>VWZU01010705.1:2029-106135 GCA_013397095.1 Sterrhoptilus dennistouni
CCCCTTTGCTTTCGGGGCTCGGTGGGGAGCTCCTCTCCTCCCGCTCTCCATCCCCCTTCGGCGTTCCGTCCCCGCCGCGGTTACATAAGGCAGAGGAGCCCGTAGCCAGCGCTGACGCGGGCCGGATCATCGGGATCGCGCTCGGGGATACCCAGGGCTGAGCTCAGCCTTGTCCGGCTGCTCCGCATCCTCGGTCGCCCCTGCCCCGCTGAGCCACCCGCTGCTTGTCCCTGCTTGCTGCGGGCACTGTACGGCACAGGTACCTCTACACACACGGACACCCTGCCCTGCCCCTGCCCTTGGCTCTCCCGCAGAGCTGCCCGCACTAACAGCTGCCGCTGGAGCGCCCGTAGCCCTTGGAGCGCACAGCCGCACGCCCATCCCGTCCCGGGGAGCAGCAGCCTGGCCCCGCAGACGGGCCCACGCCGAGGCCATGGACACTGGAAGTGTTTGCACACAAACACAGCGCTGCAGGCAGCACACGGGTCACTCTCGCACACACGTGGGCTGGTGCTGGCCGGGGGCTGGTGCTGGCCAGGGGCTGGGGCTGGCCGGGGGCTGGTGCTGGCCAGGGGCTGGGGCTGGCCGGGGGCTGGTGCTGGCCAGGGGCTGGGGCTGGCCGGGGGCTGGTGCTGGCCAGGGGCTGGGGCTGGCCGGGGGCTGGTGCTGGCCAGGGGCTGGGGCTGGCCGGGGGCTGGTGCTGGCCAGGGGCTGGGGCTGGCCGGGGGCTGGTGCTGGCCAGGGGCTGGGGCTGGCCACTAGCGGCACGGGGTGCTGGATGCTCTCCTCGTGCCGGACGGGGCCGGCTCTCAGCCCGGGCGGGCTCTGGGAGCTCTGCTGGGGACGCTGCAGGCCTGGCAGGGCAGTCCTGGCTGGCTGCGGTGGGCAGCTCTGCGGCTGCCCGCAGCTTCCCCCTCCCTGGCCGAGGTGCTCCGAGCAGGGATCAATAATGCCTTTCTGATTGGCTTCAGTTCCCCATTCAAAGTAGTCACTGCATTAGGACTTGATTTTTCTCCCCTTTGACTCCTGGCCAGATCAGATTGTGAATTTGGCTGATTTCAAGCTACTGGGGGAGGGAAGAATCATACAGCGAGCGAGAGAGAACTGAAATATCCTACAGGATCCCCTGGAGGGGAGAGAAATCAGGTCTTGATAAGAGCTTGTTCTCCCTGTCTGGCTAATGCTTCCCTGTTTGATGATCAGAAAACACAAGATCTAACCTCTCACCAGGATGCTTAACTCTGAAAGGTCAGCCTTTTGGCTTGTTCTAGGTGCAAGGTTTGTTACTGAGAGCCGTGGATTATGTATTCCAGTTCTCCCATCGTATGCTAAACACAGGAGTGCTCGATGCATGCAAACAGAAGGACGTGGTCAGTGCTTCTGGGGTTTATGAGCTGAGCTCTGGATGTAATGCTGAGGTTGGAGGAACTGTGATGGGGACAGGACATGAGGTCCATGCCCTGGAGAGCCCAGAGCTGTCCCATCTGTTTGTCAAGTCTCAGCCCCATCCTTGGGCAATTTTTTTTCCAATACTTATTTCTCCATGTATGTGCCGGGGGTAAGTGAGTGGGTTATGTCAGTGAAGCCCTGTGTTCCACAGGGACACGGAAAGCAGCACCAGGAGCATCCCAGCCATGCTGGTCAGGGTGCTCTTCCCTGCTGACTGCTCCAGGGCCAGGATTTCGTGCTGAGAAAAGCCACAGCAGCACAGCATCGCCTGCAGCATCCTAGCTGCCAGCACTTGCTGTGAATTGGTGTTAGCTCTAGGTGAAGCAAAAGCCCGGGCTTATGTGGTTTTTCAGCAAAGGGCACTGGGAAGTCTGGCGGAGAAGAGGGACTTGTGGAGGAGCTGCTGCAGGGCAGTGAGGAGCCTGAGGAGGAGAGGATGTGGGGCTGGGGGCTTGCTGCAGGTAAGCTGTGCTGTTCTGGGTGAGGGGGAGGCAGCTGTGGAGTCACCAACAAGGCTGTGAGGGGCAGGGCTGAGGAGGTGGGAAGCTGCTGTAAAGGGGGTTTGAGAAAGGAGCACAGCCTGGAGTAGTGTTTGGCATGATTTTGTGGAGCTGCTGAATTTTCTCGGTGTTGCAAACCCAGGGCTTGGGGAGGGTTGGAGGGAGCCTGATGTCAGGACAGCATTGGGGTGGAGTATCTGGGGATGGGAGATGGAGATCTGATGGCCAGCAGTGAACTGGGCCCAGAGGAGGCTGGTGGGGAGGAGAGGAGCTGTGTGGAGCTCGATGGGACAGCTGTGGAATCATACACTGCTCAAACTGTGGGTGAGGAGGGAGGCAGATCTGTGAAAGCAGTAGGTCTGTGAGGACCTTGGGCTGAAGGGACTGGAGACCCCGAGCCTTGGTCCCATGTCTGTTAAACCCCCAGCAGAACAGTGCCAGAGGCTCAGTGGGGAAAAAGAGGACAAAGAGCATGAAATGATTTGTGTGGTGTTATTTGGCTGCTGGAGTGGAGAGTGTATGTGCCCAGCACAAGGGTTAGCTCAGTTCCTGAGACTTATTATTTGCTCCTGTAACAGGAGCAAATAATAATAAGTATCAAAGAAAGGAGTTGTGAGAGGTAGCTCCAGGTGAGGGGGACCTGGAGTCTCCATGCACCCTGAGGAGCTGAGGCAGGAGGGTCTGGGGGAGGTGGCACTGAGGGTGCAGGGGGTTTATGAGCCTGGGTAAGGAAGCTGTGGGGACACAGCAGGAAGCTGGGGATGTGGAGATGGGAGTTGGTGTGGTTATGGCAGCAGTCCCTGAGAAAGCTGCTTGTGTTTAAAAAAAGCACCTCAACAAACAAACCCATAACGCCTATCAGTCAGAGCAGGCTTAAATCTGTTGTTTGGGCTTGGCCTCTGCCTGGTCTGGTCCCTGTGCAATGTGTGGTTCAAGGTATGGTTAAGGATGGCCCAGTGGCTCTAGAACCACTGCTCACGAGGAAAGCCCTCTGCTAATGGAAGTGTGGACAGCTCCGTCCGGGAGCAGAGCATCCCACATCTGTGCCCTGAGAGCTTCTTGTCCTCTCTGGGGATTGATGAGGGAGAAGTGGGGTCCCAGAGCTGTGATCTACACCTGCTGGGTGGGGTCCTGCCCCATTTGGGCACCAAAGCATCAGGGGTTTTTTCTAACTCACACATCGTATGTGCTCAGGGCTCTCAGAAAAGCCAAATGACCACAACTCTGCTGGCTTCCCCTACTCCTCTCTCCTTTGTGCTTAGAGGAAACCAGTGGGAAAATCTCCAAGATCTGGGTTTTTTTCTTTCCTATTCCAGCATTTCTTTATGAGCTGGACAAGGGCAATCTCTGAAGCTCATTCGTATTTTTAAATCTGCAGGAATCAGTGTATGGAAATGTATGTGTTCTACTGTATCAGCTCCTATCAGCTTTTAACTTTATTACAGTAAGTGCAGAGTTTTTGTGGGCCAAACTCATTCATTGGATTTAATGGAGTTAAACTGCAGGCAGATTTGGCTACTTGTTTGTGTATATCTTTATGAAATGGACAGGCAGAGATCATAAAATTTTATACTCTCTATGGCATCTTTCAGGGAAAAGTCTTCCAATATGTTTTATAAACAGCATGCATATTTTGCTACAGTGTATGCTCATATCTAACACAAGGCACTTTAGTGCTGCTTCTTTTTTCGCTTTCCCAGAGCTAGATGTATGTGGCTTGGATTTGCCTGCATTATTTTCTCCTGCTGCTTTCCTTAAAAGTGTCTTTAGCAGTTTTAAACAAGTTAACTAGATTTCTTTCTTTCTTTTTGATGTATTTGTATCTCTTCTAAAAATGGTAGTGAGAGCCCTCACCGTTGCAGTAAAGGGCTCAAAATGAGGGGAGAATAATGTTTGTAAAGCCTCTTGCTAAATACCCAAAGCGCTCCTAAACCATCCCAGCTGCAAATGCACGATCTCAGGACCTTTCACAGGTACAAACATCTGCTGTGATACCTTTGAGGGGCTGACTTTCCCTCCTCCTTTTTCCTGACATACTGTTTTCTTCAATTTTCACGGTGTGATGATATCAGTTTCTTGACCTATTCTCGGCTGGGTTTAGATCCTGCTTGTGCAGGGCCTTTCCCAGTGTAACATGGAGCAAACAGACACTTGAAGCTATAGAAAAAAAGTATTTCTAGGAGATGGATTTAATTTCTAATGAGGTATTTGATGTTTTTCCAGGCTCTAAACAAATTAGACCCAGATCTGTGGCTGCAGGGCATTGGGAGGGGAAGTGGTTGATGAGCTGAGCTAATTAATTACACTTACTTATGACTTATCAAATGGTCATCACCACCCCATATGGAGCACTTGAGCGTGTGGAGTTGAGGGGAGAGGTTATTGATATGTGGGATCAATGTAAAGCAGTGGTCAATGGCAAGGTCATAAATAAATCTGGAGATTCTGGTGACATTAAAATAAATTGCGGGTAGTGAGGTATGAGAGAGACTTGATGTCAAAGGAACTCTGTAATGTATTTATATTCCCACTCAGGATTTGCTGGGGTTTCTAAATAATGCATTAATTCAATTACACATTCTTAATTAGTGTTTTCTCAAATTGGAGCAACATCATTAATTTACTGCGTCATATTTTTATTTTGCTGGTGTGGTGAGTTTCATTTTTGACTCTTTCCCCTCTCTGCTTTGTGAGACTCGTAACACTCAGCTGTGATGCTCATGCCACAAACTGCAGCTTCTTTGGGAATACCAGTTTTCTGTATTATGTTTTTTTTTTCAGTATTTTTTTTTTATGCTGACAGGCTGCACAGCACTGACTTGACCCCGTAATAGGAGGAAAAGGGAGAAAAAGAGCCCAGATCTGAAGCTGCTTCTTTTGAATGCTGAGCAGCATTTGTTCTCCGTAGAGCAGGGTGATCTGCAGCCTGCTCGGGCAGGATTAGGCCCTTTGGGCTCCCCCAAATAAGGTTATTTGATTTTTTTTTCTCTCTGGAAACTCATGGTACTTGCAGGGATGGGTGCTCCTTGTCCCTCTGGGGCGAGTGTGACACACGGGGCTGCTCCTCCTGGCACTTGGCTCTGCACAGGGATGGGGAGGCACAGGGAGCTCTGTGTCACCCCGTGGGGCTTGTTTGCTGCTTCTGCATGAGAAAGGTTGAGGGACAGCACCTGTGCCCTTCACTGCTCTGTCCACAGGGAAGATGTGCTCCCCAGAGCTGCTCTCGGGCATTTGTTCTTTGGCAGCTCCTGGAAAGCAAAGCTGGGTCAGTGGCACATGTGGCTGCTGGTGCCAGGGCTCTGGTCCTCGCCACAAGCCAGGCTTGGGGTTAGCACTTGCTTGAAACAAATGTGTTACCTGGTTTATTCATGTTATAGGATGGTAACTGATCAGGGAGACCAACGCACTCCAAGATTACTCCCTCGAAGCAACGCCTTCCAGACCAACACTTGTCCCAACTTTGCAGAGAGCAGTTTGAGCTTTTCTACCCCCCACCCCATTTCTTCCTTTTGATTTTTGTTCCTGGCTTTGCTGCTGTTCCCCACCCTCTGCCCACGCTCTGCTGTCGCTCGGAGGCGAGCGGTGCAGCCTCCAAAGCCCCATTCATCACCGCCTGCTCGCCAGGCACCGGCAGCCGCCGCCGCTCCATTGATTGACTGCGGCACGGAGTGAATTTAAAATCATTACGCTCCTGAGACAGCTTTTAAATATGAGGAAAATCAAGTCTGTTAAGAAGCTTTGTGGAAAGGGTGTGGAATTCCAGCCAGGGAATTCCATGTGGCACCGGGTGCTGTTTGAATCCAGAGGTGACTCCGCTTCTCTGGATCCCTGTGCGAGCCTGGGCCGCTCCACGCTGGTGTGATGAGAGTGGGCAGGCAGCTGCTGGTGGAGAATTAAGTAGAAATATTTCACTGTAGAAAACACTATTGTGTAAAGCCATCCATCTGCTGCCTGTCTAATGCTTTGCATGAATTAATGAGCTCATTGATTAGGAGAACCTTGCAGCAGCCGGGTGAGGGAAATGATTCTTGTCCTCATGTTACAGGTGGGGGGAACTCAGAGGAGCACAGGTTAAGATAAAGGTTTCCGAGTTGGGTTGGGGTTTTTTGCCATTAGTGAAGGCTACAGTTGAGACATTTGTCTGTCATGTTTTACCAATTGGTCAGTCCGATTTTTTTGATGCGTTTTGCCTTCAAGAGCAGTTGTGAGAGCTTGCTGTGGCTGCCACTCAGCCCTGGAGAGTCTCTCTCAGGATCTGATCTTCCAGAGTGTTTGTGGCAAAACAGCAAAGCCTGCTGCAGCTCTTGGCTGTGGTGTTTGCAACCAACAGTCCCTTTTCTTTTACTAAGAAAGCCAAACTCTCACCATTTCTTACAATCTTGGCTGTTTAACACACCTTCCTCTCGTTCCACAGCCTTTACCAGTCAAGGCTCAAGGCTTTCTGTAAGCATCCCCCAGTTCCTCACGGTATCTCTCCTGGCCACCTGCAGCTGGCAGAGGCAGGCTACTGATGGCTGATGCATGGAGCATCCCTCTCCTCCACGCTACAATGAGTGCAGCTTTTCAGGAATGGTGCATTGAGCAAATGTCTCTCCACAGCCCCAAAAATCTATCAAAGGAAATGACAGTGGCTGTGAGCATTAATCATCCCAGATCATCAAAATAAAGTTGTTGCAATGGAGTATTGTCAAAGGATAAATGTCTTCACTTCAGCTCAGTGCTGGTTCCTGTGGTGCTGGTGGTTCACCAAGCAGGGAGTTGTGTGGCCCAGGGGCTCATCTTGTGATTTTATTAATTAACACTTTCCTCTCCAGGCTAAACAGTTAGTAAGTCTGGTTACCAGAAAAAAGCCTGGGACACTTGAGAAGTTGAATTAGGGTTTTTTTTCATCATTGTGCTGAAAATTTTGTGCCTGGCCTGGAGTAAAAAGCAGAGGTGTGTGGAGCAGCACTATAGGAGCACTTCCTACTCACCCTTCTGAGCTCTCACTGTTGTCCCCCCCCCCCAAAAAAAAAGGGTAGATTTGTTAAAGCAATGCAAAAAAGGCAATGATTAGAAGAAGATATGGGACATCTGCTTTGCAGTGAAAAAATACCTGTTTCGGCTTCACTCCTGCCGAAGGATGGGGCTGGAAAGCAAACCCTGTAACTTCGTGGTGGTCTGCTCAGGGTGAAGCAGGTACAAAGGCTGATGTGGGCAGATGTCAGGAGTGTGACAGACACGCATCCATCGGGAGCAGTGGGATGAGGGGTGGGACTGCTGGTGGCGCCGAGCTGATTGACTCCTGGGGCTGGGGGGAGGCACTGCAGTAATGACACTTCAGCCGCCGTCTCCTGGGGAAGGTCGGGCTGAACAATGAAGTGCAAAGTCTGGTGTGCGGCCCACGGGGGATAGAGAGCTGCTGGAAATCTCTTTGTGTTTAAAATCTGGGTGTTCAAGCCAGTCTCTTGTGTTTTCTGGCACCACTGAACTTCTACACTGCCTGGGTTTGAGCCTTTGTCCCTGGGGGCTGCAGGGACCTGGCCCGTGCTAGGAACAGGCTGTGCTTTGCCAGCTGTGCAGCACAGCAGGACACTGAGGGGGGAATGGAGTGGGGCTCTGCCTCTGCCCAGCCCTGCTGAGCAGGCAGATGGGGCTGGAAGTGAGGGGTGCACATGGGGTGGATGGGGATTCACACCTCTCTGAGCCCCTCTGGTGTTGCTCACCTGTCCTGGCTCCTTTTTTACATTATCCGTGGAAATGCTGAAGCCTGGCCTCAGGAATAATGCAACTGCTTCTGGAGAACATCTGCCACAGAGGAGTAAGGGGAAAACTCCAATAAATCAACATGTTTCACTGTCCCAGTTCACAAAGGAGCAGAAATTGGGCTATGGAGTTTGTGTAATTGCTTCATATATAAAGAAAAAAAGGGAAATAAATCTGTGGGATGAAATTCTTAAAGCTTTATTAGAAAATATAGTCATTTAGGTTGCAAAATGCCCTAAAAAACAAAGTCCAGCCATAATGCTTGCAAGCAAAGTGAACATCATGGCTCCATCCAAGTTCAGAGAAGTTTGTCTCATTGTTTACTGTGTGGGTCAGTTCATTAATCTTGAGCTTCACTAATGGGCTTGATGATCTTGGAGGTATTTTTCAATATAAATGATTCTATGATTCTCCAGCTGTGTTGCAGTAAAGTCCTCTTCTATACTGAAATACTTTCCAGTTGTGAACTAGCTTGTAGATTCTCTAATACCACATTGGTTTTAAGAAAAAGCCCCAAAATTTCTGCATGCCTTTTCCCCCCTCTCTGTCAATAAAGAATGGATGATTCATGTTATGATTTTTTTTTGTCCATTCCAGGCCCAGTCTTAACAAAACAGCCATAAAACAGCATCAGCTTGTATAGCCCTTAGGACAGCACACTCTCTTTCGCACTGGAACCCTTATTTGTGGGGGTAAACAGAATAACACACTTCGTTTTAATGAGGCTGGCTTGAGATTTAAGTGCGTGTCACTTATTGATCTTGCTTTTTCTGCCTATTTATTTTGAAAAGCTGTTGTCTTTATTTTCAGCAGGTGAAATCTGAAGTGTTATTGCAAATGCTGGCTTACTTCTGTGGTTTAGATTGTGAGCAGCTCCTCAGAGCCAGGGCTTGTGATGTCCTTGGAGGTGCTGAGTTACAGGTAACCTGTTCTGCACACATCGGGTAAAGAGCCAGGCATGGGGACCACATGGGAAATAACCTCCTGAGCTGGTCAGCTTTTCTGTGACCATCTGAGAGCCCCTTATCTGTCCTCAGAATGATATCCAGAGAGCTGGCAGCTGCATTCAGGGGGTAAAGCTGGAAGTGAAGTGACATACCCAGGGTTATCTGGGGTGGTAGTACCAGAGCCATGCTGGGACCAGGTCCTTTGACACCTGCTTCTGCACCACCCACAAGACTTCCTTGCTTTCTTTGTCCTTAGTCTTGCAGTGCAAGGAAATTTTCGTTTAATTTTAAATGTTCTCCTAAATCTTGGTGACGGCAGATTGACGTAAGCGTGTGCTGGATCAGGGCCTGTTCTTTATGCATATGGATGCGGACACAGCTGTAAGCATTCTCCATCTCGAGGCTTCTGCAGGGAAGGGAGGGATCTTCCCTCCCTGCCCATGGGTGTGTCCCCTCTCCCCTTGCAGCAGGGGCAGCAGAGCTGGGTGCCCTGGCCTCCAGCGTGAGGACATGGGGGTGAATTTGGGTGGAATTGCTGGTTGCTTGGTTCAGTCGTTGTCCATCAGGATTCCTGGTGAAGCCTGTGTGTGTCCCAGCAGCCTCCTGGTACACTTGGGAGCTGGGCATGGCAGTGGGGGGAAAGCCTCTGTGTTGTGGTTACATCCTCCTTGGACCACACAAGCTGGGAAGTTCCTTCAAGCCTGATGCTCTTGAAGGTTTTGGGTGTTGTCGGCACATCAGCAGCAGCATTACATGTTGGCTGTGTCTTGTCTGCCAGCTTGCCCAGGGTTCTGCTTTTGCTGGTGTTACCAGCAGCCAAAATGTGGCTGCTGCCTTGGGGTGGGAGCAGCAGCTCCTGGAAAGGGTAGCACAAACAGGCTGGGTCAGATGGCAAGACAGGTTCTGTTCATCCCAGCTGGTCAAACAGGCTGCAAAGTCCAGGCTCTGCATCTCTCTTCATGTGTAACATCTCCTCACTCATGCCACAGCCCATGTGCTTGCTCAAGAGAGCACAAACTGCTTCCTCATCCCTCTGCAATATCTGCAACATCCAAGGGGTCTCCATCCATTTACCAGCATGGATTGTGCCCATGAAGCTCCTCAATCAACCTGGATGCAGCCTGATGAAACTGCAGGGAGAGAATATTAGAAGAAAAAAAGGTGGTGGAGAGAGCAAATCAGCCCAAGTCTGTTTATGGTGATTCTATCTTATTTTAAAAAGGAGAGCAAAGTATAAACCATTTAAATATTTCATCTGCAGAAGAGCCCTGAATGAGTTTGTACTGCGTGTGCATGTGTGATGAATGAGTGGGGATGGCAGCAGGAGCAGCAATGAGCAGCAGCCTTGCTCAGGCCCATCTGCATGTGGGGAAAGTGGTTCTGTTGGTTAAAGTGTTTTATTTAAAAAGAGAATTCGTATTTTATTCTTTTGTTGGTGAAAGTTATCGCTGTCTTAACAGGTTGGGTCTGACTATCTGAAGAGAAGGGCCTTATCCTGCTCCTTGGTGCTTTCTGCCTGCTGGGTGCCTGGTGACTCTGGAGGATGCTCAAAATAGCCCCAAATCAGAGCTGTGCCTGCCCAACCTTGTGGAGAGTCACGAGGTCACTGGTGTAACTGGGAGGAGAATTTGTCCTTCTAGCTTTAAAAATAGCTGTATTTTCTTTAATGGCATTTTCCTTGGGGCAGCCAGGAGCTTGCAGGAGTGCACAGCCCAGTTGAGGTGCTGCTGAGCAGGAAGGGGTGCCAGGATGCCCCAGTTAATCCCATTGCTAAACCACATTTGTCTCTAAAAATGAACCAAACCGAGCTGGGTTTCTTCTTCTTTCCAAGATTTTTTAATTTCCCTGGCTTCCTAGAGCCAGGTTGATGCTGTCTCCTCCGTGGAAAATGCTCTCTGGTATAACTAAATAGAATTCTGTAATCTCCAGCAGCTGAAGTGTTTCGTTAGGGTCTAAGGGTGGGGTTTTTTTATCCCAACTCTGTCTGCCCTCACCAAATTTCGGGGTTTCTAGAGATGAGTGATTTGGGGCTTATCTCTGGGAAGTGCTGTGAATGCCAGACCCATGCTTACACAAGGAGAGAAATGCATGAATTTTTCCACATCAGTAGGAGCTGGAGATTTTGCTAAAGGTGTCTCCAGCTGCAAGGAGCGAGATACGGCTCTGCTGGAGAGCTCTGAAGAGGCAGAACCGAGCAGAAAATTTAAATGTGGATTTAATGCCTCAGAAAGCCATCTGTAAAGGAAGGTGCAAGTGCTGGCCTGCTCTTGGCTCTGCAACAGGTCACTCGGGCTGGCTGATTGTGAGGCTGCTGAAGCACAGGCGTGGTGTTTAATCTGACTTGGGAGATGGTCATTAGGGAGCCCTGGGCTGTGGCACAGTGATGTCCCTGCAAGTGCTCTCCATGCAGTGCTTGCACAGTGTCTGGCTGGATCAGCTGCTTGTGTTCCCAATTTTAAATGGAAAAGCTGCACTGAAGGTTGTCAAGGCCTGGGATGCAGATGGACAGACTGACCACAGGCAGGGCAGGGTGGCTGGGGTGCAGTTGCCTTCCAAAGTCCTCAGCCTGTGAGTGCTGAAGGAAAAGGAAAAGCAGTAAGTAAAATCTGTTTGTTGCCCTGTTAGACGGTGAGGCATTGGCTGAACCTCTTAGATGATACTACACAGCACTTTTGCAGTTACAGGGTGACTTGGTTAAACCCCAGCTCTGAATGGACAGGGGGCTGAGAACTACACTTCTCCTGCTGCTGACTCTGTTTTGGCATGGAGGCTGTGCTGGGTATCCTGGTGTCCAGGGCAGGTCTGTGCCTCAGAGAGCTCTGCAGAGCAAACCCACGCTGGGAGGTGGCATCACCTCTGCCCTGCTCAGTCTCTCAGTGCTGAAAACCATCTGTGCTCACCCCACCACAGCAGTGGTCATGGTCAAACATCTGCTGTGCCCCAGGGGTTTGTTGGTCCCTGCAGCCCCTGTGCCCTCAGCCTTGCTCCTGCTGACTGCTCCCCTGGGCATCTCATCAGCCTTGTCCCTGGTCGTGCCCCCTCCTCACACCCCACCCTGGGGTTTTGTTGCCCAGCACATAGCTGATGTCAATTTGTAAAACAATACTTCAGCATTACCCAGTGAAAACACAGACGGCATTGTACAGCTGGGAGCAACATTGATTGAAGTGATATTTAATCCAAGGAAAATACATGATACATAGTCTAGGATTCCTCGCTTATCCATCATATAATGCAGTTCATGGGGATTAAATATCCCTCCTGTAAAGTTGGTCGAGATCAGTGTTGTTATTTGTTTTGCAAATGATCCTGACAGTGATGCTGAGAGCTATTGATTACCAATGGTTCTTTAAAAATTACTATTATACTGCAAATTACAAACCTTGGGGGTATCCAGTTATATGATAATGGAAAGGCATTGGTGTGTAATGACACATGCATCATAACAAATTTGCTCTGGCTGCATAATGGAGATTGAAAGGGACATGATTTATGACCAACAGGATTAGCTGCCTGCCATGATACATCTAAGATAACATGACAACTGTCTAGTTGTTCGTTGTGGCAAGAAGTTCTGATGATTAGAACAGTTTAGAAATAAATGAAAGGGGGAAAAAAAGCAAAATCTTCTCTACCTTTTCATTTAGAATATGTAAACCACTCTTCTAATTAATAAATAGCAAAAATCCCTCTGTCTCTTTCCCAGGAACATCCACCAAGCACTGCACAGGTGCAAACCAAGGCTGCCAGTCCTAGTGGAACTCCTGGGTTTGCCTGGAAAGCTTCAGAGCTTCTGGCCGTGGCTGTGATGGAAGTGCAAACAGGAGCCCTGAATCTGCTGGGAATTTCAATGCATGTGTGCCCTTGAAGCCAGTGGAGGACACTCGTGTTGAGTTGTGTGCTCTCATTCCTGATGATGAATGCCTGATAACACAACTGCTTGTCTTCCAGGCTCTCCTGGTGTTTCCCAGCTCCGTAGCTGAGGACTGAATACTTGATATGTTGGAGTGGAGCCTGAGGGCTGCTTCAGCCTGTGGTGGCTTTTAGCAGTGTCACAGGAGCCTTGCCTGCTTTGGGGGCAGAGCTGGGTGCTGTGACCTTGCCCTGCCATCCTGGGAAGGCACAGAGGGCTGGTAGAAGGATTTTGCATTCAGGAATGTGCGTGGTGTAAAGGTTAACTCCTGTGGCCGTCCTGTGCTCTGGGCATGCTGCAAGTACCAAATGGCATCAATGCAAACAAACCTTTTCCTTGTCACCCAGCTGATCCACAGTGGAGCCCACAGAGAGCAGTGCCTGGGTCTGGGCTTCTGTGTTAACATGCTCAGCTGGGCAGGGTGAAATGCATGTCCAGGAGCCAGTGCCAGCAGAAGCACTTGTAAAACAAAAGGGAGGGAAAACCAGTTTCCCTTCTTCACCAGCATCTTTTGTCCTGAAGTTGTGTAATGCACTGAGAGTCACCAGGCTGCCAGTGTGGAGAAACACCCAAATACCCATGGACAGGAGTCCACCTCCCCAGACACTGATTTACTTTTGCCCTGTGCTCATTTATTCTGTGGTGCTGCAATAGTAGGGACTCTTGCCCAGTGATTTCTTTAAAGAATTTTAGCACTTGCTAGCATGGCACTTCAGATAGGGGAAGAAAGAGGTGTGTGCCTGTTTAGGTGTTATTCTGTAACTGAAGATCCAGCTCCAGCCTCCCATGAATCCCACTAGCTACCTTGGAAGTAGAATGGAGGAAGTTTGAAATAATAAATGGTAACTTGGAGCCCACATGCACTAGTGCTTGGTGGGAGGTGAGTGTATCCCTGAGCATGAGCAGCACTATACTGTTACCCACCTTATCCAGAGGAATTATTCCCTCTGCCTCAAGTGTAAGCAGTGTCCTGGGATGAGGCTGCCAGGCTTCCTCGAGAGTGAGGAGAAGCAAGGGCTCCTTGGGACCACACCATAGAAGCAGTTTGTGATACAAAAATCAGTGCAGAGTAAAATTCTCCTCCTTGTGCAAGTGCTGGCTCTTGACTTGCAGTAAAACATTTATTGTGCTGTTTTCTCAGCCCAAGTCCTCTGCAGGTCACCAGGTGCTGTACCCTGTTTCATGGCCTGTTCCTGTGTGTGCTGTGCTTCAGGGGTAAGCAACAGCTGCAGAGATGCGCTTTGTTATCAGGGAAGGGGCATGTTCAGAGGGGGCTTTGTTTTTCCAATACAAGTGAAATCCCAGCATTTTGTCAGTACTTCAGATATGAGAGTTTCTGCTTGTGGAGGCAGAGAGATTTCCAGAGGAGCTGCAGTTTCAAGATTGTGGAGGAGGGTGAACCGGGAGGGGAGGTCACAAGGTGGGGCTCAGAAATGCTGGCACAAGGGACCTCTGGGACTCTGCAGCTCAGTTTCTTTTTTGAAGCAGGACTTTTGCCAGTGGTGATTCAGGTTGGAGCTGACTTTGTCTAGACAACTCTTAGAACTCCTCCCAGGGTGGATATAGGTGGTGGGTTGACTGCTCAAGTCCCTGCCTTCCAGGGGAAGCAGAGCAGAGATATTTGGGGCTACAGGTCATGGATTTCATCCTGTGACTGTGCAGACCCCATGTGAGATCCTTTGGCACTTCAGAAAGACAGAGGAGGATCTGAGCTGGAGAAGTTGTAGAGGGCGGAGGAAAAGGCTGGTTTTGGCTGTTTGTTCATCTTCTTTATCACTCCCAGCTGAAGCTGGGTCAGGGTACAGAACTGGACAGGAGGTGCCCTTAGCCAGAGCATGCCTGACCTCTGCACAGATATGCACAGACATGAATATGCTTGGGAATGATGTTTTTCCCACCATTACCTTTGTAGATGACCTGACCTGATGTCTCTGATCCAGGCCCTCCCAGGCGAGAAAGCTCTCTTGCAGGAACTCTGACTAGCAAACATTTCACAGTGGCTCAGGGGAGGCTGGAGTGGAAGGAAGAGAGCCCTTGTTCCTCTCAGCTGCTCTGGGTTGGGTGGAGCTAAAAGTAGCAGGTATGAATGCACCTGTCATTACCTTAATGCTTTGTGTCACAACTGGAGTGGGACATTGCCACATGTATGGATTCTGGAAAGTCTTTTGATCCAGCATTGTATCACATTTTATGACAAAAATCAATGTAAAACGGTCGTGGTTGGAGCTGTGTCCTTCAGCCCAGTAACTGGCTGCACAAGTCAGTGTGCACAGCAGCAAAGCAATGCATAATTCAGGAGGGATCTCTGAGTGACACAGGGGACAGAGGGGCCACAGAGCTGTCGCTGCACTGTGTGAATAAAGCTGGTTTGGGTGCAGGTGGGGAGTCCCCCCTGTCCCCAGAACCCTCTGGGCAGAACCTGCTGTCCTTAGACCAGCATCACCGGGGTTGTGTTGTGTGAGACACACATTGGGGCAGGATTTGCCTCTCCTAGGAAGAGTTCATCTGGAAAATGTGGGTATACAAGCATTTCTAGGATACCCCACCCTGGACCATTGCCTGTCTTTATGTATGTGTCAGGCAGCCCCTTCCTGCTCTGACAGCACCTCCCTTGCTGGGACAGAGTGGGGCAAAGGGGGCCTCAGAGATGATGTGGTCGTGGTTTAGGGAAGTTTGTGAGGAATTTGATCACAGCTTAGAAAAACTTCCTACCTCTCCTCTGTGCTAGTGATGACCTTCCATTTATTTCTCTCTTCTGCCATTGTAATGGAAGTCCAAGTGCTATGCAACTGCAGAGATCCTGACACTGGAGCAGCCAGCATGCACCATTTCTCTGGGAAAAAGGATCCATCCAAATGGTTCCTTTATGTCATGCTCTAATTTTGCCGCTGTTGGTTTATTTTTGTTTTTTGGCTCCTTTTATTCACGGTATTCTTAAAACTTCCCTTTCAGGGCTTAACAGCTTAACCATTTCAAAATCATGCCAAGCGGAAATGTAGCATACGATTTTCTCACTAAACATTGTGCTGATCGCTCAAATGTATTCTGGATTTGTGGAAAAGCTGTGAAAAACTGGGATGAGAGTGAGAATTAGCGCTCAAATGAAGAGCCAGGTCTTTGCATAATTGGGAAAGGTCTGTGGAAGCAAACAGAGTGCTCTTTGTCACCTTCTTGCTCTGCAGCATCCCACACTGGCATGGCTCACAGTGGGGTTGGTGGGCAGGCAGGTGGTGAAGCACTGATTTCAGTCCTGAGGCTGCTACAGTCTTTAAACTTGGGTCTTAGTCCAGGGTGTTGGCCCCTGATATTTGAATTATGCCCTGGGCTCTGCTACCAGATTCCTCTCTGGGTTTCAGCAGCTCCTTCAGTCTCTTGGGCCTCCCTCTCTTCTTCACAGGAAAGGGATTATAGTGCCAAAAATAGCCTATTTTCCTAGGTGGGCCTCTTTGTGACTCTCTTCTGTGAAATACGTCTTTCTCCCTGTTTCTCCAAGTGAAATACAAAGGAGATGTGATTCACCACCAGTGCTGATGTGCCAAGGCAGCAGGAAAGCTTCTGGTGTGCAAAGGATGCTTTGTACCTGCACATGTGCCCTTGTGACACACAGATTCCTTGCTGGGGCTGGTGGCTTCCTGCTCTGCTTGTCCTCCTGAGGAGCTGGAGGATTCAGGGCAGAAATAGCCCTGCTCCTGGTGCTGATGGAGCACCTCTGATGGGACCAAATGCCACTTTGGGAGGTGGGATGGGTGTTATGTGACCATAAAGGACAGTCCTTGAGAACTGATTTGGGATGGGTCTGTTGTGACTTTTTTTGGCTCTTGCTCCTGCAAGGAGCTGCATATTCCCAAGGAGGAGGAGGGCAAGGAACACATTTGGGAATGCAGACTTTCTCATGGAACTAAAATGGGTTATCAACATCTAATGACTGCTGCAACTGCTGCTGAGCAAACCTGGGCTCCTGGGATGATCACGGAGGTGCAGACTGGCACAAGAGAAGTCAGATTAGTGTTGCAGAGCTGGGAGGCTTGTTTTACTCCTGACTTTCAAAGATGAGGATAGCAGAGTTATTTTTTTGCTATTTCTGCCTTTTTATGGTTACTCACATTAGAAGATCTTTGAGGGTCCTCACTACTTGCAGAAAATGCCTGTGGGACCTTGAGCTGCAGAGCTGGGCTGCAGATCACAGCTTACAGATGCTCTGAGCTGAAATTTGCTCTTTCATTACAGCTCTCAATCTTGTGAGGTGAAGTGAGGGACAGCTGATGATTATTAGTAGCTTTTAAATTAATATTGCTCTTTAGAACATTTAATCTTTCATTAACAGTGAATACAATACACGCTGGGGAGCATGTAGCCCAAGAAATGGCCAGGTTCCTGCAGGGCTACAGCTCGGGCAGCTGTGAGTTCTGTGAGCCAGAGATTCTCCAAATCAGCAGAGGATGTGGGGAAGGGCTCAGTTTGATTTCCAGAAGTCTCATCTGTGTAAATCCCGGACAAGGGACAGGCAAGACCCTGTGCCCTGCCAGTGCCATGTGTCTTTGAAGCAGTTCCACATCCCAGCTTGCATCCCAGACCAAGAGCTGAACATGGCCCCTGATTTATTTGTAATATCCCTGGGAGAAGGGGGGGCATGTGGAGGTCTCTGGACTGCAAGCAGAGGTGAAGAGCATGGCCTAGGCACGAACCACACTGAGGGTGCAGGTTGTGGACATGAAGTGAGAAGGCTGAGTAAGCCAACCTGCTGTTTGAAAAACCTCGGGATGAAGGAGAAGGGAGCAGAGGGATTCCTCAATTTGTCTCCTTGCCTCTCCCAAGTAAACCCTTTCTGACTGATGAGGTTGGCATGTGCAGAGCATTTGGCTCGGTGCTTCAGCGGATGGTCTCCAGTTGGGGTGATCACTCAGAGCTGGGAGAGGGGAAGCATTAGGGAGCCCAGGGGGCAAAATGTCTTGCCATGATCTTCAAAGAACGGGAAGGAAGAGCATTTTTTTCGGTTATTGTTCATATTACAGGAATTTCCCACTCTCTTTTCAGTTAATGACCACTGGGGCAAGAGACTTTCCTAGCTCATAGGGGAGCAAATCTGAATAAACCAGCAACAGTCATGTTGTTGGAGAGTGGCTCCACTTGAGTTGTTTTTCCCCTGTTTGGATAAATAAGACAGTAAGAAGAGCTGCTGAGATATTTGGCAGAGAAGTGAATCCCCCAGGAGATCGGGGCAATGTTGTTTATTTGTGGGAGCTGCCTGTGCATGAGGGGTCAGTCCTGCAGCTCTGTAGAGAGAAGGGAAACAAACGTTCTCTGTTCCAGCACTGAATTCATTGCAAGGAGGTATGCCAGGGATCATTAGTGCCACAGCCACCATGATCTTTTGCTCAGATTAGTTTTCTCTTTTTAAGGAAAAAAAAAAAATAATGGCAGGTTCCCGTTAGATCAGATATGGACAAAGTAATAGCGGTATCAGAGAGATTGAGGTCTGCAAGATTAAAATGTGAAAGGGAGGAGAAATGATAGCTTTGGCCCTGCTTGCTGTTAAAGCAGCCGTGTGAATAAATGACTCTATGCAGATAAGCAGGGCAAAAATAAAAGGGATGCTTAGGACGAGATGGCAAAAAAAAAAAAAAGGGAACTAATCAGCAGATTCAACCACTGTAATAATGCAGTAAACATGGAAAATTGCATTATATTAACTCCTCTGCTTCCCCTTGTGTACATTAGCCACAAAGTCATGGATAGGTGATTCCCTGTGAAGGTGCAGTGCTGCAGAATCCAGAGCTCCCTGCTCCTGGGGGAAGGTGTGAGTGATGCTAAAGGGGAAAGTTGACTTTTGAACTGCCTGAGGAAGCAGTGGCTCAAGAGAAGCTGTGGAAAAGCTGGCAGCTCACCGAGTTAAAAATCTGCTCCCAGGAAAAGGACAGCCGGTGTGCTTGTCCTCAGTGCTCAGGCAGCAGTAGGGTTCGTGCTGAACCACAGCTTAATTGCAGTCCTGGGATGTTCCCCTGATGCGGGAGAAATTGGTCTGCTGCAGCTTTTATATATATATATATATATATATATTTCTTTTTTAACTAGTGAACTGATTTCCATTTTGTTCAATTTCTCACAAAGAATGACAAGTAGCCACTGCAGCTTTTCCCTGAGTTCAAGCAAAACCAGCATGTAACATTATTTGCAAATTAGCTTCATCCCTCTGGCTCCCAGTTAAAGCAGGAACTGCTTGGTCCAGAGTTGCTCCCAAAATATCCATTTAAACCATGTAATGATTCTGACTCTCTCATGCATAGTAGATGAAAGACGATCCGCGATTTATTTTTAAAGCTTTGAACCCCAAACATGGTCAATCATAGAAAAAAAGATTAAAAAAAGGAGGAAGTCATGATAATGCAAAGCTGTGAGAAAAGCAGCCCTACACTTCACAGTAAAATCCATTTTCTTTGCACTTTTTTATTAACAGCTTCAACTATGATCAGTGCATAAATCTACCTGCAACACAGGATGTTGGAAAATTACCGAGAGACAGCAACGTCCTCCCTGCTGCTTGGTGAGAAAAGAAGGATGCACCTTCAGGTATGGGCTGGAAAATTGTTTCATCCTCTGTTCTCTATTTGTGTTGCACTAAGCTTGCTCATTGCATTGATTAGAGGGGGGAAATAAGGTGTTTGCAAGAGGGAAACTTCAGAAGGGAATTCTCTAAACTTGTCTCAAGCCACAGATAAGTGTCTGCCTGGGACCTGCTCTGCACCCAAGCTCTTTGGGCTGTACTGGGGGTTAATGGTGGTGTTTTTTCCTGTGTTTGCTGTTGTTCTTTCCCTGCTCCTGTGGAGGCTTTTGATCCTGCTCCTCTTGGTGAGCACCAGATCAGCTCCTCTCTGGGTGCTCCTGCAGTCTCCCAGGAGGAGCAGCTCTGCTCTGGGTGCTCCCACAGCATCGGGAAGCAGAGCACGGGCCCTGCCATTCTCTGCTCCCAGTTCACGGAGGATCAGCTCCCCTCTGGGTGCTCCTGCAGCGTTGGGAAGCTGAGCACATTCCCTGCCATTCCCTGCTCCCGGATCACGTCCGGAACCGCGCATACAAAATCACCACTTGCCCGGCACTTGGAGGGGATCACATGAAGAGCTGAGCAGGATGAAGCTGCGTTGGCTGCTGCTGCTGAGCAGCCTTTTTAGAGCAGGAGCAGAGCTAAGCACTCCTCCTGGGTTTTCTTAATCCAGCCTCAATCCATGCACTTCAAACAGGAGCCTTGTTTTAGGGCTGTGCTGAGCACTCGAGTCTCCCGGCAAGCTGCTCTCGTGCCTGGAAGGGGCAGCCAGAAGCCAAAAAGCCGGTTTTACTCTCTTTTGAAGAGGATGGAAATTGCTTCCCCTGAGCAGGGGAGTATAGAGGGGAGTCGTGGTTACCAGGACAAGAAAAGGGAGGGTTGGTGACTTCCTGAACGTGGATTTTTCTGACAGTTGTCTGATGCTTTGGGCTCAACATGGACAAGGCACTGTCCCTGAAATCCAGCATAGCAACTGGATTATAGCTGTCACATCCATCTCCCTAGGGAGAAAAAAGGGGTTTCCAGCCACAGAGGCCAGTTTAAAACATGCCAGCCTTCTCCAGCATGCTTTCCTAAGTATATGTTTTGTAGCAAACAAGAACCTAAGGGCTACTTAAATCTTGGCAACTGGTCAGTACTGTCATGTTGCATGTTGGGGTTTTTCATTTATCTGAGTGGGTTGGTTGCTTGTTTTACCACCTGTGCAAGTGGTTTGAGGAAATAATGGGCATTAGCTCATCTGTCATCTCAGTGTTTATAGATGCCTGTCCAGTGCAAGCCGTTGCTTCTAGTAAAGCTCTTTCTCTTCATCATGTCCATCACTTCTATTTGCATTTCTCTTATTGCCACGTTTGCCCCCTGCAGTGACCACTGGGGACTTGAAGTGGACAAATTGCTGTTGCTGCCTTTCACCTGGGGCCTCTTGGAAGGTGGCAGTATTGTGAACATTGGGGTCCCCAGCATGTGACAGGGGCTGCAAAGGAAGCCCGTGGTGGGACCTGATGTCCTGACATTTCTGTTGGAGTGTGTCTGTGCTGGTGGCTACATGGGGTGGAGAGAGATGTGCTGGGGTCAGAAAGGAGCTGCAGATTTCGAGACTTGAGTAGGTCTTTGTTTCACTGATGTGTTTCATGGATGTGTTGGCCAGCACCAAGGCTTCCTCATCTGTGGGAAATACTGGCAGTCTTAAAGTGGCAGCTTAGGTTGAATTGTGACTGCTGAGGGCTCTTGGAATGGTGCTGGGTCCTGTCTGGATCTGCATTAGTTAAACAGGTAGTTATGTATGTATTTTCCAAAAAGGGGGATAGGTGTTAGAAGGGAGATGGGAGAGAGCTGCTCTCCTGATGCAGGGTGACCATTGTGCTGAGCTTTCAGCTGGATTTCCAGCTTTCTTCCACTTCTGCCTTGGCTGTGGTGCTCTGTCAGTACTTTGCACCACACTGATCTCTCCCCAGTTTTTCCTTTAGCCTACCCTGCATACACACGATGCACTAAGGCCTAACACCAGGTGCCAGGAGACACCATGAAGGTGGGGTTTGCTCCCTGCAATCCTCTGTTCCCATCATGCATTTCTTCGGAGAACTCTGGCATCCTGTCAGGCCGTGGGCAAGATGTTTTCCACCCCTTCCCACATCCATGCGTGCCTTCCTCCCTGCAGGGAAACTCACGTTGGCACAGGACAATGTTGGATGACGCTGCACATTCAATATAAGGATGCTCCTCTAAAGCAGGATGGAGGCTGAGAGTAACGCCTTTTAATGTTCCTTCTCATAATTATCCTCTTAATTACTCAATGAAATGCCCAATAAAACAAATCACTATAATTTCTATTTTATTCCCTGCCTTTTGCGGGTTATTTAAGAGCTCAGGATACATTAAGGAGGCTCTTTGTCACGAGGGAATGCTTTCCAATACATGATACTTGCAAAATGGTTTTATGTCCCTATCCTGTGTGTTTCGTCCTCATTTTCCATGCCAGTTTGCTAATTACCAGAGGCACTGGTGGCTGGAAAGCACTGCCTCCCTTGCTGCCCATCTCTGCTGCGATGAAGTCACAGCTCTGAGTTTGTGACATCCCCATGGCAACAGCCTGTGATGTCACTAGCGGGGATTACAACTTTGCAAAGCACCCAGGCACAGCCAGCCGGGCTGGAACTCTTGGGCTCTCACATGTCTTTAAATAGCAAGGAACTAAAATGCAGGGAAGTCTTTAAGAAGGCTTTAGATTTCCCTTTTTTTTACCCTGAAGGAGGGGAGGCTGTTGACTGCAGGGCTGCCATCAGCAGTCCCATCCTCCTGTCCTGCAGGAAGCCCAGCTCCCTCATGCAAAATTGGGGTTTGCTTGGGGGGGCTGAGCCCTTCAGTGACCCTGGTGCAGGATTCTGTCAAGGGTTGATGTGTTGGGCATCTCTCCAATGTCATTGGGGGCTGCAGGTGTCCCCAGCCCCATGCAACCCTTTTTTGCTCTGTACTTCTTGCTGATAAAGTGAGCATAAAGCAAACCTGGGCACCATTGATCCCCACAGCCTCCCCCTGCCCATGCTTCACTCCATCTAAACTGCTGGCTCCACTGGTTTTCTTCTGTGCTTTTTGTCTAATACTCATAATATTTGCATAATAAGATATTGTTCGTGCACAGGCAGTGAGGGAGGAAGATTCATGTGTGTGTGTCTCTAGCAACAAGAAAATCATGTAATAACCACACTTTGTTTTGCACCTGGGGAGGAAATTCAGCTCCCGTGTCTGGAACCACAAACTGTGCAGGGTGTTTAAACACACAGCCCCAAAACTTACACAGGGCATCCACTTGACTGATATTTATGTACCCTATTTAATCAGCAGAAGCAAATCAAGCAGATGGAAGAGTCAATCTCTTTATTTTAGTTTTTCTAAGGTAGGAATAAAACTGATATTTCAAAGGCCAGCGTGTCTCAGATGAGTGGTGGTGGGGAAAAGCCGGTGCCACAGAACATACTGTCCTGTCTCCTGCTTCCTCAGATCATAACTTCTAAGCTGGATTCAATAGGAATAAATGTTCAGTAGTTCCGGTGGTGGCCTTTGGAAATGGAGCTAATGGAACAAGACAAAAAAATAGTTACAACATTTTGACAAGCGCCTGGATGTTTAATGCTATGCACGGCAGCAGCCCAACTGTGGGGAGGTGGTGGGTGCACCTGCAGGGAGCTGTGCCCCTCGTTAGCACGACAACGAGTCCTCCCACAGACACAGGAAATTAAGCAAATGCTGTCTGAGCTGTGTGGTAGTAAACAGGCCAAGGGCAGCCGTGGCTTTGGCAGCCCAGCACCGTGCAGCAGGTGAAGGGCTTGGTGGCCTCATGCTGGGGATCCCCGGAGGGAAAGGAGGGTGGCCAGTTCTTGGAGAAAACCGGTGGAGGAGAATGCATAACATTACCCTGAGCTGAGACAGGGGAGATGAAGAGGCTGCAGTGATTAAATTGGATCTGCTGCAATCCTTCCAAAGCAGGCTTAGGAATTAAGAGCCATCAATGTCACATTGAGGGTCACTCGCTGCAGGACATCTCCGGCCGGTGCCCGGCCTCCCCCCGTGCCTCTGTTTAGCCCCATCTGAGCCTGAGGAAACTCATCCTTTGTTTCAGAGCCCAGCTGGACATTCCCCTCTGCTGCAGAACAGTGAATATCAGTGAGGAGGGCCTCTAAGAAGCCAGTTTGTCTGGAGAAGAAGGATTAGATTGTGTGTGTCCAGATTTGCTTTGAATTCAGGTGTCATCAGGGATTTAATGAACTGGGGAAGGTGGTGGGGTCAGAAGGCCTTGAACGGGCTGGGCTAACATTGTCTTTGTGCAGAGATCTGCTGGCTGGTCCCCTGGCAGCAGCAGTGATGGAGACCAAGCTCAGGAGGTGTCAGCTGGTGTCCCCTGTGCATCAGGGACAGCGTGGTTTGCTCACTGAGACGATTCTTACCATGCTCGTGGGACTCAACTGAAGCCACTGTGCTGTGCTGCAGGCTGATCATGCCTGCCTGCTCCTGGGGCTGGATCCAGCTCACCACAGTCTCATCCAGAGGAGTCAAAGCCTCGAACAATGCTCCAGCAGCACAGCTGTGCCGTGGCAGCCTGCACACACCAGCAGCACCTCAGTCTCAGATCATACCCCCCCAATGCCAGCACTGGAATATTGGTGAGACCAGCCAGAGCCAGGATGGAGCCCACCCATGAAACTGGCAGGCATTCCTTGCCTGGGAGTGAGCTTCCAGCATGGCTCAGATGCTTTGGTCATGCTGACCTGTGCTAGACCAGATGCCCAGTTCATCTGCTGCCACCGGTGCCACATTTACACACCATCAGTTCTGTGAAGCAGGACCACTTCTCCCAGCCACATCCAGGCACTGAGCAGAGCCCCAGAGGGACTGTCCTGAGTGACAAACCTCTGTCTGATCTGGGACTCCCACTGAAGGGGTTTTTTAATGCCCCTCCTCCACCTTTCTCCTTATTTTCCACAGCTGGAGCGACGGGTCACAGCAGGGAGATTTTCACACATCATTAGAGCCAAGTGTCCAATTCCACACAGCCGTCAACTCCAATCAGAGCGATTTAAAAGGCAGCACTTCCTTTAATCATCCGGGGACGCTCAGATCTGTTAGTGTGAACCGAGTGCTCCCATAAGCACGGGAGAAGCAGGGGGATGGAGCAATGGGGAAATGATGCTGGGATGGGACTTGTGGTACTCAAAAGCAGCGGCTCCTCACATGTAGCTCAGCCCCAGGGCAGAGCTGGAGGGTGAGGTCCATCCTCCCTGTCTGTCTCTTCTTGTTTTCCTCCATGGGTGATTGAGGTGGCCATGGGTCTGTGTGTGCATGAGCAGGGCCCATGGAAGGGCTGCAGTCTGCAGCTGAGACCTGAGCCAGGGGTGATGTTCCTAAGCAGGAGAGAGCCTCAGCACCAGCATTTCTGACTCATGAGGTGGAAGCATCCTGCTGTGTGAGGCCCTGGGCACTGGAGATGTCCTGGAGACTTGTGGGCACTGTGACAACCTGTGGCTCCACAAATTCCCACGGAGTAACCCGAAATCTCATAGCTGTGCTTCACCTCTCGCTGTCCCAGCCAGCATCCTTGACCCTGGGCCACTGTAAAAATGTGTGCTGGACTCTGGGAAATAGTGCAGCTCCATGTCTGTGCCAGCAGCAGGAGACACACAGGCACAAAGTCCCTCCTTTCCAAGCAGCACCTGGAGCCCACAGAGCGGTGCGTGCGCAGCCCTGCCAGGGGCGCGCTGCATTTCCCTGTGTGCAGCCACACGACCTTCTCTTGGCCTTCTCACAGTGCTGCCACAGCCCCCATGCAATGCAGATTGCACGTGGATATGGGAAGGACAAACACATGAGAAACATCACAGAATTACCAACACACCTGACTGCAGGAAGATGAATGTCCTTCCCAAACGCTCTGGCATGCGCAGAGTCACTTTCCACAGTGTCCCTGTCTCAGAGATTTCAGTGCTCATGATTTGTCCAAGGGCAACTTTGCAAAATGTCAACGTTTTAATCAAAATTCCCTGTGACAGGCTTCAAATTTTAATTAAAGGAACTTGGGGGTGTATGTTTGTTTGTTTGTTTGTTTGTTTCCATGCAATTAGTGTGGTTTTTTTTTTCCTAAGAAAGCAAATGTTTTTCCAAGGAAAAAATGACAGCCCCTGTTTTTTGCTACTCTGCCATGTCTTTCTGGCTAACCTGCTTTCTAAAACAACCTATGAGCCTCTCCAGCAGGAAGCTCAGCAACCTGCTGGTGGTCCTGTGTCACAGGTTCCTCTGAGAGAGTAGCACTGCCAGGTCTGCCCAAGGCAGCATGTCCACACCACTGGCCAGATCCACACGTGCCAGGACACCTACAGCCCTGAAAACACAACCAACCTGATGCTGTAGATAAAATCAGCAACTTGCCGACAGAGTTCTGCCTTAAAATCCCCAAGACCAGCAGCAAACACAGGCAAAGAGAAATTTTGCCATTAGCCTCTGAAAATCCGAGAATTTCTGCTAAAGAAGCAATCAGGTTGGTGTTTGTTCTGCCCTTGCTGCTGCAAATTGATTGGATTGATAAGAATGAGGGCAGTGGTGTAAGAAAGAGTTAGAGCAGCCTTCTGGACTTTGATTTGATCTCTGCCTTTCATGGTCTTCCCTTTTGTACTTGCTCATCACTTTTAAAGGCAACTCTTTGATGAGAGGTGGCAAAATCTCACTTAGGCAGAGCTTTTTTGGCAACAAACCTTTGACTCTTGGAGCTGCCCTCATCTGTTGGGTAAACATGAAATGATCATCTTTGACTGGAACTGATCCTCTAGAGCCATGTCATTCCACTGGGGAGAGGTATTTTCACCGATTTTCAATGTGGATTATTTTTGTAACTGACTGTAATAGTTTCTTTGGTGGTATTAGGGCTTATTATGTCAGGATTTATTTTGGCGTGAGGTGATTCAACATGCTGTAGTCCTGTAATTTCCCTTTGCCTGCTGAAATCCAGGGGCCCATCTCCTGCTCCCACCACAGACACACTGGGGGCAGCTCTTTGCAGCTGGACCTGTCTCCCAAGGTCAGCTTTCCCTCAGTTGCTTCGTAAATGCTGAAGGAGCAACTTTAAGAGAACAAATTCCCCTGTGAAGGACAGGTAAAAACTCACCTAGATGAAACATCTATATAGAAAAGCCTCCTAGAAAGAGGAGGAGAGGGCAGCAGGGAAGGGATTGCAGCTTTAGAGGAACAGTGCAGGCACTGGGAGCTCCCTGGCATTAGCAGGGGGGTTAGCAGCAGAAAACACAATTGAGGATTAAATGTAGATTATGCTGCAGCGATCCTGAAACATCGGCAGTGCTGAGGCAACTAACAAAGGACTTTATATCCTTAGGAGAAGAACTGCTGGGCCCAAAGTAGTTGTAGATAAAACTCTTCAGGAGCTGCTCGTGATGAAGTGGTGAGGCAGGGAGCCAAGGCAGCATGTGTTGGTATCTGGTACCTCCTGGAGAATATGGCAGTGCAAACTGGTGGATCTGCTCCTCAAAGCCCTATGTAATATGGGACTTAGGACATCACTTCACCATCAAACACTGCCCAGGCTCCACCAAGTATCAGAAGAAAAGGTTCACGTAAACTCCTTCAGTGCTGTTCAGTAGAAATGAATGAGTAAGACTGGCTGCCATTCTCTTCTGTCAGCATCATTAAAATCATTCAGGACCTTGGGTCTATGGTGCACCTCTCTTGCTGGGGTTGGGAAAGGACTGGGCTCTGTATTTTTGGTCTCCCCTCAGCCAAAACAAAGGCTTATGTGTAGGAACTCTGGGCTGTGCAGTCAACCAGGCTTGAGGCTTCCTTGGTTTGGTGATCCCAGCTGAACCATCAGCTCGGTGGAACTCTGAGATGTAGAGATGGATGACTAGGGTGGATGGACTAGATCATGTTGAGGTGGCAGAGGTCAGGAAATTGGGACTTCACTTGCCTGCAAACCCTGCCGTGCTCAGCAAATGACATTGGTCAACACTGACCTCCTCAAGCTGGAGTTTGGATCATGCTGTGCTTGGGCAAAAGGAGGCACTTTCAGCCTGCTGAGCAAACCCCTCAAGCTCCATAGGCTGAGGCCCAGCAGGGCTGTGTGCAGGAAGGGGGATGACCCTCTGCTCCATAACACAATGAGCATCTGCAGCAACAGGGCATTTGTAGGTTCCCTGGCATGACCTCGGGGTGGGGAGGGGCAGGGGGCTGTCCGTCTGTCCATCCTCTCCCACCACAGGAGCCAGAGTTAGCCACAGCTCCTTTTGGCAGCCCCATTCCCTGCTCCAGCAAATGCTGGGCTAATGGGGAGGCGGCCGCAAGAGGAACACTCTGTTCAGCAGCTGCACATTCCATTAATTTAATGAGGATTTTTTTTTCTTTTCTCTTTTTTTTTTTTTTACGAGGCAGATGGCAAAATAGCTATTTTCTGTTGTCTAATAAATACCATCAGCAAGGCAGAAAATGTGCAATCTCGCCAAGTCCTCTCCGATTCCTTGCCCTCCTGTCCCAATGCGTTTCCCCGTTCTCTGCTGGCAGCTGGTGGGGCTGGGAGGTGGGATGGGAGGGAGAGGTGGGGCACCAAAGGCAAGTCCAAAATTGCTGGTGGGACCTGCACGTTGAGACAGCAGCTTCCCCTGACTGGGCAGAGCCTCGGTGTCCTGCTGGGAGAGCTGTGCTCTGGCAGCCTCCACCGATCCAATTCTCACTTCATCTGATTGCAGTAATAACAACTCACACAAATTTCCTGCCTCAACCTGAAATCTTCCAGCTCTGCAATGCAAATAATATAATGTGTGATGAGGAGCCCAGTGACGGGGATAATAATAATAATAGTGATGAAGCCTTTATTCAATGAATGAGTGAATCAAGAAAGCAAAAATAAATGATATTCAGGGCTTGGAAATCAATAGGAAGAAAAATCAGGAGGAAATGCAGGGTGACTTGCATCTCTGGGGGAGCACTGTCCTTAGGAATGCGTGAAGGAGAGAGGAGCAAAGCCCTCTGAGCTGGGCACTCCTTGTCTGCCCGTGTTGCTCCTGGGCTCGCTCCTCTCCTGTGGTTATATTTCCTCTGCTGAGCTCACTACTGTGCCTGGTCCCAGCCTCCCTTGATCTCCTTGGCCCCCTTGATTTACAGCTCTCCTGGGCTCTCTGAATATGTCTAGGCAGCTGGCAGGCTACAGAGCTGACCTGGGGTTGGGTAATAACTTGTCTTTTGTCCCATGCCCAGGAGGTTGGCCATAAAAAAGCTCCAGACATCAATTTTCCTCTCCACCGGGGTGGAATTGCAAAATGATGAGTTGGTCTTTGCCCTCATTTATCTCCTTTTTCCTTCCTCCTCCTCTTTTTATCTTTCTCTACTCTTCCAACACTACCGCTCATTGCACTCTTCTTCATCCCCTTTCCACTATCTCCTCCATCATTTGCCAGCCTCCCTCCCCTCTGCACATCACTGCTTCTCCTCTCTCCCCCTTTTGCCCTCTTCTGCCTCATTTTTTGTGTGTTTCCTTCGCATCTCAAAACTTTTATGATTTTTCTTGCTGTGCATAGCAGTTTGATATCTATACCTGTAATAGCCTGCTAATACAGTAATTCCACAAGAGACCCTTTAAAAACCCAAAGCCTTGGCAGGTAGTAAAACTCACCTTTTAACTTGGCTTCCTCTTTATCAGGGATTCATTTCAGACAGGATTTCTGTGTGCACAGCTCTGCCACTCTCTGTTAGTAAAAAAAAAAAAGGATTAATTCCTGCAACAGGTGAATATGTTTCACAGCTCTGGTGAGCAGGATATATTCTCCACTTCCTGCAGGTACATGGGGGATTTAATCATCTAACATGGTGCTTCTCTTTGTCCAGTGGGTGTTTAAACTGTGCCTTACCTGTGCAGAGACCTCCTGGGGAATTCACCAGTGGGGGTTCCCATGAAACCTTTGCAGTATCCAAGGGATTTTCCCCTTTCTGGAGAGATGCCATGTAGCAAATGCTCAGCTGACATCCTGCTGTCTCAGGTGACACTGGCATGGGTTGAGGTTGCTGAATGCTCTGTCCCAGCACCAGCAGTGCCAATCCCTGCCCTGAACTCACCTGTTGAAGTCTCCCATGGCTCCTGCCTGTCTCTCCAAGCAGTCCTTGCTCAGGTGAGGGACTGGCACAGCTCTAGCCTGGCAATGCCCCTTCCCTGACCTCTGAGAACAGATTCTTCCATAAGCCTAAAGAAAAAAGAAAAGCTTCTCCTCTCCTTTCTTCTCTTGCCTCTTTTGATGGTGTCTGCGGCTTTGTATTGTATTTAAATTTATGCAAATATGTTAGTGGATAAAATATGCAGAAGACAAACCTGGGAAATTTAATCTGACTTGCAAATGTGCTGGGAAGAGGCACTTGGTGAATTGAAACCAGACTTTTACTCCTTTTGCCCCAACACCTCCAGCAGGACCTGCCCTAGGACAGTAGTGTCCTAACATCCTCTCCATCTCCACTGCTATATGGGCTTGGGAGTAATGAAGAAACCAGGGTGTTCTCCTGTATTGTAAATATTGCAGCAGGACTGACCTCTCTTGGGCTCCCCAGTGTCATCCAGTTTCCCTGCTGGTCCCTAAGTGTGGGTGGAAAGGGCAGCATTTGGTTTCTCTGCAGTAGTGGCTGAGGTGGTGGTGTCTTGGTGGGAACATTAAGAGTGATGGGAACAGGCAGTGAGCAGCCCTTGGAGCTGGCAGCAGGCAGTGGGAACTGCCTGCCAGTTCCTGCTTTGGGACTGCCAGCCCTCTCCCAGGGTGGAGAGCCCCAATTTCATCATCTCCAGTGGGTTCCTGAGCGATGGGGCAGGAGATGGCACTGAGCAGGGAGATGTGACTTGCAAATCTTCCTGTCAGGATGTTTTCTGGACAGCACAAATCTGGAATAATTCCCCTGACCAGGCTGCCAGCTTTATACACAGGAGATGAGGTAGGAGATAATACAGCATGTCTTGTGCCAGATATTCAAGAATTTCTAAGTACATTGCAAACAGGGAGCTACAGGGCAGCATTGCTCTTTCCATTTCACAGGCAGGAAGGCCCTTGAAAATGGTGAAGTTTCCTGCCAAGTCACCCCAGGGACCATAATCTCTGTTTTATATTTACAAAACTTTGGAACAGTGGCTCTCAGTGCTTCCCTGACAAGACAGGAGAAAGTATTCATCTTTTCTAAGATAAAAGAACCTGATCTAACAGAGGTTCTGCTCTGGACTAGTCAAACATGGTATTTTTCAATAGCAAAAGCTGGCTAGCTCCAAGCAAAATGGGATTTTCAGCAAGCAAGGTGACCAGAGTTTGGAGAGAGGGCCTGCAGGTAGAAAGACAGATACCAACAAACTGTGGCAAGTCATATTTCCTTGATAACAGAGCTGTGAGATGCCCCTCGTGCATTCCTGAGCAGAGCAGTGGCTGCCATCAGGTCTTCCTTCCTTATCTTACTCATCACCAAAACAGTTGTGAGGGGCCCAGGAAGCCTGTTTGGGGTCACAAGTGCCTGGGTGGAGCTGACCCAAGGAAGTCTGTGGCTTACTTGATATTGTTTGATGTGAACTGCTGGTTCCCTTCACCAGCACTGTCAGACTGACATTTCAGGGCATCTAAAGACTCCTCATCCTGCCAGACAGCAGGACCCAGGTTGGAAAGGCAGCATTAAATAGCTACAGCTGCTTGGGCAGAGCTTACAGAGGTGGTAGAGCCAAACTCCTCCCAAGAGCAGAGGCAGCCTCACAGGGGGCAGAGGGCACACAGGCAGCTTGGGAGGCTCAGGCTGGTCACTTGGAAGATGTGCACTAAGAGTGTGGCACAGCCCCACAACAGATGGCCAGAAAAGCCCATGAAATCTCCATCCTTGGAGGTCTCCAGGACTCAGCCACACCAAGCCATGGCTGGTCCATCATTGAAGGTAATTTTGGAGATAACTCAGGAGGGAGCTCACTCCTGCATCCAAAGGACAGCAGACTGTCACCTGCCCTTCTCCTCAGGGACATGCCTGGAAGAGACTTGCCACCCCAAACTGTTGTGTACTTGTGTGCTGAGAGAAGAGCCAGGCTTGAAATGTCACCTCATTAGAGCTGATAGGTGAGATTTGTTACAGAAAAGGAGAGCTATCGGTCTTCTGGCTCCCGAGGGGATGAGCTCTTCAGCCAGAATGACTGGGGGATTGTAATGGAGTTAAATGAGTTAACTGAGTTAACTCCACCAGGAAGCTCAGATGTTGGCATTTAGCTGAAGAGGAGAAAACATCTAGATTTCTTTGTGGAGAAAACCCCAAGAAAACAGCATTTTCTCAATGCAGAAGGAGAGAGCTCCTGCCACATTGGATTCCTGCCTGGAGGCTGCATGTTTGGGGCAGTGAGTGTGGTCAGTCGAGTTTACAGCAGGTGCATCAGCCCTTTCCTTTTGTGGAGGGTGGTCCAGTTGTCCAAGGTTACTCTGGGTCTGCCCAGGAGAGCTGATGAGTTTCATGGAGCCAGGACTGGCATGCAGCCATCAGTCTTCCCCTTCTCCCACCCAGGTGTGAAACCCTTCCTCCCAATCAACCTCTATCATCTTGGCTGCAGTGAGAAGCTGATGGAGAGAAATCCTTTCCTGGGAGCAGATTCAGGTGCAGGGGAGGATTCAGCAAACAGCTCTGAAGTTCTGTGTTAAACAGCCTCACCCAAAGGGGGTGGTTTTGCTGCAGATGCTGCTGCAGAGGTGCCCACCTGAGCCCCGACCCAGCCCTGGCCTGGCAGCTGCTCTGCCCTGAGGGTCCCCTCTCCAGGGGCTTTGCTTCATTAACTTCCTGATAAGTTGAGAGTTCAGTGCTGAGTCTTAAGAAATTGGCAACAACGCCAAGCCTTCATACAAGGGTAAAAATAGCCCTAATAATTTAGGCAATTAGTTAATTAGCCTCATTTACTTGAAAGCACAGAGTGGCGTGGGAAGATTTTTCTGCTGGGTTTGTTATGCTTTTCTCATTCACTTTGTTTGCTTTTCCCTTGCCATTTTCTCTGCTCCCTGACATAGATACAGGGACCCACAGCATTCCAAAGCAGTGGAATGCCAGCAGGAGAGTGAATGCCAGCCAGTACAAGGATGCAGGGCAGTGCTGCAGGGAAGCAGGACTGGTTTTGGTACCCAGGCTTAATGTGTCCTATGGGGAAGTGACAGCTTTGTGATAGGGTCTAGTGGTCATGGTGGTCTTTTCCAGCCTCAATGATCCTTGGATTTTTTCCGTGCAGTTCCTTCCTCATCCCACCTCTGACCTTTCATTGCAGGTAGAGGCTGTGGCACATTCAGGGTGTCTCACAGCTCTTTGTCAAATCCCTGAGGGGCAATACCCCACTGTTAATAGCATTGCTTGTTTGTTCCCAGCTAGAGAATTCCTGTCCAGTCCTTAGACTAGAACTGACTGACAGGTGAAAGGAGGCAAAATAAAACTTTTATCTGCATTTATCAGTCATTTACTGGGAGGAACTGAAGTGCTGGAGTAGCACAAAGGCTCAAGGCTATGTTGGTCCTTACTATGCTGGCAGAGCAGCCTCCTGCTGTTGGCCTGTACCTGCCAGCCCCAGGGCTGCTGCATCCCTTGGTCCTCACTGCTCCCACCCAGCCCCTCTGGAGCAGTTGTGGCCTCCAGTCCCAGCTGCTCAAAGCCTTCAGTGCCCCTTGCATGGCTGCACAAGCTCACCTGATTTTGGAGAGCTGCTGGTCAGGTCCCCTCTTGTCCTCCTCTGACTCACACGAGTCCCATTCATTACTGACCTGGGGACCTGAATGAATCCTCTCTTCCTGAATTATTTCTGAAGACATTAGATCTTCTCAAATTGTTCATCTTCCCCAGAAATGACAGCTTGCAGGCACCTGGGAATAAATGGTGCCTTGGAACAATTTCATTGTTTCTATTCCAGGCAACAGGAATTCCTCAGATCTCAACATCAGTCCCCAAACCCCGGTGTGTTAGCATAACCTCCAGACAGCTACGAGTTTCTTGACCCAGAAAAAGGATAGGATTTATTATGAACCCTGGGAGACCAGTGTCCTTGCAGCTTGTGTACCCTAATGGTGTGCAGCATATTGTGTGCTCCTCTGGTTGGAATTTTCTTGTCGAAACAGCTCTCTGTCAGCAAATGCCACTTCCACAAAACAGGCTTATGTGTGTGAAATCAAATCAATGTTGATTAATTTTCAGTTTGGAAAAGAGTGGGAGGGGAAAAAGCCCCGTTAAAAATGTCAAGATGCCTTCTCCTTTCATTCTTGCAAGAAGAGCTTCAATTCTTTATCTCTTAATGACCTTTTGTTTAAAGCCTTTGTGCTCTGTAAGAAGTATTCCAAAAAGGACGAAGCAAAATGAAGTGTTAAATATCTTTTGAAGGAAAATGTGTCTGTTTCCATGAGATCCTTTTTGTAATTATTATTGAAAGGGAGGCAGGAATCACACTTTTTTTCTCTCTGATTTTTTGCCATTTTGTCCTAAACGAAGTATAGTTCCCAAGGCTCCCTGCCCTGCCCTGGCTGACAGGTGCCCCCTGTGCTGCACATTGTGCCACCACAATGTAAAACAAATGTTTTAGCAGGGGCAGTAGTGATAGGACCAGGGGTGATGGTTTTAAACTAAAAGAAGGTCAATTTGGATTAGATAAAGGGAAGTTTTCTAGAATGAGTGTGGTGAAACACTGGCACAGGTTGCCCAGAGAAGCTGTGGCTGCCCCATTGTTGGAAGTGTTCAAAGCCGGGTTGGATGGGGCATAGAGCAAACTGGGATAGTGGAAGGTGTCCCTGCCCATGACAGGGAGTTTGAACTAGGTGACTTTAAAGGTCCTTTCCAACCCAAACTCTTCTATGATTTTATAGTTCTGTGATTTTTTTGCACAGGCAGTTGTGGCAAAGCTTTTATATAGAGCTGGTCCACATTGTTTCACCCACACTAAGGGTTTTTGTTTAGGCTTTTTTTTTTTAATCCTGGGAAGTTTTTTTGACCTACATAAAAAAGTTTGCTTAAAGCTCTTGCATCCTTCAAAATCACTCACGAAGCTTAAAATTTTTTTTCAAGTCATTTGAAACTCATGTAGAAAATTTCATTCTGGTTTTGTTAGTTTTCTTTTCCTCATCTCTTTTTTTTAAACTCCCAAGTAAAAAGCAGAGTAGTGGGGGAGAAAGGAGTCATTAAAGAAAACTGAACATTTCTACTTGAAAGAACAAGAGTTGAACTGGAAAATGTTCTTTCAACTTAAAGAAAAAAAAAATCAGGAAAAAGTTTATTTCTGAAGGGTAAATATAAACGTTTCCAGTGAAAATGTTCTGAGGGAAGAAGGGTTATTTTGGAGCATTTCTCTTCCCCAGCCCCATGGGATGCCCTTACTTGTACACTTAAAAATCTGAGCTGCACAGATCAGAGGCAGTGAATGCCTGGGCTCCTCCTTGGGACTGTGACTTTTCTGCTGTTACTTGGGGGGGACAAACTGTCTGGGTGGGGGGGTCAGAGTGAGCAGGGGTTTGCTCCCAGACTAAGGGACAGATTTAACCTCTGGAGCTGGGATTTCACCCTTGAATAGGGCACGAGCACTCACTCTTATGGTTGATAAACCCTCCACTCTTTACTGATGCTGTGAGGGGCAGTTTCAAAGTCATGGAGCCTTTTGTTCCATCTGCATCTCTTCCTGTTGCACAGAGCTGAGCTCTCCGTGTGTGCATCACTTCCCTCTTTCCTGGCACCACATCCCTCTCAGCCTCCCGACACATATGTCTCTTGCTGGAATTTTTTTCTCCCAGCCTCCAGCACTCAAGCAGCCGAGCAGCATTTGTGTGTCTCCAACAAGTAGCCACTGAGCCTGAGAAATGCATTAGCTGCCTGACCTGGTTCCATCCAGGTGTGAAAAGATGCAGTGGTTTTGGCTCCACTCCACCTTTTCTGACCATGTGAGGAGAGGCAGAAGGCTTCTCCTCTCTCCACCAGTTTGCATCATTCAAGTCTATTAAAAAAAAACCCACCAAACCCAGAAATACAGGATAGGAGTGGTGAGCGGATAGACAGAGCCAATCATGGGGAAAGCTGGGCAGATTAAAAGGCATTTAGTGGATTTTCTGTACTAGAAATGAAAGAAAAACCCTTCAATTAACTGTCTGCTCGAGGAGCTGAGCAGAAAGGGTTGAAAGCTGAGATGCTTTTGCAGGAGCAAAGGGAAATTGCCAGCCAGGAGATGGTCTGTGGGCTCTGAGTCAGGCATCATCGTCAGAGGGGTGTTCAGCAAGGTGGGGAGCCTCCCTCTGTCCAGCTTTTGTGCCTTGCTCTGCTTTCTTTCACAGCTCTCCTTCTTGGCAGTGTTTCTGCAATCCTCAGTTCATGCTCAGAGCATTGGAGCTTCACCTCTTCAAGTGCTGGTGCTCATGTCCAGAGCACTCAGCTTGTCCATGTGCCCAGGGAGGGTGATGTGGGTGCTGAGCAGCAGGATTTCAGCTCATGGTCCTCATCCTCCTCACCCAAGGGCCTCCTGCCCCATGTCTCTGTGCTCCCTGTGTCAGCACATCCAGCCCCTCCCTGGCCAGTGCCTTGGGTCACTTGTCACTATTTTGTAAAGCAAACAGGTCACCTGGGAAGGGAAGCAGCAGCTGTTCTGCTTCCTGGGATTTCAGGCATCTGCTCCTTGCACACACACATAGACACACACACACACAGGCTGCCTATACCTAACAAACAATTATTTAACAAAGTATGCAAATAGTATAATTACTGTTATTTGTTTAGCTGTTATAAGTGTTTGAAATGTAAATGTCAGCTTTGGGATTTTTTTTGCAGGCTACGTGTGTGTTGTTGGCTTTCTCTCTCTCTTGTGTGTGCTCTCCCTGGATTGCAATTTGATGAATTTCCCCTTGTCCTAGAAAAAAAAAGCTAATGTGATTTCTGTGCGATTACAGCCGAAGACGCCGAAGTGGGGATTACTCACAGTAACTCCTCTTACTTAGCAGATCTGAGTGGGAGGCAGGATTCATTACACCGAGCAGAGAAACAAAGAGGAAATGTCTTTCAGCCGACTGCCTGTGTCTGCCGAGGCAGCATCCTCACCAGAGACAGGGCTTCCCTCCCTGGCAGGCAGAGGCTCAGGCAGGGCAGTGACAGAGATGTCAGGACTTTGGCAGCAGGCTCACAGGAACCTGCTCTGGCCTGCCACAGCTCCTCCATGCACAGGATGAGCAGCAAGTCTGAACTCTGCTTTTCTAAGCAATGTTTTTCCTTCTGGAGGACACTGGAGAAATAGAAATGACATTACAGCCACCAGCATCGCTCAAAGTGCAGCCCCGGTACTCAGTACAGGGACATTTTCCAAGGGTGTGTCCCACCATCACCATCCTGGCTGGCATTCAGGACAAGAGGAGCTCTGGGGAGATGGTCACCAGCAGCTCACAGCCTGTAGTTCAGGCAATCAATCCAAGGTTTGTTCCCATTGCCTCAAAGTCGGTCTGCACTGTTGCTCCTGACTGGCTTTGTAGTCCAGTCTCAGCAGCTGGTCCATGCTGGGAAGGCTGAGCGGTGCCTCTGGAGCTGCAGCACCTCTCTGATATTTCACAGCATCCCATACCTGCTGGGCAGAACCCAGCCATGCTTTGGCTTTAGAGCGTTCTCAGATGCACAGATCCAAGATGAATCCAGTTGGATTCATCAGCTGGCAGCAAGCCTGGCACCAGCTTTTCCTTCATTTGGCTCAAAAGCCAGCCCAGGAGATGGAGTGAAAGTGGAAAGGCTGCAGTGCTGCCATATCCCACCCTCCATCCTCTCTGTGACCCCTGTTCATGCAGAGTGCTGGGATAAGGAGCTCATGGTTTTTATGGGAACCCCAGGGCTGTCAGAGGGTTAAGAGGTTTTCACCTCCAGCATGAACCAGAGGGACTGGTAAGAATGAGGTAGTAAACACAATGAACAGCTTGGCTCCTGGGGGAGCAGGGAGAGCTTTATGCCCAGCTCAGCACCAAGGGCTGAGCCCCAGGATGTGGTGCAGAGCCAGGGCTCTCCCTGCTTGTGGCAGAAGATCAGGATTTCTCCACGTGTAGATGCTGCCACTGAACCAGCTGTGTCTGTGCCCAGCAGGGATCCACGTCTGCTAGGATCAGTGGCTGAGGGTGTGTTGGGACATCAGCCTGCACAGGGTGCTGGTGGAGCACAAGCTGGGCTCTGTGGCATGGCAAGAAGATACTAAACCAGGCTTTGCTGCTGCTTCAGGCTTCCCCCTGCTTCCTGGCAGGGCTTGAGTTGCTGGCACAGGAGCACTTTGGCGTCCTGGCAAAGTTCCGGGAGTTGGTGCATGGCTCTGACACGTTCATCTCCTAACTGGGGCTGGCCCTCTCTCTGCACCAGCTTGTTAGTGCTCTGCAGCCTGTGCAGGGGCCTTCAGCCATCAGCAAGGGTGCTGGTCCCTGGGCACTCCCACCAGAGCGGTGCCATGAGGTGGAACCAGCAAAGCCACTTGGTTTTTAGTTGCAAAGACAAGAATCCAGTGACCTTTGGCAGATTTCATAGCCCAGCAGGTTCGTGTAATTGAAGCTGGTGATGATTTGTCATGGCTCTAAGCTTTCCCTATCTATTTCATTCCTCGCTCCCTCAGTCTCTCTTGTTCCCTCTTTCTCTTTCCTTCTTTGTGATCTCATTATCTCCATGCCTTTCTCTTTTTCTCTCTTCAGCCGTAGCATTTCCCAGCATGGAGAGGTACCTCAGGATCTATTCGTCTTCGAGGGATTTAGCTTTTGCCTGTCACAGTATTTTCTCCACTTCACATCCATTATCCAAGAAAACCTCTTTCTATCCATAACCAGGAGACCTGCACCTGCCAGAAAAATCCAGTCCATTCCATCATAAATAATGCATTGCTGTGGTCAGTACCCCCAAGCAGCCATGAGCTCCAAATCCCAACTTTCCTCCCCCTGTCAGGTGAAGGTTGAAGTGACATTATCACTTTTATTGAAATTCCCTGGTAGAAGGCAGGTTCAATGCTATTAACATATTTCAATTCAAACCATTCTTATTTTAATTAGCCTTAAGTAATTAGTTCTAATTCATTGCCATTTTTTGCTCTGCATATTTTGGGTTATTTACTTCCCTTGCTAAGTAACAATTTGATGTAATTATGTGCTACTCATTCTTTCTATTTACATATGCTCACTCACTCAGATTTCCTCGTTGAAATTTCAACAGATCCTTTGAATTCCCTCTTGAATATTTTTCTGAGTTGTCAGCGGTGTGGAAATTGTGGGGTGGAGAGAGAATTGATCCTATTCTTTGGACATCCCTGGTGGCAAAGGCATGTGAGCACCTGGGCTGGCAACAGGTTTCTCTTGGAAGGGAAGGTCCATCCATTGCCAGGCTTTGTTCCTGGGAGTCTGGATTCCCATATGAAAAGAGTTTGGGGACTGTATCCAACTCTCTCTGTCTTTCTCTTGGGTTGCTTTAGCCCAGGTGCCAAAGGCACCAGTCAGTGTTGCCGCTTCCTTTCATTCTTTTTGTGCAGCCAAAGAAGCTTTGGCTTTCCAGAATGGAAATGCCCTGGCTTTCCAAAAGTGCAGTGCCTCTGTTGCTCAAAAATCCTGCGCCCTTTCAAGTCCTGTATTTTTTTAGACATTTTGAGGACTTTGAGCGATTTGTCACATTTACATATGTCAGTTATTTATCTGGACTGTAGTTTTATCTCAGCAACTATTTTTCTAATTTCTCTGAAGGACCATATTGTTGTCTTCTTCTTTCCTCAAGCGTTGCCCTTTTCTTAGCACCTTCTCTATAGCTGAGATTCTCAGAGGGTTGTGGTTCATCCATCTGAGTCTGTTGGCTCTTCAACTGCTCTGAACCTATCCTTTTCATTGTCTCAAAACTTGATTCTGAGCAGTCTTAACATCTGCCTTCCTGCAGATCCTGCAGAAACTTGGATTTCATGCTCACATGGAGTGTGTTTATACCTGCATGTATATGCCTCACAACTTTTAAGTGCATTATCCAACTCCAGCCGAATTTGATAGAGGGTAGCAGTCTCAAAAATAGCAAGTTCCCTCAAGGTTTGAGCAGACAGGCAGAGGTAGAAGAGAGATGCCCTACTTCTACTGAGGAAAAAGCTGCCATGTTGTGCTGAGCCTTTATTTGATGCCGGTGAATCCATTTGGGAGAGAGCACAAATCTCAGCACCCCACCCACAGGAAGGACTTCAATCAGCACATGCCTCTTCTCGGTGCCCAAGTCAATCAAGCTCAAAGAAAGCACGATTTCATAGTTCTGGGGCTCATAGAACTACTTGGGATTTTTTTTTTTCAAGTAGCTTTTTCACTTAAAATCTTATCAGCCGTTTGAATCCATGTTCCATTAGCAAATCCTACTTGCTTCATGAATATGCACGTTCACAATGTGTAGCATTGGCTTAACTGCTCCCATTGAAGTTGGTAATAAAACTCCTGCTGACTTCAAAGAGAATAGAGTCAGGCCGATGCTGAGTGCTTTGGAAAATCCCACCCCTTGTTGTTATTTTATTCTTAACACATCCACTCAGGAGCTGTGGGATGAGACTAAATACTCCAGAATGAGTAAAGAGGGGGAAAAAAAAACAACAGAAAAAGAAAAGATCAAAGAGCCAAAACTGAAAATCCACATTCTGAGGTAAACATTTAAGGACCTGTCTTTCAAGAAGAAGTGAGAGCAGTTCTGCTTTTGTTTGGTGAAGGGTCACAAACTGCAGCCTTGAGGCAGGAGAGGCACTTCACGCCTCAGGCTGAGGCCATGGGTTCAGATCTCAGTGGCGCAAAGCGTGGCACAAGTGTGGTTTTGTGACACAAACCTCCAAACCGTGTCAAGGCTACACATGACCATGAGTTGGAGTAGAACTGATTCCTCAAATTCTGTCCTTACACTTCAGTTTTCCACTTCTAGGAGGGTCCAGAGAGGTTCTGGTCGCCTCTGCTGGCACCAGGACAAGACAGAAACCCAAAACATCCCATGGGTTATCAACACCTGCAAGTGAGCAGATCCATCTTAAACGATGTATTCCTCTGCTCCTCTCTTGCTGTGAGATATGCAGGGAAAAGGTGTTGCAGAGCTTTACAGCTCTTCACTTTTTTCCCAGATGAACGGAGTTCTCAGGTCTTTGTATTCCTAATACTTGATGCCACAGCTCCCAAAGTGCCATGGGAAGGGGAAGGTTCCCTACTACCACCCAATTTAGTGGAGCATTATGCATCCAGCTGACTTCAAGGGGATGTAAACATGCTTAAAATTGTCATGCACAAGTGATTTCCACTGGGCGGAACTCCCTTGGCATCAAGACATTCTTACCTGTTTTGCTGAATCAGAGCACGTTCTTCTTGCAGGGACTTTGTGTTTTAGTGTGGGCTATTTTGGTATTTTCTTCTCCGAAGATTATTTCCACTGGAAAAAACACAGTATTTTTCATTCCAGCAGTATTTTTGGTAACAGTTACTATTTCCTGACAATATGTCTGTATTTTAGGACAAAACCAAATTACATGTTGGAAGTGCCTTTCCCCACTGCAGTTTCTCCAGCACTACTCACAAGCCAGTTACATCAGGAGCATAATCTGGAAGAGGCACCATAGAGGCTATATGAAGTTTTATTACAGACTTGCCATCAAATTACATGCAATAGCTACTTGATCATGTTCTATCAATCCATTTTTGCCTGGCCATTTGGAAAGCAATTGCTTTTATCTTGATGGCTTATTTTTTAATTCAGACCTTGCAAGGATTTTACCAAGAGATTTTGTCTAATGCCTCCAGAATTCTCCTGGCCACATGGTTTAGCACAATATGACTGTTAGTGCACAATTGCATGATAAGGGGTATTGGCAAAAAGAAACCCTCTCACTGTAGTTCATTTTCATAGTTTTTCTGATTTTTTTTTTGTCTTTTACTATCTGTTCCTTGACGTCAATAAAAATTTTGACAGCTGTTAGAACTTAATGCTGTAAAACAGGCTAGAAGCTGTGACAAATATTATTTTTTTGCTCTCCTGCCTGTCACTGTGCTCCAGAACACTGTGAATTTACCATCAAACTTCTGCAGAGTTAGAACCTCTCTTTTAAACTTGGTAATAATAGGTAATATCCTACTCCCTGGCTGCACCATATAATCATTATTATCTTACAAATACTAAGTGCTTTGTGTAATCTTCAAGGTTGTGTTCCTAGCACTGTGCTTTAGGAGAAAATAGAAGCATCATAATTATGAAAAATTGCATTTTGTTGCATCTTTTGCCAATTCCCTGAGATCAAAAGGGTTAATTTCCCCATGCTCTATGCCTTGTACAAACTTTGTATCAGTACAATTAACTCTGGTGGGCCAGAACAGGGCTGCAGATTTATACTGCAGATTTTTCTTGTTGGTTGATTCCTTTAGCTTGGTCGTGGAAAGACCTGGAGAGTTTGAAAGAGTCTCCAGTTTGGATTAGATACAAATTACTCCTAATTTATTTCCCAAATATCTGTTGTTCTTCTGGTTAGTACTTTAATTTGAAGCTTAATATGAGTTTTCTCTAAAGAGTTTCGAGGTTGATTTTTGACTCAGTAAGTTTAATTATTAAAAAAAGGCCTGTATAGTTGTGGTTGCAATTACTTTCGAAGTGCCAAAGAAATCTTGGATAGTTGCAGAAGTTACCCTGAGAATGAGAGGAAGTGATGAAGGAAGAAGTTCATACAAAGGCTGCCTGGTTGGAACCTGTGTGTACTTTGTTCTACATTGCAGACTTATCCTGAAACTTATGTAAAAAAGCGCCGTATGGGATGAAACTTTTAGGTGTATTAAACCCATCCCATAATGTTTATTTTTGTACATGGACAGGAGATTACAGCTTTTCCATTGAACTTCCAAAGGCATCATCAAAAGGGATCGTTACTTTGTGAGCACTTTGTAGTCTGGTGTCTGTCCTACACTAGTTAATTCATGTAAATCTAAAGAAGCGGTTGCGGGCAGGATGGCATCAGAAATATGGAAATAGAGCATCTGGGTAGAAAGGGTAGGTTTTTGCAATGTTTCCACTGAAATTATTTTTGCCTGCCAAGTGAACAGATGCAGTGAAAACAGACAGTCTTATTGGCAGCCTTTCTTTTTGGGGAGAATAAATGAGTGAATGATCTATCAAAATATTTTTTTTCATTTGATTAAACAGACCCTATTTATAGCATTTCTAAATATAAACCAAACTGTGGTGAAAAAGAAGAGGGTTCACAAAGAATGGCCACTCTACAAAGTCAGGTGCTGTTCCTGTACCCAAAAGTATTTTTAAATTCCTGTTTCTTCAGCTAAGCTGAGTGAATGCAGTTCACTGCACTCCAAGGGTGTTTAGCAGACTCAGAGTCCTGATGCTCATATCTTGGTCTGATGCTGTGGGCTGCAGATATGTTTGCTTATAAATTTCCTTTCATTTCACATTAGAATAACAACAACATACCTAAGGGTTTCAAGAGTGTGCCTTTTTCTTATGTTACAGTACAGGTTCTGGAATAAATAGCTGGAAAGGCTGAAACTTTAACAATGAGATAATAGAAAAATTTGTACCTTGCAGGAAAATACAAGATTTTGACACTTGGTTGCATTCTGAATAGAATATTGGGTTATTATTAAAATCTATTTCAGGTTAATTTTAATGTCATTTAGATATGAATGTTTAAAGATTTTTCTTATGTGATAAAAATAGAAATGAAAAATTCTCCTGAAGTCTTGCAAATGAAATGTTTGATTTCTCAAAACATTCCTAATTATTTTAAAATGTGATTTTGCCAGAACTAATTCATGTCATGACAAATTTCAGGTTTGTTGAAATGAATCTTTCTGCTGGGAAAGTGAACTAACACCTGACCAGGGCTGCCTGGCTCTAGAGCTGCTGGTCACATTTAACTCCTTTGCCAGAAATTACATGGTTATTAACCCTTTGGCCATTGGTATGATACTGTAACGTTGGGCTTTTTTGTTTTTGCCTTTTTCCAAACTGAGCTACATCTTCTTATTAAAATAATTTTGCATTTGTTCTGAAAAATTTCCATATTTTTGTACTTTATGTAAACTCTCTTGTAATGAGGCAAGGCAAACCCTTTTATCTCACTGGCCCTTTCATGGAAGTCTCCTTTGGCCACTCTTATTTGTGATTTTGCCTTTTCCCTTGATTATGTGTGGAGATTTCTGTTAGATTCTTTAGCATTCTGTCCTGCTTTTGGGTTACAGTGTTCATCTTTGTTGTCTCTGTGTTTCTTTATCAAGGGAGGCAGCTTTTTCATAAATGTATTTTCTTTACACTTCTAGCAATGCAAAAATTGTCCTGAAATAAGAGTTTTCGCTGCTTAATGTAAAATTTCATCATGAGTAATCCTGAGTCATTTAATTTCATATCTCTTAAAATGTCTTTCCTAAGATGGTCAAACTGACATTTGTGTTCTCTGTCAACATACTATTGAGACTAATACTGTGTGTTCTCTTCTTTCCAGTGAACAATCTGAACCCAAAAGATATCATTATTTGAGTGTTTTTACTCAGATATTTAAATGCTGGTATGTAAGATGATTATTGACTTTTCGCTTAAATGATGTAGTCTTCTGAGAAAATCAATTTTCCTTATATATTCACCGGCTGTATTTAAGGACTAACATTTGGCTAGCACTTTTCACAATTTAAAATAGAAAAATCTCTCATGCGGTGGCTTTCCTTAAGAGATCTCCAACACTTCCCTGTCACATTAATCTCTTTTTAAATAGAGGAAAATTGAGGCAGAGATGTAGAAATCTGTCCCAGGAAACTCAGTGGTTGAAGCAGAAAGGTAAAGAGAAAACAAGTCAAAAAGGAGAAACCAAGCATTGGTATCTGTCCTGCTGGACTGTGATATTGTTAGGTCAATCTGTTCAATTCACAGGAGGGCAATTTATATCACTTAGGCTCTAAGAATCCTGTGTGTTCCATGTTCCTGGATAGACAGATGGATGCTCCCTTCACATGTCTGTGTTACTTTTGGTATCACACTGTGAACTGAAGGTCTTGCTCTGCCTTGTCTTGAACACGTTCCCATGAGTGCTGCCAGTAGCCTGTTAAATATGGATGATCCGTCTTGATTTTCCAGATGAGTCAGGTAAAAATACTGGGAATTTTTTTTCGACAGGTGTAAGCCAATTGGTGTGGAGAACTGAAGTCTCCAAGGCATTTCCCTGGCCCCCAAGGAACCCTTTGGCTTCCAGCCATGGACTTTTTGTCATCAGCTGCATCCTGTTCCTGGCAGTAGCACGCCCCAGGAAAGAGCACAAATCTCTCTCCTGGTGAATTCTCACAACTCTTTGCCTCAATAATTTATCCCCACTCTTCCTCCACATTTGTTGGCTTTGGAGAAGGGTCCTGACATACTTTTTGCCATTAGTGTGCCCCACTCAGAACCAGTTGCAAACATTCCCTTTGGAAAGCTTTAAATGGATGGCAGCCTGGCCTTACTCTGGTGGCTTCTCCTGCCATTTAATTCCCTATTTCATTGTCTCATGTTGATCTTTGACATGGCAATGTCTGGTTTTCCTGTAAAGTTCCCAAATCCTGGGTTTTACACAAGTAACTGTCCTATGTTTTATAGCAGGAGTGGAATCTGGAGAGGTTTTTGTCAAGATGGCTCTAAGAGGTGGCTTAGATGGCTCTAAGATCAAAAACCTGAGTTGGCACTAAGAGCTTGGTCTTCTGAGAGGACTAAAACTAGCTCCCCCTGAAGTCATGGAAGTAATATCTCATTTATTTATGGAAGACTTATAGCAAGATGCTTCCTAGAACACGGTAGGAATCTTTCTGAGTATGGGTTATTACCATTGACTGTGGACTATGGGAAAACAGAGACATGAAAGCTTCTGTCTGCAAAATAGCTCTTAAGGATGGAATCAAACCCTTAAAATTACAAGACATGGCTGTTCAAGACTGGGAAGATGGGTAGAAGAATACAGGTGGTGTCTCAGAAATAAATTGGTGGTTTGTAGAAGTTTGGAATTGCTAATCTCAGAAAAACCCAAGCTCTGTAAAAGGCTTGGTCTTTTAGGAAGGCTGCACTCAGTTGAGAGATCAGTCCCTCCTTTCCTCCTAGGACTGCAAAATTACAACTTTCAGGTCACACTTAGAAAGCAATTGGATGTAATCTGTACCTTTTGCATGACATAAAAGAACTAGATGAGATAATCAGGCACCAGTGTGTCCTCAGGTCTTTTTTAAATACTGAGATCACTCCAGGGTGTGCTTATGATGATTTCCTCTCCTCCATCTCCTGTCTGCTGAGGGGAACTGTTCTCTTGTGTCTGTTCCCTCTAGGTGTTGGCCAAGTGCCCTCAACCCACCACCATTACTGGCACAACTTGAGTTGTGTTCTCTGGTGGAGCACTCCCTGTTTCAGCACTGGAAAGGTGAAGTGTCTCGGCCAAGTTCATCATCCAGACTCCACAGCCAGTGGAGAAAGTTGAACACCTCCAGAGAGTAATTCATCCCATCCAAAAATAGATGTTTAAGACAGGAAGAATGAATCACTCTCTGGGGGTTGGTGCACGTCTCTCTGTTCACTGATGATAAAAGAAGTCTAGACAATTACCTTAACCTAGACATCCAGCTGTAAGACACCTTCAGCTGCGTGAGATCGAGCTGTGCTTTCACGTCCCTAAGGACCCATTTCCACCCCCCTTTTCAAATGGGGAGTAGTTTTCTGATTTCACAGCAGCTTTCAAGCTGAAGTCACTGACAATCAGAATCTCAGTGAGCCACATATGGCAGTTTTACCATAACTGAATAGCTTTTTAATGAAAGGGTTTTTTACCCTCAGTCCCATCTGGGAGTTATCCATGAGAAGTTGATGGTGTTTTGAGGAAAATTTCTTTATTTTACTTGCTGAACCATTGCCACCATTAAATATTGCTGCATAATTTCCTCCCAAGGAGTCTGTTGTGCGGAGATAATATTCAAAATGTGGTCCCCATTGATTACTTTGATTGAACACATGCCACACATGATGTTCTCCATGAGCAGGAGTACAGCTCTTCAGATGGTGCTTGCAGACAGTCTCATTTGTGAGTTCATTTCTTGTGGTCTGAAATTCATCTCTCATCTTCTCTCTTGCCTTCCTATGAGTTTATTTGTTAAAGTATTTGGGGAAAGGCAGACAGGGAAAGGCAATGGATGACTGCAGAGGGCAACAGCACCAAGATCATAAGGAGCATCCACAGAGCCCTGGAGAAGGAAACTCCAGTGGGGGCAGCTGAGAGGAGAGAAAGTCTCCAGCATCGGACAACCACAGAGCTGGAGTTGCCAGTTCCCAGTCCACCTCTGCAGTTCTTCACCACCCACCTTGCCCCATGGAGGTGACCAGTGCAGGAGCAAAGCTGGCAGAGCATTCCAGGGTTCTTGGATATTGGCTGCTCCCCTTTCCAGCCCACCACTTAGAGCAAAGCCACCTTCAGATGTTGTTCCCATGAAGAGACCAGGGAGCAGAGGCCAGCACAGCCCAGCTCCAGCCCTGCGTGGTTGTCCTTGCTGCCAGGACAGTGGTTCCTGTTCCCACTGATTGCAGAGCAGATAGGTGAGGATGATGATGATGTCTCCAAGGGGACAGAGGGTTCCCTGGCAGATGTGGGCAGATGTGTTACTCCATGGGCAGAGTGAACTGGTGGAGAGACTTCTTCAGGGTGCCAATCTACGATCCTAAAGTTTCCATTCCAGACAGGTTGAAAGGTTTGGAATGGAAGATTTAGGATCACTACACAGCTTTGGCATCTCTGGAGAGAAGAACATCTCAGCTCGCCTTGAAATACATGAAGATTTAATTCCTTTGATTTTCACTTTTAGATTATTTTTTGCCCTTGCTGTTTTAAAAGTTCAATTCAACATGGAAGTGCAGCCTTCAAGGAAAATATTTGGAAAACATATTGACCAATATGGTTAATGGAAAACATTCCTTTTTTCAAGATGTCTTTTGTCTCTCTCTTTTGGAAGATGGCAGGGAGTTTGGATGAAGCCTGAAATGTTTGGAGGTTTTATGTTTGTTTGTTTTGTTTTGTTTGTTTATTTGTTTTGGTTTGGCTTTTTGTTGTTTGCATGTGTATGTGAATTTTCTAGTTGCCAGAAGAAATAATCTGCCCAGTGATGTTACAGGTGCCTCTTTGCTTCCCCTGCCAAGACATCTGCCCACTGCTGCCTGCAGGAGCCCTCAGCGGAGTCCAAGCCGAAGGAACGGATGTGTTTCTCTCAGGGAGTTCCCTGCTTCATCCCTTGCTGTGTCAGAGCTGAACACATCCTGCCAAGATTCAAGCAAAATATCCCAGAAAAAAGGTTGAGATATTCACCAAGCTCAAACTATTGTACAAGAAGTACCCTGGAGCAAAAACAGAGCTGCGAGACACCATCACACAGAGTCGCTTCCCCCACCCCGGCAGGCACCACGCCGTACCAGACAAACTCCTCCAGATAGGATCCAGGCAGGGATGTTTGCTTAACACAGCAGCTCTTTGAAAAGGCAAATAAATGGACAGTGAAGCTACACAGACGTGTCACTGTGCAGCGATTTCCGTTTAGCATTTACGTTTAGTGCCAGGAAACCCTGACTCATGAATATGAAATCAGAAGGAAAGGAAGAAAGCAGTTGTTCATTATTAGAGCTTCGAATTGGGCATGTGGCGGGAATGAGCATTAAAAAACATGCAGGTTAAAGAGAGAGGGGCTGGCTCTGATGGTCCAGGAGGCTTGGAGAGCCTGGCTCTTCAACCAGGGGATGGGCTTTTGTGGAGGCCTCTCTGCTCTCAGGATTTGCCCACAAGAAGTTGCTGCTAGAGAAGAGCCCTGGAGTTCAGGGTTACCATGATGAGGCTCTTGCTCATCTTGAAGTGGCAGAAAGCAGGTCCTGAATATTCTTGGAAATCCTCCAAATTTACCTTGAAGTAATGGTGAGGAAAGATGGGGAAGAAGAGACGCTTAATTACCAGAAATAAGAAAAATAACTGAGAGGAACATCCAAGAAAACCGATCAACCTCAGACAGAAATCCGAGGTCCCTAAAGGAAGCTCACCTTTAATTGAGACTCAGTGGGGTAAAAATGAAGGAACCACAGCCCTGATGCTTCTGCAGGTGGGATGCCTGTCTCTGCCCCTCAGCTGCACTCTAGAGCTGAGGAAAGTCTCTGTGAGCCTGGGGTGAACCTGGCTCCCTTCATCACAAGCTATCTTCCTTCCAGCCATGAGCGTGGGACACCATCCTTTCTTTCTGCACATATTTCACCTCGAGAGAGCTTGAGCTTGTTCTGCCAAGGAGGGATGTGGGTCAGAATCATAGAATATCCTGAGTTGGAAGGGGTCTAGAAGGGTCATTGGGCCCAGCTCCTGGCCCTGCACAAAACAGCCAACCCTAAGAATCACACCAGGCACCTGAGAGTTGTCCAAACTTTTCTTGAACTCTGGTAGGCTTCGTGCTGCAACCACTTCCCTGGGGAGCCTGTTCCAGTTCTGAAACACCCTCTGGGTAAAGAACCTTCTCCTAATGTCTCTAAGAAGAGTGATGCTATTGCAGCAAATATTTTTGATGGTACTAGGAAGGAAGAAGCAAATAAATACATTGCTGCAGGGTGACAAGGGCTTGTTTTCCAAAGCAGCTCCTTGCATCAAACCCTGGGAGCAGCTCAAGGCAGCAAGGAAGTGTGTCATCCCCTCCAGTGCCTTCATCTGAAGCCACCCAGCTGTGCTGTATAAGTACCCCTCTGTTTCCTTGCATTTTGGTAATTCCAGTGCTCTTAAAATACGACAAGAGCTAATCTGTCAGTGTGGGGCACAGCAGCTCCCAGTTAACAGCAAAGCATTTGGCTGATACCCCTGGCCTGGAGGATGCAAGGTGCCAGGCAGGAGGGTGGACAATGGGCTGGGTGGGCAAGTGCCCATGGGACCGGACAGATCTGCCAGGGTGCTCCTCACCCAAGCTCTCTGTGCCATCTCTGCCCTCAGTGACAGCACTGGATGGTGGTTGTTTTGCAGAGCCAGGCTCTGCCCCAGGGCCAGGCCATGGGAAGCTGCTGGCAGGGCTCTGCTCCACCCCATGCAGCTCTGACAGCTTCAGAGAGTCGTTAGCAAGCAAGGCGCGCTTGATGTGAATAATTAAAATACCTGCTGTGCTTTTAAATAGTTCAGAGCCAGCCTTGGAGCTGCATGTGTGAGCGATGGCTGCTGTCTTTGGAGGAGGCCAGAGGAAAGAGGAGGGCTGATATCCAGTGGAAAATTCAGGGCTTGATGCTGCTTCTGGCAGGAGGAGGGATGATGCTGGCAGCTTCCAGAGGGATGCAGGCAGTCCCTACTCCTGAGGGAGACTGGAGGCTGACACAGCTCTCCTTGCTGATGAACAGACATCACGGCACAGAACTCTCCAAAGTCTCCTCTCTGCCAAAAATTTGAGCAGCAGTGGAGCTCAGCACCCACCCTTCCAGCTGCCCCAGGGCTCTCCTGCTGGTTCAGCTCTCCAAACCTGTGGGATAAGGACGTGGAGCAGGGGAACAAGGACAGCCCCACAGCCTTGGGGCTCCATCAACACCGACAGTGTGGGGCCCCTCAACTGAGCACACACAGGTGGGGTCTGGAGAGGATGCACTGTCTTCTGCAAAGATTTCCCCAAGATATCAATTAGAGGCTAAAGTCAAAACAGTTTCTGCATGAACAACTAACAAAGAGTTCCCTGCAGTCTCTCAGCAGCCGGACTCCCTCTGTTCCTACCCCCAGCTGCCTCAGAGTTTGTTTCAGAATAGCTCTGATGGGCCCCGAGCCCCAGCACGGAGGAGCTTCATGGAACGGGAGAAGATATCAAACACTGTGGCTGTGTCAGTGCTACTGGAGCATGGAGCTGTAAATCATCTCTTCTTGTGAAAAAAATGGGTTTCTGGGCAGGGGATGGAGGGAATAAATGACATTCCCCATGAGTTAGTTTCAGATTGAATTAAACTGTTGTTTGACCACAGATATATATCTTTTATATATTTATATATATATTACTGTGGAGAGCCTGGACAATTCCAATTTGGGGTCACTGTGCTGTGATTTTTATTTTTTTGTAGTTCAGCCAATGAACCAAAAAATGGGTTATTTTCACAGCTTTGCCATGTTTACCTCCAGGGCAGGCAAAAGCAAAGTTTTTAGAAGAGACAGGGAAAAAAAGTCTGTTTTGGGGTTGGCATGGTGAGGAGAGAGAGAGAGCCATGTGTACACTTTGCAACAGTGTATGAACATCATCCTGATGTTTGGTCCATTCCCTGGTCCCACGTGGGGAGTGGCAGCTGCCACCTGCACCCCTTTCCTGTGGCCCTTTGCCCATGAAAGGCCAGGGCTCTTGAGCTGAAGATCAACAAATTAGTCTTCTTCTCCCCCACTGTAGAACATTATCCATCTAAATATTTCCTTTAATTTCGAGCCATGTAGAGTTTGAAAAGCCCTTCAAGTTCACTTGGGCTGATGAATTGGTAATTGAGTGTACCTGGATGTTGGTGCCGGCTCTGCCTCTCTCTGCATTTGTATCAGTCCATGTTTGTTTTCTCCAGCTGTAAATCACTCAGAACTTGGAGAGGCTTTTATCAAATCCTGCTAGGAGCCAGTCGTTTTCCCTTTCACAAACACATTGCTAATGCCACGTGGAACCCACTGGCTTTGCTGTTCACTTAAAGACAATGAGGATGGTATTAAATGGGAGGAAAAAATCCTTAGCAATGAGGGAGAAGGAGGAGGAAAAAAAATTGCTCCTGTCTCTCTGGAGTTTGCTCCTTTGGTATAATATCTGTCCCATTGATCTCCTAATCTGCTCTGCTTTGAGAGGCTGATTTATTGCCCCACACTCCCTTATCCCCCTGGATGTTACAGCACATGTTGTTCTCAGCTGCTTCAGCCACCAGCAGGTTGGCTGCCAGCCTTGGTCCCACCTCACCAGTGCTTCCACCTCCTGGGCTCCTCACCTGTGCCCCTTTCTCCACAGTCCTGGCCAGCAATGGGCATGGAGAGTTAAACAGGTGATTTTAAGAGTTTAAGGGAGTCAAGGTAATCATCATAAGGTCTCCAGGTTCTCCAGTGTGTCCTTGGTGTTGACCTCTCCAGTGGCTTTGACAATACCTGGCCCTCTCCATCAGTTACAGAGGGACCACAGCTGGCTCCCTTCCCACATTGCCCATATCCATGGCTCAGTCCAGTCAGTGTGCTCCAGCACTGACTGATTTGACAAAAAGGAATTTCAAACAAGAGAGGTAACAGTCCTGATTCACATTTCTTGGAGCTGCTCTGATCCCTCACCCAACGGAAGAAGTGGAGAAACAGCACCACTGGCATAACCCATCAGTGTCTGGCATAACCCATCCACTCAGCCTGTGCTTAAATGTAGATTTTTCAATGAACTGGTATGTTGCTATTTGCTCAGTGGAAAAAACCAGCAAGTTATATCCATTGACAAAGAAATGTGAGGACTTTGCAATCTGTGTGTGAATGTTTTCGTGAGCATAAAATGAGGTGAAGTTTGCCAAACGATTATTCATTAGGAATTGTTCATTCAGCTCTAATTGCTTGGGTCTAACTGTTCTTAGAAGGGCTGTGTGACATCTTCGTAATATGCAGTTAAGGTCAGAAAAGTGTTGGTAGAAATTACTTCATGTTAAGTCAAGATATTCTTTGGGCGTAATGGGGCTGTTCCTGCTTAGCTTAGAAAGAGCAGTAAATGCTGCCTGGTTTCTTGTTGGGCCTGTGCAGTCCAGTTAGCTAATGGAGGGTGAGTGGTGCCTTATTGACTCCCACTTTCTCTGTGGAAGGAGTAATTAAATTCACCTGCAGAATCCCCATCTTCTCATGCATGGCAGCGTGCAACTTCCCTGCATCTCAGCTAACTAGATTAGAGATTACTCATGCTGATGAGAAAGCACCAGCTAGAAAGGATCTGGCTTGGCTTTCAGATCCCAGCTGTTATTTGCAGGACTTATGCTTAGGAAAAGCAATTTTTTTTTTTTTCTGTTTTGCTTCTAACCTGACAGACTTTGTCTGGAAGCCCAGAGGAACAAGCACCAGGGAGCCCCACCGTCTGTCTTCCAGCAGCATTTTCTGAAATGGAGCAACACTTTAAAGTCTCGTCAGCTCAGCCTTTCACTTCACAGAATATGTGCCTGTCTCTAAAATACCAGGTTATTTTTCCTTACCTCCATAATATTCCCATCCAACATTCACTCTCCTGGAAATCACCAATCCAACGTCCACCTACCTGCACTCAAACACCTGTCTTGTGCTACTGCCCTTCTCCTTCCAATTTAGAGATTATATTTCATTACTGACCTCCAACTACCTATTGCCTCCCCGTGACACTTCACCCTTGTCTGCCTGATTGATTAGTCTATTATGCTCTGCAGTCTTCCTGATGACTTACAGATTGCCTGGTATCTGTCACAGGCTTCCTTTTGTTCTCTAATATTGTTGGAGTTTTGGAACACCCTCGGGCTGCCATTCTCTCTCCATATTCCCTGGCCACCACCTGCCTCTCTTATGAATGTCTAGTTTGGAAAAAGGGGAAGAAATCTTTTGCAAAATAAACCCCTACCTGCTGGGAGTTCACAGATATGCTGGTAAAACACACTTCTAAGACACTGTCGTTTTCAATGAGGCTCTTTATTTCCTCTGCACCATTTGGAGGTATAAAAATGTCACTAGATCAGGCTGTGATCAGTGATGTGGCTTGGAAGGCAGCTTTCCCCAGCAAATTTCCTCACCTGCATCAGTCAATGAAGCAGTGACAGAGAGGGAGCAATGTTGTGTTTAAAGATGTGTGTGGGTAGGAGGGCTCTGTGTCTGCTGGGGGACAGGTCTGGGACGTGTCCCAGATCCATCCATCTCCCTGTGCTTGTCAGAGGTTGTCCAGCTCTCTGATATTGTTCCAGGCTTGTCCCAGCTCTGTCCATCACTCTGACATTTAATTACCTGCCCCATTCTCCTGGATCTTGCATTGGATTTGTGTTGTTCTTTCTGAAATACCTCTTAGGTCATGTCTGAATATTACTAACGGGAGGAGTAACAAAATGGTTGTCACTAATATTGCTATTATTGTTACTGTGTAGATGATAATAAAACAAGACATTGAATATCACAAAGATGAGTACTGTTACACTCAGTGTCACTTCTTCTTGCTTACTGGTTGTTTGGCATCACAGGTGAGCAGGAACTGACAGCAGTGAGAACCAGAGAGAGCCCTGGCCAGCCAGGCATCCAAAAGTCATAGAAAAACAATGAAGGTGTGGGAACTGACCACTGAGAGCAATAAAATCACACTTAAGATTTAAAAAGACATTTATGGGAACAATTCAGGTGTAACAAGGATTGTTAAACTTATTAAAACCTGCACATGGTGGGTGGCTGGTGCTGGTGGTGGCAGTGGCTCCTCACTCCTCCACGAGCTCTGCATTGATGTTTTGTACCGTCTGCCCTGGGCATGCCCAGAGCAATCCATCTTCTTGCATCTTTTTCCATCCTTGTCTGGCATTTGTCCCATTCTTTTTACTTCAGTGCCAGGTTCCCTTTCAGCATTCCTCACAGTCCCAAATCCACTGGCAAGTGGATTTCTTTTCCCTTTTAGTTACTCTGTTGAGCAGCTGCTCTCATTTGGACCTCCCTGTGGTCTTCTTTCCCTTCACCTCTGCTCCCTGTGTCTCTGTGTTTGATCCATGGCTTAAGCAGCTGTTCTGTCCCTGGGATGGTTTGGTATTAATCAAGCCATCAATCAGTCTTTTATCCCCTTTGTTGAAACTCCCTCTTATGCTTTCTCTTTTATCCTTGCAGTTTAAATACTGGCCTTGGTGACCACCCCGTGGGATCCCGAATGCCGTGTCCAGTGTGCCTCCCAGCCCCTGAGGACAACAACTAGGAGACCTTCAGGACTGTGGCTGGAGCCAGCAGTGACACACAGGCCCAGAGGTGAGGGGTGGCCTTGGTGGCATCTGTGGAGTGAGAGGAGTGTCTCTGGTGTGAGACAGCTGCCTGTGGGAGAGCCAGCAGGGATGGAGCAAGGCTCTCTGGAGAGGGCTGCAGTGCTGGGAAATCCTCCCCAGGAGTGGATGCTGGAGGGGAGCCTCCTGACATTGATTCCCAGTAGGAAAGAGTGTGATGCAGACATGGACAGCCAGCCAGGGTTGTGTTTCTCACACTGCTGATCACGGGGTGGTTCCTGGTGGGACTCCTCTCTGAGTGCTGACCTTCCTGGGGAATCCCTGAGTGGCTGAGCTGAGGCTGCTGCACTCCTGAAAGCGTGGCAGCAGTGCAAGCTTTCATGGTTGCATGTTTAATTTTTATTTTTTTAAAGATGGAATTCACATTCTTCTTTTGAGATTTAGGGAATAAAGAAAAAGCACATTATTTCTCTGCTGCAGATGAGAAGTGTAGTACATGCCTCCATCCCACCTTCTACAAAATTCTGTTTTACAAAGCAGAAGAATAACACTGGATTAATGTTGGAGCTGTAGCTCAGTTTTCTAAGACCAGATTTTGCCCCATGTTCCCTCTTCAAATGACTAGCTGTGCTGGGCACTTTGAAATTTTCTCACTCTTCCTCATCTCCACCTTGACATTATGAAAAAGGTTTTCATCAATCCATTGTAAGAAGGAGATAACTTTTGTATAAAAGTGCACGGTTGACAGGGTTGAGTTTTTTGGGTAGTGTGTAATTTTTTTTTACACTGTTATTATTTAAAATATGCTTTCTAAGAGGACAAAGGGGAATAGCTTAATGGAAACAAATTTCTGTAGCAAAATGTGCAGCTGGATAAAAAAAGATTATTTCTGTTATTGCTTGGTTAGACAGGTGAATTTCGAATTTGAGTACAAAAGGTGCTAAAAAGTGTGCTTTAACTTCTCTTCAGTGTGCTGTTGAGATTGAAAAGAATAATTTTTGGAGAAAAACTTTTCTCTGAGCCTCTATTTCCAGCATTGTGAAATCTTTAGCGGCAGCCTTCTCCCACAGCTATTATCATGTTTTCACCTTTTCTTCTTCCACATCATTTGTCCTTTTTTGAAGAAAACGTAGTGCTGGTGAAAGACAGGCAGGTCTGTGGGCTGGCACTGATCTGGAGGGGAGGGACAGCAGAGCTGGAGGGGCATGGGCATCTCTGGAAGCCAGACCAGACCAGGGATGCAGTCCCAGGGAAAGATGAACAGCCTGGCCTGGGGGAAATAATTTTGAAAGCATCTACAAGCCTACAGCCCTTAAGACCACCTTTCCAAAGTGACTTTTAACCAATTAGGAACCTAAGCATCAATGAAGATAAGCAGAGCTTGGGTGCTCAGGTCCCTTGGGGCAGACACAAATATCTCAGCAATGCAGACAGATAGACAGTTTGCCTGGTCCAGATGGATCCAGAGCCAGAGCCAGGCAATGAATTACAAATATAAGTGCCAAAACAGCAGGCTTGGGACACAAAGGATAGAAGACAGTTGTGTTATTTGAGCTGATAAGCTCTGCATCTCGTCTGGAAGATGCCGGCATCAAAGGCTCCTGCAGGGATTTCACAGTGGAGTGTTACACCATCCAGCACTGAGTTACCTAAGATGTAAAATGGGCCTTGCAGAGAAAGCTTCATGCCTGCCACAAAGGAGCAGAATAAGAGTTTGTTTTGAGAACTATTAGGCTGAATAATTTGCAATTGATCTCCATGGACACTGTGAGATATTGCTCCCAACAGAGCAATGATTGCCATTAGTGCCTCAGCTCCCTGCCTTCTTCCTCCTTTTTCTCCCCAGCCTTTGCAAGGGCTGGGTCAAATGCTACCCAGGCAGAATGAACAATATTTCCTCCTTTTTTGGTAATCATTGTCCTTTCTATTCATTCCTCAGAAGCCTTTTCACAAGCAAGAGGTATTTTCAAGGGTTGTAAGCATTCATCTCAATGTACATTTTTATGCCTATTCTCCTTGGAAGAGCTGGAGAACTAATTTACTTTATTAGACCAAATTAAAGGAGCTTATGGAGGTAGCCTTGTGCAGGAGGTCAGGGAGCTAGAGAGGGGAGACCTCTTGAGACTGCTATGGAATTTCTTGCAGGAGCTGAAAAGTAGCTTTTGCTGTTTAGATTGATGCTGTTCTCCCTTGCATTGTGCTGGCTCAGTTTCCAGCACTTGAGTGCTGAGATCTGCATGGTCCCATCACTGGTCAAAGGCTTAGGAGCAGTAACAACTTGTAAGTAAGTACCTTGGATTGGCAAGCCTGGAGGTAGCCAGGCTCACAGCACTGGCTTGCTCTGCCAGGGAGGAGGTGCCCAGGGGGTTTTGGTGAAGGTTCCCACCATGGGCAGCCCCAGCCAGCCCATCCCAGGCGACACCCGACTGTGCAAACCCTTCACTGGGGGGCTTCATGCAGTGAGCAGATGTCTAAAACCCGTCTCCTGGGCAATTCACTTCATTCATCAATTAAATTGTTTGCTGTGAACGGTTTGGCCCCATCCAGCTCCAGGATTTCAGCCTTGTAATTTTGCTGGCAGAGGACAGCAGTGCCATGTCCGTGAAATCTGCCTGCCAACTGCTTCCCCTGCTAAGCATTTTCTAGGCTAACGATCCCGAAAACCTTGCCAGCAGCCCCAGCTCTGTCCCTTTCAGGGCAAGCCACTCATTTAAACGTGAGCACATCTAAATGACTCCATCTGCTAAGTGACGTTGGTAAAGAAAAGATTATAACAGGAGTTAGTGCTGTGTCCTGGGGTTGTAACCCTGTTATAAAATGGGCTGGGAGAACAAGAGGACTGTGAGGAGCTGAGGCTCAAAACCACCTGGGTGACTGTCAGCTTGATTTATTTTCTTGCTCATTAGATAAATTAGAAAACTGGCAAAAGGAATCATCTCCTGCTTTCAGCTGCTTGGTAACCTGCCATGTGGCACGAGATGCCAGCTGCAGGGAGATGCAACTCCTTCCCCACCCTGGCCCCTCTCCCTAGGGACACAGGATGGGACTTGGGTCTGCTGGTGCCACACATCTCGATCATCCTGCCACCCTAAACCACCTCACTGACCCATCTGGTTGATTGCTGGCAACCACTAGTTTCACTTTTCTCTAATACCGTTGACTTTTGAATAGCAGCTATTTTCTAGGTGAAAACAGCAGCACCAAATATTGGTTTTGAACACTGGATTTGACCTCAGAACTGCTTGTTACCCTCATTTCACAAATCAGACAAGCTAAAGCAGAATAATCTGGTTTGGCAAGCAGGACCTGCTGCCCTTCTGAGATGTTGTTCAACACTTGGATCTTGTGGCTTGTGACCAGTCTGCCTTCCCAGCTGTACCCCTAGCTTATGAACCAGACTAATTTTTGTCTGTCAGAAGGATGAAGCTTAATGGTCAGACTTGATTTAAATCCCTGGGTAAAATTCACTGTCTAGGAGGTCAGGCTCCATTTACAGCACCTTCTAACCTAAAAACTCACTGCAATATTCAGCCTACATAACCAAATGTTAAATTTGGATCATTTAAGCCATCCTCAGTACCTTTAGCTGCGTCTGATGCACTCCTATAGTGTGAAATGAGGCCACTGTTATACACATTGTATTTACACACGAGGAAAAGCTTCCAGACAGGATGAGCTATTAAGAGACTGCAATGCATTTCTCAGCCAACGTGGAGGAATCCCCACTGCAAACAGACGCTGAAACTGGGGGAGAACCAGGGCAGGACCTCCTGGGAAGGAAACCTGGGGGTTCCCAGCACTGCTGTGCCAGTGCAAGGAGGTGGAGGGGCAATACCTGCCCTGTGAATGATGGTTGGAGCAGATTTCCTCTGCTATCTGTGGGACTTGTGCAGTGCCTGCGCAGGATCCTTATGGCCCTGTCCCTGGCAAGGATGGGGACACACGTGTCCCCTGGCTCAGCCCCCGCCAGGTGTGTGCCCATGTGTACAAACGCTGCCGGGAAGCTCGGGCCGGAGAGACGCCGCTAATGCCTTCCTGTCATATGCAAGGAATCGGCTTACAGCCCGGAGCTCCGATTACTCTTATCTTAGCCTGCATGATGCTAGCCACATCCTGAAATTACCCGGATTTTTTCAAAATCCAGGGGATGGCTTGAGCTCACCCAACCAACATAAGCAAACTCCAGCCCTGCTTTCTACCCCAGCAGGTTTGATGGGCTGCGAGTCAATGCAGAAGTTGGGACATGTGGTTTGAACTTCCAAATGCACCTGATAGGAAATGCGTGGGTGTGATGCCCAATCCACCTGAAATACCTGATGGAGTCCCCCGTGGAGCAACACCAACAGCTCCTTCCCAGCCTCTGTGCAGAGCTGATTGCTCAGGCAGACTCACCTGCTGGGATCCTGGCAGATAACATGCCTCTGCAGTGGTCAGCCAGGGAGAGATGCTGTCAAGCAAAACATGAAGTGAAATGTTTGGCTGTCAGGATTAAGCTGCCAGTCCCACCTGTCTGCTGTGGGACATGTGGCACTGCACCCTCTGCCAGCCACTGCTCCCCATTCCCATCACTGCCTGCCAAGCCCACCCCACTTGGAAATTAGAGTGAGGAAATCAAAGCCCTTCTCCACCCACTCCTGCTGTGCCTGTCAGCCACTGACATTAACACTGAACTGGCTGATATTAGCTTTGAATGGATTTTAATAACCCCCTTGTGAGCCTGAATTACCCACACAGCGTGAGGGCCACTGAGAGTTTGGAGATCTGGTGATGAGCAGGGCACTGGGGCCAGACCAGCTCCCCAGGCTGTGGACACGGGGCCAGACCCACTCCAGGAGCTGCAGTGGCTTCTGCAGCTGCTGGTGTGCAGCCCTGGCTGTTGCCTGGCCCTGGAGAGCTGCTGCTCTGGCACCTGCTGCCCACAAATGTCCTGCCGCCAGCAGCTCTGCAAGGGGCTGATGAGCTTCCCAGCACTGGGGATGCTGGTCCAGATGTCTAGTACCATGGGATGTTCTCCCCTCTGGGGTAAGGTATGGCTGGTAAGGTATTCTCAAGGCTGGTGAGAACTCCCAGTGCCATCAGTGAGAGCACCCCCAGCCCCTACCAGTGCATGACATAAAATAGCAGCCTTGGTTGAGCCACCTCTGTGCATGGGATGCTAAATGAGATCATTGGCCCAGCTGGGAGTCTGGACTAGTGTATGAAAATCTAGCAAGAAGATTAAAAGGTGTCCCCAGGCAGAAGAGGGTATTTATCCCTCTCTTTGTGGCTGAGATGCACATGGCGTGGGAGTCACAGGGACGGTGACCTCCCCTGAGCACCTGCACGTGGGCAGCACCATGTCCCCACAGGGACTCATCTTGGGGACAATTCACTGACCAGAAAAGCTCCTCCTGAGATACAGGTGGACACATCCAACATCCTCTCCTGCACCAGGAAAGGGCTTCCTGCCCTGCATCTTCACTGTCAGCCCTGCAGCTCCTCTGCAAAGGGAAAAGCCCTAATTTTTCTCTTCTTTTACAAGAGGGAAAGCTAAAAGAGATGGTCAGGTGGTTCTCACTTCTTCTGCAATATGCAGGGCCTGGAAACATGCTCTGAAGTTACTTTTCCTCAGTTAAAGCTTACAAGATCTGAGCAAGTCATGGCCAGTCACAAAGGCACATCACCATTTGGGTGGAGAGTGATGACTTCCAGCTGCCATTGAAATCCACAGGTGTTTCCAGTATGGAAAAAGGAACATCCACAGGGATAAGGACAGGAGATCCCAGCTGGGGTGGGCCAGCAGCTTCTCCAAGTCAGGCTCTACTGGGGCTGTGAAATCATCAGCACTTCAAAGAACTGAGTACTGATAACAGCCCCTGCAAAAACGTCCATGATAATGATTGAGTTATATTTAAGAGGCTCCTTCATACTAAGTAAATGCAAACAGTTTACTAAGAAAATATTTCCCACTAAGGTCTTTTCTACATAAAATGCTAACAGATTGAGATTATGACTCTAATGATTATTTTTATTGCTGGTTTTACATTTAAATGGCATATATTTCCCCCTACTGTTCTCTCTCTTTGGGTTAAATCAATAAAACCTATTAAGAAGATTCTTCTTCCTCTAAGATTCCTCCCTCTCTTCTTTCTGTCTCATCTCCACTGGTGCCCTTTTTATCCACCCACCAGCAGAGATTTTTCAGAGCTGCCTCCCCGATATTGGTGCCAAGGATTTGAACATCCCCTTTGACAGAGTGGAGTGAATCCGGTCTTTGCTGAGATGAGGGACTGCACAAGAAATTCCAGTGCTGTTCCTTTTCCTCATCTTGGGCTGTATTGCAAGGAGATGAAGTTGGAGCCTCTTCCCACCCCCTTTTAACATAGAAACGATACCTGTCTGTATTCCTGTACCTCCTCAGCTATGGATGCTCTTGTGCTCCTTCAAACAGTGGCTGTGGCTCACCAAGGAGGTGCAGGATTTCTGTTTGGAGAGGAATTATCCTGGTATATACGCAGCAAAAACCATTAAGACGCTGACCTTTAAATTGGGCTTCTTCCTGCTCATGTAAGGAGGAGGTGGGTTGAGTGCCCAAATCTTATTCATTTTAATGACAAATCCCTCACACAGAGGCTTTGAAATGCTCAGCATTAATGCAATTCGCCTCCCTCTGCTGCAGCTTGGCTTTGCTGTGCAGGGGATGTCTCTGCTTCCCTCTCACAGTGACAGACCCTATAGATTTGCTCTGTAACTACTGTGCCCAGGTACCATTGTGTATGGATTTGTCAGCTTAAGGCGATGCTAACACAGGGATCTCCATGCTCCTTAATCAGTATCACTGACCTTTCTTTCCTCCATTACTCTCAGCATCACTTTTTTCTTCCCCTAGCTTAATTTGCATAGGTCTCATGTTATCCATGTTTTTGCTTTGTCCCTGTTATCCCATTACCCTGGATAATCAAAGTTGGCTGTAATGGAAACAGCAGAAACAATTTGCTTACCCTTCTATTACAAGATATTCCCTCTACTAAGTCTGAGAATACCTGCAGTTCTGTGGTAATGCTAATTAACTGTGCATGCATATGGAAAGTAAAGCAAACGGCACCAGGATCCTTTGGGATGGTGGGGATTTAAGAAAGATGAGATATTATGCTCCTCTTTTTCTGTGCTTCACTGTCCCTACCCTCAGTGGAAATTGCTTTGCACTTATAGAATAAAATGTAATGCATGGTGGAAGAGTCACTGACTCTGCAGAGAGATGGAGTTAGAAGGAGCAGAGTTCTCTCTGCTAGTAGACCCACTATGGAAACAGTGATCCTCCCTGATGTCTTGCTTCTTGTCTATTCCCAGAGTGGGGTCTTTTCCCCATGCAGGTCCCCCTGCCTTGGAGCCCAGTGCTGATTTCTTGGGGCCACAGCTTTCCCCCAGAGCAGAGCTCCAGCAAAATATGGATGGAAAACCTCCTGCCCAGCCTCAAGGACTGTCTGTAAATGAATGCCCGTGGCAGTGCAGGGTACCTGCTGTTGGAAGTGGCTGCTGTGCCCATCAGGATGCTCACGTATCCTTCACTCATCTTGGGTGGCTGAGGCAGCAGCAGCTTCAGAGCAGGTGAAAGGCCTGGGGAGAATAGGAAAGATGGCAATGAAAAAAGAAAGAGAGACTGTCCCAGGCATCCCTGTTCATTTTGCACTGCACAGTGCCTCAGGTTCTGCCCAGCCATAAAGGCACGTGGGGCAATCTCCCACATCAGTGTGCAGCATCCTCTGAAAGTCTCACATGAGGCTCTCCTGCGTGTCAGCTAAACCAGGAGTGACTGACACAGCCAGGCATGCGTGGAGGACTGCTGAGCTCTCCATGCAGGAGAAATCCAATCCCACTCAAGTCCACCCACCAGCTTCTTGCTGATTTCCCTGGCTCCTCTGCCAGCAGCATGGACAGACCACCTCACTGCAGCCCCGTGGAGCATCTCAGACTGGCCCTGACACACCAGGCCCCTGGGTATGGACCCTGTGCTCCAGGAGGGAGGATAGACAGCCCCTGCACTACTCCTGCCCCTGAAATTGTGAGGGAGATGTTATTTGTGCTCTGATAACCACAGAACCTTTGATGCAATACTCATGTTTGGGATTTTACCACATCTCTCATCCTCCAGGTCTGTCAAGGAGCTTTACACAGCCGTGACTCAGAGAGAGGCATCAGTGGAGAGAGTCTGTGGATATAGCCAGCAGCTGTTATGTGGAGGGCATTAATAATGTATAGGCAGGTATACATGCATGACCTAGGAGCTCAGGACCCTCCCTCCCTGAATGGTACCAACTCCTTTAAAAGATCCCTGCACTGTGCCCTGGCTCTGGGCGTGCCAGAGGGCTGGGGTTACACAGGCATCACACACATCTCTCTGAGGTAAATGGGCAATAAAAGGGCTGATAGGGGCAAGGGCTTGGTGCTGCATGTCTCTCCAGTTCTGCTTGAGCAATGTAATAACTCCTTCTCTGTCACTGAGACCTTCACTGCTTGCTGCTCACCATCATCCTGTGGGCAGTTTTGGGACTGTGGGTGCAACAGTGCCTTGCTCTGCTCACAAACCTGGTGATGTTTAAGATGCTTTGAGACTGCCCCCATGGTATTCATCATTTAAAGCAACCCAGGTGCAGGCTGTTGGTACAAAGGGCGTTTGGGATGCTTGGGTGAGGCCAAAGGGATTTTCAGGAGCAGTCAGGGCTCAACCAGCTGCACACCAAGAGCCTGAACAGAGCCATACTCTGCCTTGCAGGTGCATTATCCCAGCAGAGAGCTCAGTTCTGAAACACTTGAACTTCAGCAGACGTGAGGAGACTCAGATTTGAGTGCTGGCTGAGGTCAGCCCCAAAATCCAGCCCAGCCATCTGAGACATTCTGGTTCTGATCAGGCAGCACAAGCTCTAAGTGTAAGAATGGGTTTAAAAATGAAAATATGCCTTTGACTTGTAGGAAGGAATGCTTGGGAATGGAGATGGAACCATGTATCACTATGATCAACTGGGAATTTCTTGTTGATTTTACATAGCTGAGTCAAAGGTAAACTTCCTATTAACTTCCCTGAGTGAGTCTATAAGGATTTGACCCTTAAAATGAAAGATTTGCAGTTACCAACTCCAGCACAGCTGTGCTGGTGGAGTTCAAGAAGCACACAGAAACAGCCAGCAGCTCTCCACAGCAATTGCACTCAGCACTGTTCTGTCTCCTCAACTCCTGACATCATTTGGGAAAAAAAAAAAGGCAAAGTTTGAATTCAGGGGTTTTGTTTCTCTGCAGTTCAAAGGATACAAGAGCCTGGGTTTTTAACTGGCACTGAGTTTTCCCAGCTGGTACACAGGGCAGTCCTGAGACTGACACCCAGCCAGGCAGGAGGAGCAGCAGCTGAGGGGAAGAGGCTCTTTGAAGTCCTGGTTGCTTGCCCCCCATCTGCAGGGACTCAGAACTCTCCTCTAGATCTGGGGGCAGAGGAGCATTGCTTCATTTCTGATCATTAATGCATTGGTCTCTTCTCTGTTTTCTTTCTACTGATCTTCTCTGTGCACAGTCCAGGGAGAGCCACATGTTGAGTGGTTTGTGCTGGAGATCACTGTGCAGAGATAATGAAGCTGTTTTCTTACTCTCTGTGTTTCCTCACAGTGTGGCTCAGCCTGTGTCTGTGCAGATGCCCTGCATGAGTGGGCTGCATGTCCCTGCAGAGAGAAGCAGGAGTATCTCAGACTGTGCACACCCTCACCTTAGCCCCAACACCTCGGCCAAGTGGAATTCAGAGTCTGTGGAATGCAGGAGCTGCTGGGATGGAGGGCGTGGAATTCAGCCAGGAATGGAGGGGTTGGCTTTGTTAGGGAAGCCCGGGTGTGCCAGGTCTCAGTGAGAGTCACAAGCCCTCTGACAAGGGTCACAGGGTGTCTGTGGCCCTGCGCAGTGACACATGGAGCACAGATTTACTTCAAGCACAGCTGGGTGGGGAGCAGAGTGACCTGCTTCAATAGGCACTGTTATCTTCCACCCCAATGGGACTGAAAGTCTCTCGTTGACTGAGATCTAACCAAAGCATCTTCCAGGCTTTTTTCTCCTCTGTCCAGGAGCCGGAAGGCTCTGTGGCTTCTACAGGCTCTCTGAGCAGTGCAGGTCCCATTGATGATTTCCTTAATGCTTAGAATGGGGTCCCACCTGCTTTTCTCTGCAGGTTCAGCATCACTTCCACCTTTCTGGTTGCCCACTTTTCTTGACCTCACCTCTCCTTAGCAAGCTGACTCATGGCTTTGCATCCTGCAGACTTCCTCACCTCTCTGTCTTTTCTGCTCATTTGTGATTTGACCTCAGGAAAGCACCATTACAGGTGCCCTCTGCTCTGTGCTCACTGTGCTCCATGTCCATACCTGCTTTGCCCCAGGTGCTTTTATCATTTCCACCAGCACAGTCTCAGTAAATCCTGTGCAAGACAAAAAACCTCAGCAAAGCATTGTCACTCCACCTGGCCCACGCCAAGCTGGAGCTGTCAGTCCCAAAAGCTCAGTGGGGTGGATATACTTATTGCTAGAAAGCTTTATATTTATCATGGCCTTTCTGACATTACAGTAAATGCATTTCAGAGCCCAAGAAGTATAAAAATAAACTGCAAGAAAATCAAGACAGCTAATTAGCCAAAGGTTACTGCTGGGCTCTGTGACTGTCAGCCCTTTTGAAGTTCTCCTTTACACAGGCAGATGTGTGTGCAATGCTGCTGCTCCTTTGAATAAATGTCTTGGTTTCCAGAGTGGCTTCATATCTGGATGTGACTGAACACATGTGAGGCCTGTCACAGTGAGCCTGGGCAGGATAATCAGAATCCTTTAACCCTGCACTTCTCCAGTATTGAGGAGCACCTTATCTTGTGGAGTGGCTGATCAGTGCTTGCTGCCTCCCAGCCCCTCGTGAGCAGGGGTGAGCTGGGAGGTGAGGAGGGGCTAGAGAGCTGCCTGGCTGCTCTGACAAACCTCTGTCCTGGAGATGCTCCTTCCCTTCTGTGTCCCTGCCCTCTGCACTGTGCTCACAGGCTGCTGAGGCTTGCGCTGCTCATCCAGGGTTTGGATGGTGCCACTGAGGTGCAGCTCTGTGGAGATGAGGAGCCTGGGAAGTGCTGGAGCACATCCCCAGCATGTCATGGTCTCACCCCACATGTCCATCATTCCTCAGTATCTAATCTTTTCCTGAGGATGAGCATCTTGTATGGAGCTGCAGGTACACCAGAAGGGACAAGAGGAAGGGGAGTGGGGTCCTGGCTGAAGCTGAGGGAGAGATATGATTGCCACACCAGAGGAGAGGGGCTGAGCTGGTCATGATGGTGGCCCTGGTGGGCCTGGATACTGGGTCCAGAGGCGTGTTTTGTTCATATTTGGGCAGGAGAGCCTTGGAGGAGTGATGGAGTTTGAGCCATATCCCTTGAGCCCAGCCATCCCCTGGCCACAAGCTGTGTGAGCTTTCTCTCCCTATGCTCTGAACTGCTCCCCACAGGGATCAGTGAGAGTTTGGGCACAGTGACCACAGGAACCACCAGCATCAATCTGTGCTGTCCTCTCACTTCTCTCAGGTTTTCCCTTGTTGTGCTTTCTTTGGGCTCCATTTCCCCCAGGAAAATCCTTTTTTGCAGCTCCCTCTTCCCTCTCTGCCAGTTTCTCCTGTCTCCTCCTGCTGCCTGGCTGCTGCTCGTGTGAGTGTCATGTGTTTGCTCAGCATCGCTCCTCCTGGAACGTTCATTTGCTGCTCATTTCCTCACAGACTTTACACCACGAGTTGGGGCTTTATGTGCGTGCGTGTGTGTGATTCAATTAAACAAAACACAATAAAATCAGGGAAAACAGAGGGAGACACAGACAGATAGCAATTCCCTGCTCTCTGAGGGCCAAGCTTGTCTGCCTGTGAGCTCGGCCCCAGCATGGCTTTCTGATGTTGCCACATGGATTTGCTTGTAGTAGCTCTCTGGAGCTCATGCTTGGGGTTTCCATCCCTCTGCCGGGACCCTGGGACAGCAGCTGCTTCTTCTCAGCTGTCAGAAGTTGGGGCTGCTTCGTCACACGAGGTGAACCTGGACGGAGCTGAGTGTTCTTTTAAATAAGCCCTGAAATGCTGAGGCATCTCCAAACACTCAGCCTCCTCCATCCTTCCTTTCCCTCTCCACAGCTCAGTCCCAGCAGCCCCTCAAGATCCTCCCCAGCAACTTCCCTACTCCCCATCCTGCTCAGCCCCTCTGGGGTGGCACATTCCGCCTGTGCTGGGACCAAGCTTTCTCCCATATCTCACCTTTCCCTTGCAGTACAACCTGAAAAGCAGCAGCTGTGCTGTGCAGGGCTGTGCCTGGCTGCTGAGCTTCCCTTCCACTGCTCTGTGCCCCTCTCCGTCATGCCCTTACCTCTCTCACCTCCTTCCTGCCTGGTTTTCTTTCCCCTTTTCCCCTCTAATCCATTCATACTGTGAACGTATGCTTTCTTAGCATCCTTTGCTCCCAGGCTTTTCTCCCTGGCAGGTTTCTCGCCTCTCCACGTGCACGGGGGTGTCTCTGTCTCCTGCAGAGCCTGTTCCTGCTCACCCAGCCCTGGCTGGCTCCCGGGCTCTGCAAATTAATTCAGTGAATCCAGCCTCATCCCCCGGCTGCGCCGCTGGGCTGCAAATCTGACACCTAAAGTGGGTCAGTGCGAGTGGAAGGAGGTGGTCCCGGGAAGGGCAGGGAAGAGAGCAGGCGTCACATTACAGGGCGGGTGGGAGAGGAGCAGGAGCTCTTAAAATGTGAAGATTTCAGGAGTTGTTTTTTTGAAATGCACATAAAATGTGATTAATGAAATCCTGGCATTCAACGCCCTCCCCTTAGGAAAAACCACTGACAGCAGAAGGGACCCCCCTTCTCCTGATAGCGGCCCCCACCACACAGAGCCCTCCTGGGGATGTGAAAGGTCTCACTGTGCCCCTGGGTTTAACACCCCTCTGAAGTCCTGGGAGGGGCCTTGTGCTGAAAGGGAAAGATCCATGATCAATGGATCGATGGATAAAGGAGGATTAATCCATGATCAATGCATTAGGGCTTGTGCTCGTAGAACAGAGTAATTGCATCTTGCCAAACACCCACCAGCCACCCTCAGGGTGGGCTCCAGGAACACTGCAGAGAGATTCTCCATGCTTGGAGCCTCTGCCCTCTGTCCCTTCCATGTCACCTCAGAGCTCTTTTCACAACAGAGGGCTCCTTCTAGCCCCAAAGGGTGATCCTTATCTCTGCTCGATCCAAAGCTTCATGGAGCAGCAGGGAGAGGTGCTACTCCCATCCTCTGTGTCGTGGCAGTGGTGGTGGCTGTGAGGTGGCACTGTCCCTGACTCCTGTCCCTGGTGACTGCCTGCCCAGCAGAGGCAGGATGGATGTAATGGCACATCTCACTTCAGTTTTGGCTCCTGGCTTCCACAGCCTGAGACTGTCCCATCACTTGGACTGTGTGCACCTTCTTGCTGATCAAAGTCAAAGGATGGGGCCAATGTTCCTGGTGGGCAAGAGGAGGGAAGGAGCTGCCTTGTGGAGCAGAGAACCAAGTTCTCTCCACCTTCCTCCTGTGTTTGACCAACACCTCCACATGGGGACCCATGGTTCCCAAGCTATTGTCCTCATGGACCACACATGTCCACAGCACAGGAATAATTTTTGGCTGACAGCAGTACTGCAGCATTTCCTGTGCATGCAGCCAATGCACCTGGAGCCATTCCCAGATGTCTCTCCTCATTAATACCCCCTTAGCAATTTTCTGAGGACCAGCATCCATCTCCAGCATTAAAAACAGTTCCTTCCTCTTTGATTTATGGATATTAATCCATGCCAGCAGGCAAGAGGCATGACATGTCTACATAATATATTCATTACTAAATTGTTCCTTTCCTTTCTCCTCTGCCTTCCAAGGCTCCACCTTGCTTATTTCTCTGTAACATTTGAACCTGCATGCTGCACTCAGAGACAACTTCCAACATGGAGCAGTTGGCATTACTTGTTGGATCAGCCTTACAAGTCTGTGCTTCCTCACCAGTGGCCACAGTCAGGCTCCAGCAGAGAGAAAACCCACTGAGCCCCATCTCCCAGGGCATGGCTGCTCCAGAGCTCTGCTCGGGGTAGCTGCTGCTGTGGGCAGGGCTGTGGAAGGCTCTCAGTCCCACATTACTTGTGCTGATCATTACACAGGACAGGCCAACTGCATGAGCCTGCTGGCAGCTGTGCCTGAAACAGTGCCCAGGCAGGGCTCCAGCCAGGCTGAGCTTCTTCTGCAGTGTGGTGGCTCATGCTGTCCAGCCCTCTGATTCAGGGACCAAAACCCAGATGAAAGAGTGTGACCTCCACCAGCTCCACCTGCTCGAGCCCTGCTCCTGGCTCTGGGTTGGCAGCCACCTCTGCATCTTGTTCATGACTTCTGTGGTGCCTTGCTGTTCCCAAAGGACAGGACAGATCAGATTTAGCAGCCATCTTCTAGTGATCTCACTCTACTATGGCCTGGGAAGAGAAGAAAGGAAGCTCTCAGGACCTTGGCATGAGGCTGCTTTAATTTTCCTTTCCCGTGTCTGTGCTGTATGAGAACTCAGCATGCTCTGCACCCTCAGGACAGCCCTGGGGCAGCAATGCCCTTCATCCCACTGAGATGCTCCCTGCTCCCCATGGCAGTTTCTGCAGGCCCATCTCCCTGCCCTGGTGTTCTGGTAAAGAAGTGGAGGACAGGCAAATTTGGGGATCCCATTCCTGTACTTCCCTCAGTGCATTTATTCCCTGTGTTCTGACCTTGCTATCAGCAGTATGACAGCTGTGATGGGAAAGTGAGGTAGTTATCTCTGTTACCCCCCTTGATAATCCAAATCCAAGAAGTCCCTGCAGCTCATACAGCTGCCTGCCCAGCTGCCCTGTTAATGTGCTTTGAGATGCAGCAGTGCCTTCACAGGAACAGTGCCCACTGTGTGCTGGTGGGCTCTGTGCACACCATGTCCTCTAATAAAAGTTGTGCTTTTCTCTGTTCCTTAAAGGAATGGAAAGACAGGCTTGCCTGAATGGCTGTGCCCCTTGGAACACAGCCTGTCCCATGCCTGCCCCTCATCTCCACTCAGGTTTCTCTACCCACATTTCTCCAGGCCTCCTGCCTCCCTTCCAGAAAACAGCAGTTAGAGGAAAAGACTGCAGCTAAAAAAAATCCACTGATGGCATCTCTCTTTGCAGCCTGGCATAGCTGAGCCTGCTCCAAATCCCCTTCCTCTCTCTTGCCCACAGCTGAAAGGATTGCCCCCACTTTGCACTGCCCACACGTCCCTGCTGTGGCTCTGTCACCACTCCCAGGGACCTCTGTCAGGGGAAGCAGCAAGACATTAGCAACTTAGGGAGCTCAAGTGCAGCTTAAAAAATACTTGTGTTCTTTTGGTAAATATGAATTTGTCCCAGTGGTAATAAGGCTGGTTTTGTTCAGCAGGCTCTTAGCAGTGATTATTGCTGTTTTTCAATTTAAAAACCAGACGGTCTATTTATAATGTATAGTGTGTGGACTGAGATTTTTTTTTCTTCTCTTTAACCCAGCCTTAAAATGTGCTGTCATTTCCACTACTACAATCCAAGGAAGCAGAGGGGTATCTGTCACCTGCAGACCCCGTGGGTGGAATGATAAGTAAAACATAATTCACAGAGCAAGGCACCAGCGATGCTTTGGGAAACTGGTGAAAGGTGCCAGGAGGGAATGGGCTGTGATATGTTTTTGGTGGGGTTGGAAGGGCTCTGGACACAGGTGCTGAGTATTTGGGCTATCCATGGCCACACTGCTGTCCATCTTCTTCTCTCTTGCCCAGAGCAGGGGGTGATCAGTGCTCACATCAGCACCACCCACAGCACAGAGACAGGGAAAAGCCAAGCTCCAGTCTTGGCCTGGCACTGGCTCCAAGCTGGCAAAGACCCCTGAAAAGTAGGCAATGCCCATGGGTGCTGGGCTGATACTGGGGGGGATGGTGCTCCCAGGGGTGCATTAAGGGATCCAGCAGAGCACTGGGCTGACAAGCTCCTGCAGGCATTATATGAACATCTCTATGTGCTTTGGGCATTGGTCCAGCGTTGGGCTGGCATGGCCCTCTCCAGGCTCACAGCTCTCCAACCCTGTGTGCTACTCAGCTGCAGGGCTGGCTTGGATTTGCCAATGCCAGACATGAGGAGACATTGGGCACTGAGCACAGAGATGCTCTAGGGCAGTTTTGTTGTGGCAGTGTTGAAGGCTCTTTTGGATGCTCCCATGCAGAATGTGGGGGCTGCTTTGGCTCCTCTGTGCCTTGCTCTCTGTGCACAGTCCAGCATCATTGAACAGCAGGAAATTTCACACTTGCATGTCAAGGACTGAGTCCTTCATAGCCAACTGCAGCTCACCTGTTGACCCAAGAAGCTTCCTGAGGCAGACTTTGCTGCAGGCCAGGTTACCTAGTGTTTGCAGCCAAGCTTGAGGCCACAGCCCTGCTGCCTCTGCCATGCTGAGGCTGCTGTTTGTTGCCTTTCTTACTGCAGCTTATCTGACAGTGTTCCTCTCTCCATTTCCCCACACAGCCCCTTTTACTGCCACCGTTTAGTTATTTTCTTAATTAAATATAGATTATGGCTCTGGGAATATGGGATTATTACTTATTCATAAGCTACTTAGATTTTAAAGTGTGTGCAGAGTAGGGCTTATCACATGTCTGTGTCTGCATCATTACCATGGCAAGAGCCAAGGTGAGCTCCTGTGCCTGCCAGGGCTTCACCCAAACCTTGCTCCTCTTCTCTCCTCATGACCTCTGCACCCAGAGGAGCTCTGCTATCTCTTCCTTGCTATCCTTTTTCCAGTCGAGGCTTGCCAGCCTTTTCCCAAGGAAACCATTTCCCCTGCCCTCTCCCAAGCTGTTCCAGCCCCTCCATTACGCCTCTGCCTTGCCCCCTCCCCAGGGCTGTTGGCAGCTCTCTCCCGATGCTTTCCCAGCCTTCCCGCTGTGCCAGCAGCTGTTTCACCTGCCCTCCACAGGAGAATGGGGACTTAGCAGGAAGCAGCTCTGCAGGAGGTGCTTTTCTGCAAAGTTTTCTAGGAAATTCCTCCCAGTATGTGGGTAATTGTTGGCTGAACTGCAGCCCTCCTGAGGGGCAGGAGGAGCCAGAGGAAGGGGCTGTTGACAAGCTGGTGGGAGAAGCAGAGGGAGGAGAGTGTGGTGGGAAGGTGGATGCTGTTGTATACCCATAATGTTTGTCCAAAGCCTTGTGCTCCTGCAGTGTGCCCAAGCAGAAGGGTTGGGAGCTGCTCCTTCCACCCCAGGACAAGCAGCAGCTTCCCAAGACTCTTTCTCTGCCTGAAAGAGTGGAGGACTCCAACCTCTGAGTAATAGTAATAATAATTATTATTATTGCAACAATAAAACCATCTAACCTGGTTTTTGCACACCAAGGTGGACTTCTGTCTCCACCTTACTCCAGTTTTTCTGTCCCCAAATAGTGCCATTAGTGCCTGGTGCTGCAGGGCTTCTCCCAGTCTGCTGGCAAGCCCTCAGGTGGGAACAGGGCAGCTCATCACACTCTTGACCTGAAAGGAAAGAGAGACCATTAAACCCCAGTGCTCATCTCCCCTCCATCCTCCTGCTCCAGGGCTGTCCCCAGGGCTGCAGCAGTGCCCAGCATCTCTCAGCAGGTATCCCTGCTCTCACCCTTGGGGACCCATTAGCATTTCCATCTTGTTCCTTCTGTCTCCTCCTCTTGCTTCTGCTCCTTGCCTGGCTGAGATGGCAGCATGGGGCTGTGTCTGTGTGAGCCAGTCTGTCACTTCCACCTGCCGCTGTCTCCATGCCTCCCATGTGCTTCCTTCTGACTGTTTTCAGGACTAATGCAAAGCTCTGGCTTGATAGCCCTGAGGTCTAAAGACCTTTTGTCAACAGAGCAGATATAAGACAAGCTGCTGCCAGATTCCTCAGAGTAAAATGATCTTGATAAATTGGAGAAATGGCCTGAAAATCAATACACTGAAATTCAATAAAGTCAAGTGCAAAGTGTTGCACTTAGGAAGGCAATATCAAAATCACAGATATAAGATCTGGAAGGGGGGAAGGACTGGTAAGCCAGCAGGAGAGTGGCTCAAGCAATGGAGTAGCCCTCAAACTGAGCAGCAGACAATAACCTGGTGCTTGAGAAAGGGAGAGCAAAGGCACATCTTGGCCACAGATGTATTAATAGTTTCAGATAGAAGGCAGCGAAGTAATATATTTGGCTCTATTTAGTGCTAGTGATGCATCAGCTGGAGACATATATCTCCAGGCTTTGGCATCACAACTCTAAGAAAGATTCAGACAAATTGAGTGAGTTCACAGAGTTTTGAAAACATGCCCCAGGGAAGATGGACTGAGAGAAGTTGGTTTGTGCTGCAGGACTGAGACAACTGGAGGTAGGATGTGTAACATTCATCAGTGCAGGAAAAAACAGTTATAAAAATGATGCTGATCAATTGGTCAAGGGTTGGACAAGCTGTAATAGTCTTAAGCTGCAGACAAGAGGTCTTGGGTTAGATGCTCAGGAAAAGCTTCCTAAGGACAAGGTTGGCTGAGAGCCTGTGCAGGCTGTAAAGGGGGTGTATGGGAGTCCTGTCCCCAGGAGAGCTTCAACAACCAACTGAGGAAGCAACTGCATGGAGGTCACCTCCATGCCAGGGATGAAGTTTCACCCCAAGCAGGATTAGCCATGTCCTTGGGATTACCAGGTTGAGACAAGCAATTTGCTTTCTCTTGCCTCATGTCCTCCTAGCAGCCCTACCAGGGGCACCTAGATATATCTACAAACACATTCCATTTATCCACTTCTCAGTTTGCCTTATGCCACAAACTGGAAGAGCCAATAAAAGAAACTGGAGACTGAGATGGTCAAGCCAAATGTCACTAATGATACTTTGCTGCCTGGACCAACCCCACTGATTTGGTGTTGAGTAATTTGGTGGCTTGCTGCCACCCTCCTCCAAATCAATCCCTCTCAGTTGCATTTTCTGATCATAATTAATGTTTGCTGTGTAATTACATTGATTTTTTTTTTTAATGTGCTTTGAGAGATGAGGGGAATTCTTAGCCTGAACACAAGAGGGAGGAGGGGACATGATGCTGATGCTGACGGGGAAAGCAGCGGGGGCTGCTCCCAGGATGTGCAAGGGGGAATCTGCTCAAAAAGCCCGTGTTACACGGGGGTGTTGCCAAGCTGCAGTGACAAGGGGCAGGACACGGAAATGTTTGTGCTGCTGCTCCTTTATTCCCTACCCAAATCGCTCAGCTGGCCCCTGCTTTCTACCTGCCAGCCCTGGTTGTCTGCTGCCCTGGCAGCCCTGTTGCCATTACCGAGCTCAGCAGGGAGCAGGGCTTTATTTATTTACCAAGTCACAGTGGGAAGAGGGATTTCAGGGCAGCCTGAGCTTCCCAGAGCTGTGAGTAGTGGATAAAACCTCCTCCAGCTTTGTACAGGGAGGCTCCTGCAAGGAAGAAAGCTCAGCCTGTGCACAGCCGGAGCTGTGTCCCTGCTGCTCCTCACTCAGTCATGCTACCAAGCAGCTTTGTCATGAGCATGTAGAAATGTAAGAGGCACCTGTAAGCCTTCCAGGCTGCTCCGTGTTTCCTGAACAGACAAACTGTTACAGCCAGCACCTGCACAGCAAGCCCTGGGAGATGCTGCAAGGAGGCAGCTTTCAGTAGGCAGCACTCAAGGCTGTCAAAATCGTGAGGATTTGGGTGGCAACACCACCAGTAAGCTTCAGGATCCTTTTACTTGTGATAAAAACTACCTGGGCGGTGTTGGGCTTCCAGACCTAACCCTGAAGAAGAAGAATTCTGGGCTTTCAGCCATCTGGGGGTGTCTGCTGCCTTCTGGGTTCCCTGTCCACAGCTGGCAAGGCCAGGGCTGAAGGAGCTCCTTGTGCCTTGTGCCACAGCATGGGTGGTGGCATTTCCCAGCCTCATCTGGGGTGCTGCAAATGTGCAAATGTTTGTCAGAGCAGGAATGAGCGGGGCAGGTCCCCACAGCAGCTGTGTAAATGGCAGAAGGGCAGTTTGTGTTCCTGTTGCCAACAGCCCCCTTGGGCTCAGCAAATCCCAGAGCAGTGGTCACTGCTGGGGCACGCACTGCTGCTGTAAAGGGCTGCTGCAAGAGAGGACCAGCCTTGCCTGTGCCCCCTCAGGGAACAGGCAACTCCTGGGCTAGAGCTGGGGGCAACCACAAGGTGGATGCCCAGCAAGAGCTGTGGTGAAAACACTGCCCAAAATGCTGATGGAAAAGCCAAATCCCCTCTGCCATCTCCTCTTACCCTAACACCAGACTGGGTTGGCAGCCCAGCTCTCCATCTGAGTGCCAGCAGCATTTGTGCAGGTGAACCATTGCAAACACCACCTGGTTAGTGGTGACTTTGCAATGATTCACCTGAACAAATGCTTTCCCCTTTTAAAGGGACATCTTTTATATTTTTTCCTCAGCACCTTGTTTTCCATCACATGTTAATTATGTGCCCTCCAAAGATCATTCTTGCCTGAGCGGTTCAGAGGAGGCCACATAGCACTGACTCAGCATTGCCCAGATGAGAATGCTGTGACAATCACTGCCGAAAATCAGCCTTGTCACACACAGGTGTTATGAAGCAGCCACAGATGTTACACAATTTTTTCAATTAAAGTCCCATAAATTAAAAAAAAATAATGAGGCAGGCGCTGTGCTCAGCAGAGACAAAGGAACAAGCTGTCAGTGGCATTGTGCTGGGCACACTCACCACTCTGGGCAAAGAATGCTTAGCTGGTGACACAGTGCAGTGGCCAAACACCTGTGGGGACTTTGTGTTACAGAGGTGGTGTGAGGAACATTTGATTTCTCCACTGGCAAAGGCTGTCCAGCCCTGCTGCTCCTCCCTCGTCCTGGCTGGAGTTGTGGAGAGGCAGGACCAGTCCCGTAGTTGCAGTCATTGGTGACCACTCATAGCTTTGAGTGGATATGGCAGGAATTGGGAATTAGCCCTTTAAGTAGGCTGAGAGCCCATTGGTACAACAAAAGTTTTCTCTTTGGGGTTTGAGAGCGGTGGTGAATGGAGGTGGCTCTCCCTTTTGTGTTGTGTGCGTGCCCTAAATGCAATTATTTGGCTCCTACCATGTCTGATATTATTGTTCTTGCTATCTTTGGTACTTTTATGGCCCCATCACCATAGTAACTGAGCATCTCAAAACCCTGTGAGGAGGGAATAATATTATTCCCCTTGTAGAGCTGAAGGAAGAGAACAACAGCAAGGCTCAGAGCTGGAGGCACAGGAGGACTTGAGGCCATCCATGGCTGGGGACTTTGGTGTCATACTCCTGCTTTACTCCTTAAAACTTCCTGTTTTAAGCAGTCACACTAAGTTTTCCTAGTCACCCTCAGGGCCACATTTCCATCCCACTTCTCTTCCTCCTTCCTTGAGCTAGTCCAATATCAACCTCTCACCTGGAGCTGCTCCCTCCTGCTGCCCCCTTGCCCTGTGCACCACCAGCTGTGGGCACTGCCCAAGGCAGGGGAAGTGTTGGTTTGTTCTGCTGAGGAGCTTTCCTTTGCACAGACTTTTTCAATGCATTTCAGGCCAACCCCTGCTCAAACCCATCTTTAAAGGTTGAATGAAAACCAGAATAATGTGAGAGCCAGACATGTCAGATTTTCTTCATTTCTGACCTATGCCAGAGTAATTCCCGCCCTGGGGTTTTAGCTGTTTCTCTTGAGAGCTGACAGAGAGTCAGAAAGAGGGATTTGAAACCAAGTCCTCAGCATCACAAACTAAAGATTCAACAGGTAAGGCCAGGCCAATGTGGTGGCCAAAAGATTGATGTGGATTTCTACCTACCTGCCTGTAGCTGTTCTCCCCTTCCCTGGGCACTTTCTCCCAGTGTGATGAGACTGCTCCCTCCCTGCCTTCCTCTGCCACCAGTTCATGGCTTGTGGTGCTGCCATCACACTCCCCAACATGTCCTCTCTTTACTTCCTCCCTGCCTCAGGTTGTTCTGGAATAAAACAATCTTCAGTTATTTCTCTCCTTCCCCCACCCTTTTTGTGCAATATATCATTTTTTAATTAAAAAAATGCCTTGTGGAAGTGAAACGGGCTATTAAATGTTTTGGTCCATAATTAACATCAAACCCTTGACTTAAAATCTTTATGGGTTGAGTGATCTTCATTAGCTGTTGCAGGATAACACTGCACAACTCTTGGTGGCCCAGGGGCTTCAATCACCCGTGTTCCCCTTCAAAGGGAAAAAACCCAGCAACTCCTTACCAGGGACTCTGTTCCACTCTCAGCATTGTGACCCACCCCCTGCTCCCAGCAATTCCCCGGGGGCAGGATGTCAAAAGTGACAGTGGCAGTCCCAGCCCTTTGCCCAGGGGAAGGCAGGATGTGATCCTGGCTCCTGGAGGGAAGTTATCTCCCTGCACAAATCACTGCCTGGCAAATCCGGCAGCGGCGGTGCAGATAACACTGCACTCACTCCCCCGGGCTTGTCACGGCAGTGGCAAACCCCATCGTGGTGACAGGCAGCTCAGGGGGAGCAGACAGGAGTGGGCATGAGTTACTGGGGACTTGCAGCACGTTTCTCACCCTCCTTCCCAGCTCCCAGGGGAAGGGTGTCAGCTGGCAGGCTGCCCTGTGGCTTTGTGTTCGTGTTGTGGCTTGGAGACAAACAGTCACCAGGAGGGGACAGCAGGGTCCTGTGTCCCTGACAGCAGGGACATTTCAGCTTGTGCTGGAGGTGTCTCCAAATCTCTGCCCAAGGCAGGCTGCTCCCACCTCTAGCCCAGGGGTTGGGTGCTCAGCTTCAGCAGGCCATTGATACACATCCTGGGCACACGCTCACTACCTTCTCCAAAGGACTTGGGGGTTGAGTTTTGAATCCCCTGGTGGTTCTCAGCATTTGCTGTAATAAATTAATAGCATTTCATAGCCTGGATCACCATCAAGCATTGGCTCTCAGCAGAAGTGACACATCTGTTGGGGCTGCTGGCAAATTTCAAGCATATTTCCACCCACGCTCTAAAGGTGGAAATAACATTGGAGTTGAAGAACTGGTCTTTGATCCTGCCGGATTTTATGGATGACCAGCTCTTGTTTGAGCTGATGAATGCAGCTGCCAGCTTGCCAATTTATGGTATTATTTTTTCTGGGCACCTCCACTGGCACATTCGTTATGGCCATTGGACACAAAGTGACAACTTCCATATTCTTGGCTTTCTGAATGGAGCTGGAGTTAGGAGATACTGGTGTTCTCATTAGGTCTCTGCTGTGTACTTAGCTATTAGCCTGCTCTTGCTAAGTAGCTCTGGACTGTCTTTCAGGCTTTGCTTGTACACGGAATGAGCTGTCAATTCAAAAACCCTTGGCTGTATTTCACAGCCTGGCTGTCACTCAGGCACCTCATAACAGTGAGGACATCAGAAGCAAGCACTCTCCAAGGTATGAGAAGATGGTCGACTTTCATCACTTTTATATTTTTCTCTTGAGCCTAAAATGAGTTTTTCCTTGAAGGAATCTTGGTTCACCTGGGACAGGATCCAATTGCAGTCCCCAGTGCTTCACTGGCATGGCAGCTTGGCCATCCTCTCTAATCCATCTTCTCTTTCCAGCTCCTGAATGAGGAGAACATGAGAAAAAGGCCAGGCTGTGGAGGGGACATCATCTCCCAAGCAAGACCTGCTTGGGACAGCATTGCCCCACCAACATCAACAAGCAAGGTGTGCTGCCATTGTGTCCAGAAGTCAGACTGTGCCACAGGCACAAGTAAGGATTAACAACATGGGAAAAGGAAGGCAGAAGCAGGCTTGGCTCCATGGGCTATGTTAAAATGACTCCAAGTCCCAGTTTGCCTCTGTTGTAGTGTAGAAAAGAACTGACACCATGTTCCCCATGCAGGGTTTGCCTATACCAGAGCATCCTGGGGGGATCTTGAGAGGTATTTTAATAATATAAGTATTAGTTTCATCCCCAGTCCCCTCCTTGAGACTGATGCTGGGTAGTGAGGCTGAAAATTAATTGCTTACAGGGTTTTAATTTTTTAAATTATTTCTTCTTCTTCTTTTTATTTGATTCTCATCTCAACTATATTAAACTTAAAATCAATAGAATATGGGATATACAACAGGGATTCTGTCAGTTCTCTCCTGCTCTCCTCCACTTCAGTCCCAGCCCTGTGGGTCAGCAACAACAATTTCTGCACACAGCCAAGAGCCTGTGGAGAAAACAAAGCTGGGAAGAGTCCATTTTCTGCTGCTTTGTTTCCAATCCTGCCCAGGAATGGAATAAACTCAAACGGGCACTGTTTCAATCAAGTTAGCTTCTGCTGAGTCAGCTCCATTTTAAAACTTGGCCTTTCCAAAAACCCGCAACTCTCAGGAACCCTGGCCAAGATTCTATGGGTAAATATAAAATCAATTAGGAGGCAGGTTTTTAAAATAAAGGATTGCTCTTGGAAGCCAGAGGTGATAATAATTCCTCAGGAGAACACAGAATCTCTTAATCAGTAGCCCCAAGGTGCATGCTCAGCAGCACAGTGGATGTGGATGGAACTGCTCTTGGACACCGTGGTGGATCCCCTGTCCTGGCCACTGGCACAGTGGGGGCACAGCTGGGTTGGAAGGGGCCCTGGTTTTGTTTTCTTTTTTATCTCTCTGGTAGCAACAATCTTGTGAGCTGGCTGAAAAACATCTCCAGGCAAGTCTGTGCACTCGGAACTGGTGATTCAACCCCACCCCGCTGTCTGGAGGAGAGAGATTGGTTTCATTGTTGTTTTCAGCGAGGACATTATCAAACAGGTTTCATTTGGATGGTGTCATTTCAGCTTGACTGTGCGGCAGGGCTGGGCTGCTCTGCTTCGTTTGTGTCACAATCGAGTGACTGAAAGAGATGAGAGGGGGAAGAGGAAAATCAATTTTGAAGTATTTCTTTACTGCAAGAAAAATAACCCAAAATGTTGACTTGTGCCCCCAGTCTGCTACCAGATCAAGTTTTGCTATCTTGAATCTTCTCACAAGCCAAAATGTCTGGGATTTGTCCAGGCAGCTGAAGGGATTGCTGCAGGATGATCTCACTTTGGACAATGCAGGAGCTCCAGGCTCATGCTGAAGGCACCACAGGGGCATGGAGAGGGTACAGCCCTGCCCCAGCACAGCCCCCTCTCCCCATGGATGTTTGCCAGTCTGTCCCCAAACAGCATTTTGTGTTTGTAGTGACAGAGCCCCTCCACCTCCCAGGTAACCACTGCCTTGCTCCTCGAGCCTTTTTTGTCCCCAAGTCTAACCTGATTTCTCTTGCTGTAATTTAAGCTGATTATTTCTTGTCCTGTCCACCATGGTCATAAAGAACAGATTATTCTCTTCCCCTTAGAAGCAGCCTTCTAAGCACTTGAAAACTGTTATCACATCTCTTCTTCCATCATCTCTTTTAGGCAAAATAACCCAGTTCTTTCAATCTTTCTTTGTAGGTCATGTCTCACAGACCTCTGATCATCCTGTTTGCTCTGTGCTGCCTACAGCAGCGCCACCTCCTTTCTGATATGAGCTGCCAATACCAGAATCTACTCCAGGGTAGATCTCAGCAGCCCTGGACAGATAAGAAAGATGATTTTGTGATACTCCTGGGCCACTCTGCAGCTCGTATATCCCAGGGCTCTGTCTGCCTCTTGATGCGACACAGATACTTTGTGTTCAGCTTGTGACCCACGATAATTCCTGGACCTTTTTCTGGGGAGTTATTGCTTGTGGGCTTGGTGTTTCCCATGAGGGTTTGAGGTGAATGACAAAAGGGAGGAATGAAGTGTCTCGAATGAATGTTGTGTTCTCTTGTGTTTGTCAGTCTCTTGCAGGTGCTGATTTTGGTGTGTTCATGCATTCAAAGCACACTTTTGGTCAGGCTTTGACTAGGCTGTGTGTTACCTGGGTTAGATGTAACTCTGTCCATGCTGAAGAAGCTTTATTGATGATCCTTTCAGTTGCTGACTTTCATTACCTCATCATTTCTAGTGTTTTATCTCTTTTGTGCATGTCCTTTTACTGTCTAAGACACGCTTGTGTTTAGCACTGGTTAATCAGCATTTTATGCAAAAAATATGAGATTTTCAATTTTCTGTAGCCAACAGAGCATTGAAAATCCTGTCTCCATCCCTCAGGAGCTGTTTTTAGAGTGAGCTGAGCCTTTTTTCATGGCTTGACTTTTTTTCCTTGGGAACTGGAGGTTTCTGTTCAGAAGGACTGCATAGTGGGAAGCTGAAGGCTGGTCCCTGGGGCTCAAACCTAAAGGGACTCAGTGCAAGGACTCCAGACGATCCCAGGAGAAGCACTTCCACCACCCAGCCACGGAGTCAGTCTCTGATGAATATTTAAATCGTTTATACCATGTGAAAAAGCCCCAGAGGTGGGGCAGCAGTGATGCTGCTGCTCAGTGAGGCGAGGGGCGAAGGAAGGGATGGAACCCCTCGTGCTGCAGGTGAGCCTGGGCCAGAGCCAAGCTGCCAGCAGAGCTGCCTGGTGGCCTGTCCTCCTCCCCGGGGGCTGTCCCAGCAGGCAGCAGCTTTGTTCTCCCGCAGGCGGCAGCGCTGGAAATCCCAGTCATGCGAAAGGTCCCGAGGGGAGGGAAATGCAGGTCACTGCTGGGACAGCCCGGGGAGCCGTGCCAAGGTACTTGGGTTATGATAGTAATTAATGTGGACACTGCTGGAAATGGCAGAGCTGGTGCTTCAAGTAAGTGCACGGAGGCAGGAAATGAACCCCATCGTTTTTTTAAGGTGTCAGCTGTTTCATGGGGCAGCTGCAGAGACGGGAACGACTGGACCTCGTTCTTTAGGCAGGTCCTGCCCACAGCTGGCAGCTGGATGCAAACACACTCCTCCCTTGTGCCATGGGGTGGGCCTGCCTTGCTGCCTGCAGGGACATGGCCCTGGGGAGATGGAGGTGGTCCCAGTTCAGTGAGTGTGTTAGCAAGACTGTGGGGTGACAGTGGATATTCAAGCATTCAACCAAAAGGAGTGTTTGCAGGGTGATGATTTAGATGAGGGTCTCTCTGTTGCTGTCTGCAGCTATTCAGTCCATGCTTCCAATGGGTCCCAATTCAGCAAAGCATGTTTGACTGCAGGTGAGGGCATTTCCACACCAGACCCCTCTCTTGCAGTGGAGGAACCCCTTTTTGTCCAGGACCTGAGTGGTATTTCTAGCATTTGGGAAACCACCCTGTTCCCGCTGAAAACCAGGTGTCTCTTGTCCCCAGTTCCCTCAGAATCAGTGCAGAGATTGTCGCAGAGTGGGTGTTTTATGGACTGGCTGCTCTCTCCCTTCACAGTTCTAATTAAGTTGTATATTTTGGAAGTAAAAACGTCCGTTTTGATGATATTGGTCAGGAAAGCTCTCCAGCATCTCCAAGTACAGAGCAGGGGAGAGGCAAGTGATCCAAGGCAGGCGGTAATCAGCTATCATTAGAGGCAAGCCCAAGGTCAGTGGGGGCAAAAGGGCCATTGTCACTCTGGCTCGTGATGCTCAGCTGGTTCCCTGCACGCTCCCATCCCCATCACTGCAGCTGAGGATTTGGGTCTGCGCTCCCTAAAGACACTGTGGTGTGGAGAGACAGTCCCTGCCACTTGGGCAACAGGCTTTAAATCCACACAGTGCAGAGGAGAGATGCTCATCTCCCTTTAGGGAGGAGACAGACACATGCCAAGACCAATGCCCTTCTACCCACAGTGGGAAGAGTATCGGGTTGCTCTGGAAGAACTGGAAGCACTGCAGGAGAGGCAGTGCTGGAGAGGCACGGGCTTGGCAGCAGGCAGAGATCTGGGGCACTGATGAGAGGAAATCTAGGGCATCAAAGAGCAGAGATCGGGATAATCAAGGAGAAGAGATCTAGGGCATGGAGGAGCAGAGATGTAGGTAATGAAGGAGCAGAGATCTGGGGCATCAAAGAACAGAGATGTGGATAATCAAGGAGCTGTGATCTAGGGCAGGGAGGAGACGGGGTGTAGGTAATCAAGGAGTAACAACCTAAAGCATCAAGTGGGGTTGCTGTAGGACATGGAGGAGGGGGGATCTGAGGCACTGAGGAGGGCTGTGCAGGAAGGTAGAGACAGGGCTAATGTCCAGCCCTGACCAGCATTTCATAGCCCAGGGTAGAGGGGAACAAAGTTCCCCAAGAAACACTGTGTAGCATAGAAAGCTCCCAGGGTTGTTCAGGACAGCTGAGCCTGGCAGCCCCAGGCTGCTCCAAGGAGGAGCCCTGGAGTTTCTTCAGCCAGTGGGAGGGAGCCTGGCCCTCCCCATCAGCAGGCAGCAGCAAACATGATCTGTCTGAAAAACAGAGCCATGTTAACAGTTATTGATCTGTAACTTTTAACCAATTTCTTTTTTACAGTATTGGATTGCGTGCTAATATTAGCTTTTTATGGTTGGCACTAGGCAAACTCCACTCCATCAGCGAAAAACAGCTCCTGTGGGCCAATCTGCACCTCCCACTGAGCTGAATGATAGAGGACTGGAACAATATTTTTTGACAGATCAGTTCCTGTTCAGGGTAGCGGTGGCCATTATGCAAATTGAGCTATAAGAAGTTTAAAAGTCTGGAACCATTATATTTCTTTATTTCATTAACATCAATGCAAGCAGGCGAGTTAATACAACAGAGTGATCCCATTCCAGGACTTCCACAAAATGGTCCCCCCATCATTTAACAGGACTGGTGATTTCCCCTACAGCTGCTCCCAGCAGCTGTACTGGGGCACAGAGGCGTTTTTTGCATCATGCAGCTGGAGAGGGGTGGGTGACAAATGCCTGTGAGCAGATTAGTGCACAGGAATCCTCTGCCTGAGCTGGCAGATGGCAGGGAGGGCCCTGCTCCTGGCAGCAGGCAGACATCCAGGAGGATGGGGGACAAGTAGGGGATCCATTACAAGGGCCTGATTTCCCACTGGTCCTTGGGGAGCTGCTCCCCCACCTCGGAGCACCTGCACAAAATCTCCTGTGTGGTTTCCCCACCCTTCATTCTCTGCATGGGCCATGAGAAGCTGCTTGGGCAGAGCTGCCCTGGAGTCACAGAGTGCACAGGAGCATCAGCACTTAGGATTCAGGTTTACAGGGCAAGGCAGCACGAGAGCACAGTGTTAAGCCCGTTTCCTGCAGCTCTGGTGCTGGACACACACATTTTCCCAGCGCATCAGCAATCTGAGGAGCTAAGCATTGATATAATACAGGCATGATGCTATAAAGAGCAGAGATTAGTGCTCCAGCACATGCCCTGACACACAGGTGGTGGCCACCCTCCTCCTCCTCCATCATATCAGCACCATATCAGCCAGCCACCTGCACACTCACACTTACTTATTTGCATAAATCTGGAAAATAAAGATCATGGCATGCCACACTAATGGATCCCAGCACTACAATAGCTCCATTATAAGTGGCAATGTCTTGGAGAATTACTTCTAAAGACTCTACCTCTTAGTGTTGAAACTTTTAATTGATTTTAAAATACACAATCAATCACAGTTAATCAAGGAATCATGAAGAAGCTATCATACCCAAATACGCAAAGACAGCACATAAACTACAATTAATGACCACTTAAACAAAAGGGGGAATGAAAATAGGGTTATTTATTAGTGTTTATAGACAGTAATGGATAAAGTAATGAAGCAGTAGCACACTGGTGTGTTAGAAGCCAAAGTTGGTGATACTTAACACCAAGTGGTCATAAGCGACTTCTCAGTGAATGGGTCAATGGCACAATTTAGAGCAATCTTTTCCAAGGAAGGAGATGCCTTTTCCCCCTCCTCTGAACACTACCATGGCCCTGCAGCTGCTGGTGGAGGTCATCCATCCTGAAGGAACGATGTAAAACATAATTCCTGGGTTCTCACCACAAACCCTATCCCTGTCCTAGGGCCAATCAAGCCTGTCAGGTCCAGCTTTTCTCTATGGCAGAGGGACCTGTAGCCCCCCCAACAAAAACACCTCTGGGCTGCCTTCAGCCAAATGCTCATCTATCACCTGCCAGGGAGTGGGCTGGCCTTAGTGTTAGGTGGAGTGGTTAAAAACCCAGCTGAGTGCCCTGTCCCATCCTCAGAGAGCCAATTCTTTGTGTCTCAACATGGCAAGCAGCCTGATGGGCCAGAGAAGGGTGAGTAAAGCAAGGGCTGGGGGTTATTTAAGCCTGAGCCAAGGACAGTGAGCTTGGGCAGGGCAAAGGAGGTAAATTCCATGGAGGCATCTTGAGGCCCCTGAGCTCTGTCCTTGTCCACAGCTCCAGGTGGTCTGTCCAGGATTTAGTACAAAAGACTATTTTGTCTAAGCTGGCTTTATTCCCACCTACGTAGCAGGAGCCTCGCAAGCCCAGAGCCAGGCACTGCTGAGGCACACACTGACACAATCCCACCTGGGCTGCCTGCACACCCAGTTTGCTCTTTGCTGTGCTGGATTAAGACCTTTCTGAGCCTCCAAGCAATGCCTGCAGTCCCCAGGGACAGTCACAGGCAAAGGGGTGTCACATTCACAGGGAGCAGTGGCAAACCCCATAATACAGCCCTTGCCTTCCTGCTGTGCAGTTTTCAGCTTTGCAACCACAGCTATTTAGTTCTCTAAATTAATAAGCAGCACCCAGATCCCCACTCCTCCGTGCCTGGCACATGGTGCAGTGGGGAGGCAGTGATGAAACAGCTCCTGGTAAGGAGAAGGGGAGAGTCCAGAGGAAAGTTTGTCCTGTTGCACCATTCCCTGGAAGGGCAGTGCCACCTAACTCCAAAAGACACCACCAGCACAATCCACCTGCTGGTGTCCCTGTAAAAAGGTGGGGACTGTCCCCCCTTCCTTCCTCAGGCAGGGGTGTGGGGATATTCTTGTGGTCAGATCTTTCTGCAGTGAGATGGAGATTCTTGATCAAGGCCCTCTTTTAGCACTAGACTTAAACTGCTATTAGTCGTCTCAGATCTCTGGAAAGGAGCTGACAGCAGGTCAGCCCCCATAACCACATCTTCCCTGGGGCTTTGGTGGGGGCTGAGGATGCTGCAGCCCCTCTCTTCCAGCCCTGCCTGCCAGCAGCCTCCCTTCCCACAGTGCTTGTGCTCGCTCGCATGGATCAATGTCTTCCTCTCCTCCACCGTCTCTTTTATTGCCTTGCAAGTTGGCCCCAGGATGTTTTATCACACCACAGCACATAATACAAATGAAAAACAAAGGGGAAAAGTTTGAATCATTTTTTTAATATATTCATCCCTGTGCCGGGGAACAATGATCCATCTGATTAAATCCGCATGCTAGAGTTTATTAAACCAGGTTGGCCTCTCACTTTCTCTCTCCTTTAGGCAGGGACAGGCTCATTAAAATGAACATGCTCTGCTCCCTCCCCAGTGCAATCCTGCTTCACACAGTCCCTGTGCTGCTGCTATCTCGGAGACATCACCAGGAGCTGATGAATAGGGCTCTGCAGCTCAGTTTTCCCTGGCAGCAGCACAGAGCCCAGCCATGGCAAAGGGCAGGAGATGCCTTTAGCCTCACAGCTGATGGGAACAACACACATCCAAGGAAAGGGCCCTTAAAATTGGAGGGAGGTGGGGGGGTAGGATCTGGCCATCTCACTCCAGCCCTTCCCCAGCACCCGATAGGTCATTTACCTCCTCCTGGGCTGTTTCCCATCTGTAAAATGGGTTTCACGGGCACTGCTTCCCCATTAGGATAATTAATGGCTATAAAGCACTTTGGATCGTGCACTAAGAATAAACCTATCAGCAACGACAAGGTGACAAGTGGACATCTAAGACACTCTCTCCCTGGGACCAGGTCCCTGTGCAGGCTCCTAAGTCTGCCAGCAGCTGCTGTCCCTGCAGCTCCAACTCCCCTTGGGCTACCTCAGGAGGGTCCCCAGCCCACCCAGGCATTCTCAGCTGGAGGCATTTCCAGCAGGCTGGAATTTGCTGCAGCTCCTCTTCTTCCTCGGGAGCCCTTCAGAGGCAACCTAAGTCTGATCCACCCTGGCAATAACAGTGGCTTAGGCCCTGTAATCCCTCCTTTACTTGACTTTGGGTTATTTTGAGCAGGAGATTAAAGGAGATTATCTGCATCACCTGAGATGCTGCACTTTCTGTCTCTACCCCCTTTCCTCCATCCCCAGGGGCTCACCCAGGCCCAGGCAAATAAACTCCTCTCTCCTTCTCATATCCTCTGCCATACTCTTGTCACCAGACTGCTGTCTGTCCACAGGGTGCTGCCATGTGGTGGTCCCTCATCAGCCTTGCTTCCTAGATCCAGCTCTCACCTGGCTGCCCATGTGTCCTGCCTCCTGAGCCAAGTCCAGAGATGTTCCCCAGGAGGGGAACACAAAGGAGGCCATCCCAGCACACTGTAGCACTAATTGGGATTAGTTCTGTAGGCTTCTTGAGGAGGAGGTGGTAGCAGAGAGGATAAAGAAAGTCCTCCTTTGGGCACTAGGAGCTTGGCAGGCTGTGTTGGGTTAAACAGCAGACATTTACTGCCACAGCCAGAGGATGGAGAAGGATTGCCTGTTTGGGACATTCCACACTATTAAAAATAAAAATAAAAATAAATCCAAATAACACAGGAAAAGCACTGAAAAATGTCTGTTTCATGCCCAAGGAGGAATCCCCATCACCTGGCAGCATCCAGCCATGGGCAGGGAGCTCCCTTCCATGTTCTGGGGATCACTGCTGCTCTCCAGCTCACTTCAGCTTGGATTTAGCAAAGCACTTGGTGCTGGTTCGAATTCCTCCCAAACCCTTGCTGAAATCAGCAGCTTTATTAAATGAAGGTCTAAGCAGGCAGAGCTACGAGCAGCCACCAGAAATGTTAACTTACCTTCCTTTGTGACTGAGAGATGCTCAAACATCCCAGTGGGGAGGAGCAGGTAGCCAGAAGCAATTGTTCCCCTGGGAAGCAAAGTCCCAACGAGGCATGGCACCAGCCTGTGTGACCTGTGCACACACTCACGGCGAGCTCACACCTTCACTGTTTTTCCTCATTTCAGACTACAGCAGCCTGGAATCCATCTGCCACCCTGGAAATTAATAGCAATCATTAAACAAAAAAGAGCTGGCAAAAAGAAGCCTGAGGTGAAAAGCAGCTATTTCTGCCAGAAAAAAAATTAAAACTATTTAGACATACAGAAAGTCATTTATTACTGTGAAGTCCTCCCTCCACCTGGGGTTTAAATCTCATTACAGTTTGTCCAAAACAGATGTTACCCTTTTAGCAGTAGATTATTAACAATAAACTCCAATCCTCCAAAGAGGGTAGGTGTTTTGGGTTCACTTGCTTTTTCAGCTTGGGTAACCTCCACAGGAGATGTTTATGAAAAGGACGGGCAATCCAAACATTGGCATAGCTCCCTGCTTCTGTTGTCTTGGGCTCCAAAGTTTCTTCCCACTCTCCATATCTTCTGGACAAGCAGCGAAACAGAGACTCAGAGAGTGGCCACAGAGCTGGCTGAGGAGCAGACAGGATGCTGAGGAAGGGCTTTGTGTGCTGCAAGCCCACAGCAGCACACCAATAGTTCCTACTGCTGCTTTTCCACCATCAGTTTGGCTCTGACCATGTGCCGAGACAAAAACCAGTTTCTTCTGGAGTCTAGCATGTGCACAACCCATTTTTTACAAGTTTCTCTGCATCTGGCCATGCACTTTTAGGTAGAAGGCTGTTTGGTTGAGCTTTAGGCGTGCTGGCACCAAAAAGGAAAGCCAGTGGTCCCTCATACCTGTAGCTGAGTATCCTCTATGGGCAAAGATGGGCTTTGCTTGTTCCCACCAGTGCATGGGCAACTCCAGTGGGAAATCAGGTAGTCTTGAGACTACATTGTCTGGCACAATGTTTAACCAGCCAAGCCCACAGTGGATCTTCATTTCTTTGTTCTCAGATTTAGCATAATAAAGATACCTGCTCAGGAATCTAGGAGCCTTTTAATCATGCTGTAAACATAATCAAATGAGACATTAATATCAGCTCCAAGCACATATGGCCATCTGGCTGCCCAGCCATCTCCCTGACCGTCTCAGGTAGCAGGAAGTACATTCCCAGTGTTCTCCAGAGACGTTGCTAAATAGATGTTCTCACAGTGCCTCTCAGCATGCCTGGGAAGGCACTGAGAACCAGCTATTTTGGGACTGTTGATGGTGGAGCCAGTACCAGCATCTCAGGGCTGCCTCAGAAAACACTTTTTGCTATCAGTACAATTTTTCCTGCACCCTGAGGGAAGCATCAAGAGCTCTCCTGGGCCATGTATGTCTGTGAGAAGTTACTGCTGGGAGAGAACCTTTCCCTCAGCACAGCGCATCTCAGGCCTTCAGGCTTTACAGGTTGTACCCAATCCCTTCATGGAGCCCTGAGGGCCCCAAGGGGAGCCCCAAGAAAGCAGTGTACTCACCTCCCTACAGGTGCAGGCTGTTCTTGGGATGAATCTGTTGCACATCCTTTCATGTTGTGTCAAAGGCATGATGGAGTAACTGCAGGGGCTGTGCTGGTGGGAAGAAAAGGCTGTAATTCGTGGCTGAAATTAGGTCAATAAAGAGCAGCTGAAGTGAATAAATGCACACAACCATCTTGTAGACTCTGCCCTCTGCCAGAGGGTACAGTCACTGCTGTCTCACATCCCTGTGCCTCCTTGTGCTAATCTCCACCAGCCCTTCATCCTCTCACTTCCATCCCAGACCCAGCTGGAGCACAGACCTGTAACATCCAGGCCACCACCACCACCACCAGGCTGAGACCACTCACCCATCTCCCAAATATCCAAATAAATGGATATTTGTTTGTAGCCTGGGTATCTGACCCATGAGAAGTGTCCTTTCAAAAAAAACCAGGTGAGTGTGTATTTCCACTGCTGTAACGACAGACCCACAGCCTGATAAACTGTTTTTCTGTAGAAACACAGCATCTGTTTGGGTTAAGAGGGCAGGGTTGGAAATGTTGATGAGGACCTGAGCTGACCTAGGGAAGGGTCTCCTCCAAGAGTGGACAAAGGTGAGCTGCTCCAGCAGAGGCACCTGCAGGAGCAGGGCTGTGATGGGTGAGCTGTACGAGGAAGGTGGTCACGCTTGGTTTCCTCTGCAATGCTGTTATCCTGAATAAACATTAGATTGGTTTTGGAGGGCTGCCCAGATGATCATTAACCTTCTCCTGGCCCATGACAAGAAGCCAGCCTGCAGCACTGAGCTAAAATTAGGCTTGTAGGGCACTGGGGCTTGCCAGATATAGCAAGATCTGGGCAGAAACCCCCTTCAGAAAGTGGATATCCGGGGGGTCCAACCTTAAGCTGGGCTCCCCACCTCCAGAGGACAAGAGCTACATTATTAAAATCACAAGATAACCTGGATTGGAAGAGACATCTGCAAGTCTCCAATCAGAAAAGCAGGACCAGATTCCAAAGCAAGTCAGTGAGAGGTTAGCAGAGGTATTTGCTTACAGCACAGACATAACAATTCCTGTGTGCATGACACATGCTGATGGAAAGGTGAATTCTGTTCTGCTTACTCAGAGATCACAGATGATTACCATTAAGTCCTTCATGAGCTGTGTGTTCTCTTGTCCATCTCTCAACACTCAGCATTACAGCCTACCTAGAAACTGTGATGTTCCACTGGCCAGAGACCCCTTCACAGGGGAAGGGTAGGACAGAAGGGGAAGTGTTTTTCTGCAAATACGACCATTAAAAAAAACCCAAAAAACAGAGTGACAAAGACACTTGCACCTCTAAAAATAATTTCTAACAACTCACCATTTAACAGATGCATCACTAGATTTTCCCCTGTGTAAAACTGGGTTTTCCCATCTGGGAGGCAAAGGGTTATGAAGGCTTTCTGCAAAAATAAATTAATGAATGGAAGCAGTAAAGCCCTCTTCCAAACAGCAGCAAAGATCTGAGCGAGGATGACAATGCAGGGGAGACAAATCTCAGCTCAGATTGTCACTGCTGAGGAACACCAGCAGCTCCATTTCCCAGTGTGGGGTGGGCTCCCTCCATTGCATCGGTGCTGGAAAAACATCCTTTGATCTTCAGCACTATTTACAGGGGAAAGCAGGACTCTTGCTTCCACATCAGACCTCTGCTTTTCCCCAGCCTGCCATCAGCATAACCATCCCATAATGAAGCTGTGATTCTGAGTGATTATTTCTAAGGAAAAATCCCATCTAGAAAGTATTAGAGAGGCTTTCTCCCATGGAAACACACCTTTCTTATTGCTGGAGTTGTACCCGAATCAGAGCTCTTACTTCTCTACATCCCCTAAAACCTTTTTTCCTCTTCACCTTTCCCCAACTCTGTCCTTCTCATCACATTTCTCAGCTCCTTGAGGGTTGAACTGCACTGTCAGGGGCTGGAGCTGATGTTCCACTGCCTCTCATGCTGACGTTTTGGAAGGCTGGTTTAATGCACAGGTACCCCAGCTGGGCTTAAGAGGTTGCTCACTAAGAAGATCATTTATGCATTTACTTAAACTCAGCAGAGGCTTCTGCTCAGCAGCCCACAGCAGCATGAGATAGGGTTGTCATCTCAACAGACCCTGGAAACCAAGCAGCATGAGATAGATGTAAATGACTTCAGACTACAGCTGAGTAACAGCAGAATAGTCTTATTTTCTGAAATCCCAACAGTTTGTCTTAAAAATATTGTCATTTAAAACCAGAATTTATCTTGCCATAGAAAGAAGGGTTCTAAAAACGTTTGTGCAAACAGGTCTGTTGTGACCATTCCCAGGCTGCAGCTCTGGCCTCATCCTGGCTTTTGGAGGCACAGTGGCTTTGAACTAGGGCTCCCCTCAGACACTACAGCACTCAAGTTTACTGCTCAATTAAATGGGATTGAATATCAGCTTCCAGTAAAGATAATAACTTTTTCAAGGTTAAAATAGGAATAAGCCAAGGAGAGATTGGCCCCAGCTCCATACAGAGCCCATGAGTGTTGTTAATATTTGTAATATTGATTGGCATACTGGTAATATTACTGTCCCTATATAGAGACCAAGTGTGCCATTTCTCTTTGTTTCTCCCAGTGTCTCCCAGAAAAGTTATCTCTTTGCCATCCCTCTCCCACCTGGATACTTGTCATACAGTCTGTGACCTCCCAGAGTCCCAGTAACAGCTATCCTGGATGCAATGCTGGGCACTTCTCTCTCAGCCTCCCCTTCACCTCTCTGCTTCATTCCTTCTTAATCTCTCCTCAAACCTCAGTGGAAAATATATCTCTTCTCTCTTGCCTGTTTTTCTTAAATAATAAATAATAGCAGGAGAGAGAGTAGAATTGACTGGAGAACTCTATTATCTAACGCTGTGAGGCGTTTGGGAGTAAAGTTGGGATGCACAAAATGCTGCCTAAACCCTGTCAGTGAAGGATATTAGGACCAGGATGTCTGGATATAAAATGAACTTGAATTTTACAGACCTGAGCATCTTTATTATCCAGAGAGGTTGTGATTCTGACCAACATCACCCAGCAGGAGTCATGGAGCAAAGACCAGGAGTATGAATGAGGGAAAAACCTGCCTCTTTTCCCCTCCTGGCATATACAGGATGGATATTAGCTATTTACAGGTGATTTCATCACTGTTAAAGGTTTTATCTGCCATTTTGGAGCTGCCCCTCCAAATTATCTTACACATAATGGAGAACCAAGGTTTACTTTAAAGTCTGGTTCCTGTTAGCCAATTTTTCCCTCTCCTCCTGTTCGAGTGACCAAACACACACATTTGTAATGTACCACTCCCATTTTCCTCTGTCTCTCTTTGTAGTGGGGATAATTTTTTTTATAAAGCAGGTGAAGTGGCTGTGAAAGGGGGTCTAAGAGAAGCTGGAGATGCAGCAGCTAGGGAAAAGGAAGTTATGGAGATGCAGAAATGCCAAGGAGAGGAGCACTGCTGTGTGTGTACACATGCACACCCATGCATAATCTTGCCTTCCCTCAGTAAATGTAATCCACAGTTTGAAATAACTCATTCAGTAGAATAACAAAATTAGGAACTGAGTGCCAGCTCCCTTCCCAGCCCCCATGGCTCCTTTGTTTGCTTCCTTGCAGCTGCTGCTCTGGTTTAATTTTCCAAGATGCCATTAGTTGGGAAATGGAAGCAAAAACTTCCCAGCCAGCTTGCACTGGTTTTGGAAGCTCCATCTTTGCCTTTTCCTTTCCACTTGCTATGGGTTTTCAGCAAGGATAAAGGATGGTGCTGCTTATCCAGTGCAGGCTGCAGCCTCGAAATTCCAGCCATCCCTCTTTGCTGCTGGGTTGTTGACAGGGACCAGGGCTGGAGAAGTAGAGATGGGTAGGAGGGGAGCATATTCCAGTCAGGGCTGAGGATTAACAGGGAGAAGCATGGATCTGGGCTTCAGCAGGGATACTGGATATCAGAGGCAATGTGGAGGAGGAGCAAGGAGTGAGGGAGTTGTCATTGTCCCTTTTGCTGGCCTGTTAGCCACAAAAACCCAACATCATCTCAGCTGGTCAAACCATTCTGCCTCCTGAGAGCAGAAGGAAAGGGAATTACAGCAGTGTCTGCAGGGCCCAGGTAACTGTGCAGAAATGGTTATTTCCTGGGTGGCTACCATGACCTTGTTGTGGATGTGGCCTGCTGTCATTGTCACTGTGGTGCCACACTTCAAGATATCTCTGACTGAGATTAAACTCATCATTCCAAAATATTTCTATTGTTATTCCACACTGTCTTCATTCCTACTTTTTGCTTGAGTCTCCAACAGCAGAAGAGACCTCCAAATCGCCACTTTCCTGGTTGTTTTTCATGTGAGAGTTTTGCTGGTTTATTCCCAGGTTTTCTCAGCTCTGTGGGGGTTCAGAGGACTGGAAAAAGCGATGTGCAATTGTGTTACAAGGAGAATAAACTCAGGACAACTGGGCAAAGATGAATCAGGCAGGCAGGAGAGTTAAACCACTAGATCCTTGCAGGATGCTCAGCGCTGGTGTTGCTTTGGCACACACCCATACCCACCAGGGCTGGGATGGAGGCTCTCAGAAGCCAACAAGATGAACAATTATGTCTTTTGTGCACAGAAACAAGACCCACTTCTCCACTCACCAGTCATGTCCCAAGAATCTAATAAAAAGGGAGATTAGCCCCTCTTTCCTCTCTCACATCTCCTTAATGCTGTCATTTTATTCACACTTTGTAAAGCAAATAAACCAGCAAATTGGTTGCTTTAATGAGCTGAAATTAAACTCGGGCTGCTGATAAAGTGCCATTTCTCCTTTCTGTTGTTAGGAAGGACTTGGCTGATAGACAATGTAAGGGAAAGAAGAGAAAACATACAGTGGGAGCCTTACTGAATGTGTTTGAGTAATTTACTGCTGCTCTTCTTCATCCCCAACACCTCCAGTTAAATAGGGGAAGCACAAGGGTGCTATAGGGGAAGGCTGTAGGGGATCAGCATGGCAAGATCTGTGGGGAGTCTGTCTCTGCTCTTTGCTCATGGATGGTGCCACTTCACTAATTCCCTCTGCCCACAGCCTTTCCCCAGGGATGAATGACAAGAACATTCCTCTGTGAGGAAAAGGCTGATTTGGCTCTGCAGAGCCTTCCCAAACACAGGCTTGCCCAGACAGGGTGGTTGGGTCACAATGGCAGATAGAGGAGACAGAATAAATGCTTGCTGAAGAGAATATGCCAAGTGCATCCCTTCCTGCTGCCTGTGCTCAGTTTGGGCTTCCCTTGCCTGCAGGAATCCACAAGTCCATGGAAGAAGACAAGGAGATGCTGGGAGTGCCGCCCTGAAGGGACAACTGGGGCAAGCCATTGCTTATGGCTCTGCAGGCCAGGAATACCCTCATCCCACACCCTTAGGGGCAGTACCCATCCCCACAGGATGCAGGAGGAGCTGCACACCAGGCTGCTCCCTGTGACAGAGGAGAGCTGGCACACCTAGAGGGGAAGTCTCCACCTGCAACACAATGTGTGTGCTGGGATTTTTCACCCCAGCAAGGAGAGCTCAGGGCACTTTGCTTCAGTCTCCCACCACCCTATGAAGTTCTATCATTATCTCACAGTACCAGAGAGGAGACTGGAGTGCAGAGAGGTTAATTGAGTTGTCTAACACCAGAGGGATGCAGCAGCAGACGTGTGGCAGTCTGGCACTGCAGCCCGTGTCTCACTGTGGGGGTGGCAAGGAGGGACACTCACCTGCAATCTCCCAGGGAGCACAGTCCCTCTTCCTTTCCTCTCTGGCTCCAAGGGCTCAGCTGTGTTAAAATGGACTCCCAGGTACTGGCAGAGCATCCCAGGGCAGTGACAGCACATGGAGGACAAGGTGGCTGGAAAGTCTCACGTGCAGAGAGCTGTTGTGAGAGAAGGTCTTGTTATTGATGTAATGGAAACCTAACTGTCACCAGGGAACAGACTCATTGTTCACCATCCAACCAAATAAACTGTTTTACTGCTTATTATTACTGGCCTGCTTACCAAGGTACAAATTGAATGGTAAACAGGGATCTCTGCAGTGAAATATTGTCTCCTTTCCTGGCTGGAGAGGAACCTGGTTTCTTTGGGACAAGGGTCAGAGTGGCGTCTGCCTCTAAACAATCAGCCCCACATGATTTTCAGGTATGTAGTACCAAGAACAGTCCAGCCTGGGCACTGTGAAATGGTTTAGAAAACTGTTTCTGGGTTTATACAATTTTTCAGATTTAATGAAAGACAGTTTGGGTGTAAGATGTGGCCCTATCTCCTTCCCAACTTCCCAAGAAAGCTCCAGATCTTACCAGCTATGTTTCCAAGGAGTATTGGTGGTGTCTTCCCTGCCTTCTGCAGTCTGCCCTTGGACAAGGGAGACAAACAGTGTTCCCATTCTCTAAAAAACGTTTTAAAAAGGATTTTTCTAGATAGGCCATGATGATTTCTGTCCACTTATGGGCAGTTCCTTCTCTGTCACAACGTCTCACCGCATCCATCCTACCAGCCCAGAGTTCCGTTTGGCAGTGGAGGTATCCATCCACAGGTGATGCTTTCAATATCTTGTGGAAAAGCATGATCCAGGAGATGTTAGTGCTCATGCATTTCCCACCTCTCCACTTTTTCTTTCCTGTTTCCCTAAAAAATCAGAAAAAGAAAAGTTGTCCATGGAAATACATGCTTAGTCAAAAATTTAGGGGGGGAAAAAAAGTGGAAAATGTGAGCCAGAAATGAGTTTCTTTGTGGGGAGTGAGGCTGCTGGCAGCCCCACAAGTTTGTGTCTAGTGAAGACTTTTCCTAGTCTTCAAACAACTGTTTCTGGCTGGGGAGGGAAGATCTTGTCCCATCCTCTGCAAATGCTCTTGTTATGCCACTGAATGTTTGCTGGTTTTCCACACCTCTGCATCATTTCACCTGGGAGGGAGAGAGAGGCCTTGGTGAAAGGCATCAAACCTCCAGCAGGGACAAGGACACTGGGTGGTTCACAATCCCTCCAGTGGGTTTTGTGAAGAGTGCCCTGAAACTGCTCAGGTTCCCAGAAACAGGACAAATGTTTGATACTGGGCTGTATCCCAAATGCCACATGGCAGTGCAAGCAGAGAGACACGGTGTCCTCGACCAGCACCCCTTGTGTGGGCACTGCTGCTGCGCACACCAGCACACGAGACAGTCAGGATTCCCCTCAGCAAAACGCTGCAGCATCAAATCTACATCAGAGCGAGTTGTCTAGACTTCATCTGCTCTCAGCGGAGAGGAACAGACACTTCTGGGGCATCACTCCTCTCCTCCTCAGGTAGACACCTAAATAGGTCAGACAAACGGTGCACTGGGTGTGTGTTGATCTCTCAACCGCCAAATAAGTGATGCTGGACAAGGGCTCAGAGAGTGACCTCAGTGCTCAGTGGCCATCTCCCCTTGTGCTCCCAAATAGTGCTGGTGGCAGCCAAATCAACCAAAAGCTCCTTGAAAGGTGGTTGCCAGAATGAGAAGGCGAGTGCCTAACTAAGAGGGGAGTTGGATGGATCTCCAACACCTCTGACTGCTGACTGTCTTTCCTTTGTGCTTAGTTTGTGCTTGTCTTTTCTTTTGAGCAGGCGAGCCAAGGGATCGAGCGGGGACAGCCAAACACACGGAGGCACGGGGAGATGGGGACCAGCACCACCATGTGCAGCAAAAAGAGAACAAGGAGAAGTACTATAAAAAATGAGAGGAAAGCTTGTCTCTAAGCCTGAACAACTCCTCTGCACAGGCGCTTAACTTCATGACTCCCTCCTCGAGATGGCAGGGGCCTGGTGATGTGGGGCCAGCCTCAGCCACCAAGACCTTGGTAGCAGCCCTTGGCTGCTGGCTGCCGAGTACCGTGGGCACCGAGATCCGCTTTCTCCACGGACGCTTCCCTCCCATCTCCGAGCCATGAGGAGAAGGGAGAGGCAAGCAAAGCTGCCGAAGGAGCACTAGCTCACACCTTCCCAGCCCCTGTCCTGTTCCCCGCTTCCAGCAGACCAGGAACCCCTTCTCTGTGCTGCCCTTCCAGATGGCAGGTCGCCGGTGGGCCGCGACGTCAGCCCTCTGCATGTGCGTGGCGGCCGTGTCTCTCCTGCACGCTGGCGGGGTGCGGGCAGACTGCTGGCTCATCGAGGGGGACAAGGGCTTCGTCTGGTTGGCCATCTGCAGCCAAAACCAGCCCCCCTATGAGTCCATCCCCCAGCAGATCAACAGCACCATCGTGGACTTGCGGCTGAACGACAACAAGATCAAGAGCGTGCAGTACGCCTCGCTCAGCCGCTTCGGCAACCTGACATACCTCAACCTGACGAAGAACGAGATCTCCTACATCGAGGACGGTGCCTTTTCAGGACAGTTCAACCTCCAAGTGCTGCAGCTGGGTTACAACCGACTGAGGAACCTCACCGAGGGCATCCTCCGGGGCCTGGGGAAGCTGGAATACCTCTATCTCCAGACCAACCTCATCGAGACCGTCACCCCCAATGCCTTCTGGGAGTGCCCCAATATAGTGAACATTGACCTGTCTATGAACAGGATCCAGAGACTGGACAGCAACACTTTTCGGGGCCTAAACAAGCTCTCTGTCTGTGAACTCTACAGTAACCCCTTCTACTGCTCCTGCGAGCTGCTCGGCTTCCTGCAATGGCTGGAGGCTTTCACCAACATGACACGCACCTACGACCGGATGCAGTGCGACTCCCCGCCTGACTACATGGGCTACTACTTGTTAGGCCAAGGCCGGACTGGCTACCGCAATGCTCTGAGCATGCTCTCTTCCCTTTGCACTGGTGGCTCCTACACTGTGATCCCTCGTTTTATCCCTCCCAGGTACCAGGTGACCACGGTGCCCTCTGAAAGCCCCTGCTCCGAGGAGGAGTGCTCCTCTGGTGACGGCACGACGCCACAGTTCTCCCTGTTCACGCCCATCGGTGAGACAGAGGTGCGCCCCAACATCCAGGTGAAGCACCTCAACCACAACTCGGCCGTCCTCACCGTGCAGATCCCCTACCCCTTCAGCAAGATGTACATCCTCTCCCAGTTCGAAAACGGCTTCTCCTCCATGATCACCAAGCTCAGGAAGAAGGAGGAGAACATCACCGTGAGCAACCTAGTAGCACAAAGAGATTACACCTACTGTGTAGTCTCTGTTCACCAGTACTCCAAGTACAACCACACCTGTGTCACCATCACCCCCACCAGACCCAACCGCAAGGAGCCAGTGCCCACCCCTTCCACTGCCACCCATTACATCATGACAATCCTGGGTTGTCTCTTTGGCATGGTGATTGTCCTGGGTGTGGTATATTACTGCCTCCGGAAGAGGCGCCAGCAGGAGGAGAAGCACAAAAAGGCTGCTGGCAGCATGAAGAAGACCATCATCGAGCTGAAGTATGGGCCAGAAATGGAGACCACCAGCATCACCCAGCTGTCCCAGGGACAGATCCTGGGTGGGGAGACAGTGACACGCATCCCCTACCTACCTTCTGCTGGTGAGGTCGAGCAATACAAGCTGATTGAGAGCAGTGAGACCCCCAAGGCCACCAAGGGCAACTACATGGAGGTGAGGACGGGTGAGCAGCCTGAGAGGCGAGACTGTGAGCTGTCCCTGCCACCAGACACCCAGGGCTCTGTGGCTGAGATCTCCACCATTGCCAAGGAGGTGGACAAGGTGAACCAGATCATCAACAACTGCATCGATGCCTTGAAATCTGAGTCCACCTCCTTCCAAGGGGTGAAGTCGGGGGCGGTCTCCACGGTAGAGCCTCAGCTGGTGCTCTTATCAGAGCAGATCCCCAGCAAGCACGGATTCCTTTCCCCCGTCTACAAGGAAAGCTACAACCACCCTCTCCAGCGACACCACAGCATGGAGGCAGCCCCCAAACGCTCCAGCACCTCTTCCAGCGGCTCCATACGGAGCCCCAGGTCCTACCGCTCCGAGGGATCGGGCCACAAATCCGAAGCCAAATACATTGAGAAGACATCCCCCACCACTGACACCATCCTCACTGTGACACCGGCCGCGGCCATCCTGCGGGCAGAGGCGGAGAAGATCCGCCAGTACAGCGAACACCGGCACTCCTACCCCAGCTCGCACCCAGGGGAGCAGCACGACAGCATGGGCGGGAGGAAACCCTCCATCCTGGAACCTCTGACCCGTCCTCGCCCCAGAGACCTGGCCTACTCCCAGCTCTCTCCTCAGTACCACAACCTGAGCTACACCTCCAGCCCGGAGTACACCTGCAAACCGTCGCACAGCATCTGGGAGCGCTTCAAACTGAACCGCAAGCGGCACAAAGACGAGGAGGAGTACATGGCAGCCGGCCACGCCCTACGGAAAAAGGTCCAGTTTGCCAAAGACGAGGATCTCCACGACATCCTAGACTACTGGAAGGGTGTCTCTGCCCAGCAAAAGTCCTGAGTCCTCACACACAACTCGTGACTTAACGCACTAACTGGACCAAAAAGAAATCTGCAGCAGCTATTTTTATTCAGACTGTCTTTGAAACAAAATAAAAAAATTAAAAAAAAAGAAAAAAAGAGAGAATCAATTTAAAAAAATAAAAGAGAGAACAAATAATGAAAAAAAATCTATAAATATTCTATATAATATATAAAGTGAGATATTAAAATGTCCTCACGTTGGTGAGACATGCACCAAATTTGAACACAAACTTTGCAAAGCAAATGAACTGTGGAGTGGGAAAAAAAAAAGTTTTGTTTCATTTTGATTTTTTTAAAAAATATAAGAAAAAAGAAAAAATTGAATATAAAATGAAAATGAAAGAGCGGGCAGAGAGCTGAGGTCTGGCGTTTTCCAGTATTGCATTGCATGAGTCCCTATTCCGTGATTTTGTGGATTCTTTGTGAACAGTTTGTGTTCTTCCTTCCCTTCCAAAATCAACAGCGACAAAAACAGCAACAAAAACCAAAAAGAGACCAGAAGGAGCTCCATCTTTTGGGCTGTTTTTGCAAACGGAGTCTTCCAGTTTAGACTTTTACCCAGTTGAAGGCCCGTTCACATTTTCACTCACTAAGAGGTTTTACCACACATTGCATTGTAAACCGAAGTCGTTAATTGTACAGAGAAAATTTCTATATTTGCAATGTTTGCTGTATAATGAGAAAGAGAGAGGAGAAAAAAACAATACTACATCTACTAAAAAAAAATATATATATATCTATATTCACCTGTTTGTACCAGGTTTTAATCATGGATTTTAGAGAAAGAGATGGAGTTTTATTTGAAGGACTTTTTTGTTGATTGGCTGGTTGATGGGATATCTTTTGGAGGGGGGAGTGTTTGGATTTCTAAGTGTTTTGTTTTGATTTCTTCCACCAATTATCTGTATCCAAGTTCTCATCACATCCAAGTGCATTGAAGAAAAAAGGCTCATACCCAGGAAAATAGAATCCCTCACCTTATTCCAGGTGGGAGACCATCACCACCAGGAACTGGGAAGGGGATGAGAAGTGAAGGGCTCTTGACTGAGCAGGTGCCACCATGCAGTGGGATTTCTGCTGCAAATAAAAAAATATTGGTCTCTGCCCCTAAACAGCTGTGTCTGGGCAGTGGTGGCCCTTGGGACCAGCCACTGAGGGGTGGGTTATCCCCCTACTTTCAAGGTGGGGAGCCAGTGATAAGTTAGAGCACAAATCCTCTTGCTGCTCTGCAGAGAAGGAAAGAATGGAGAGGTGATTTTGCTTTTGAGGTAAAAGACACTCAGCTTTTACAGCTTGCCCTTACTGAGACTCCGTGGGGAGCCCCTGACCAGCCCTTGGCACTCAGAGACTGGAAGGGAAAGTGAAGGTTCTGTGTCCATGGGTCCAGCCAAGCAGCCATGTGCCCCATAACCATTGCTGCCCAACACTGTTCCAAGACTCCACAGCTTTTTGCCCCATCTTTGAAATACTCACATGAGGTGAGAATGGAGGTGTGGAGGCCATGAAGGCACTCCCAGGCCACACTGGTGGCCAAAGGAGACTATTTTGTCCTGATGAGCTCCAGCTGAGTCACAAGCCCCTGTGTCTCACCCACCTCAGGACCAACCCAAAGTGAGGGCTTTGTGAGGGTCTGGGAGCTGCCCTGCTCCCAGGTGAGTGTGTGGGAATGCAGGGAGCCAGCACACTGAGGTGAGGTGCTAAGCTCCCCAAATGCAGCCCTGTGAGGCCCTGCTGCTTTGCCACAGTTTTTTCCCTTGCATCCTGCTCACAAGTCACTTTGGATGGACATCCTGAGTCCTGATGGATGAGCACTAGGGCCCAGGAGCAAACCATATCCCATCCTGTTATTTCAATATTTCAAAGCAATTTTGACAGGTATTCTTGCGAAAGGTTATGTTTGTTCAGAAAGGAGCTGAGCCAGGAAGACACAGAGCAGGCTGGGAAGTGCATGAGTTCATTCCCCGTGGTTATTTGTGTAGACAACAAACCATTAGCAGGGATTCATAATAAAAGGCAGGTAATTTCTCCAGGAATGCATTCAGTCTGCCTGAGCAAAGGCACATTCCTCCACCTCCTCCAGGTGCCTCAGATCCTGCCCACAGCACACAGCTTTCCCAGGGCTGTGTCTTGCTCACCAGGCAGTGAATAGGACCTGAAGGGGGGAGTTGAGGGTCACCCCTCTCTTGTTTAGTGCCATCATGGCAGGTCCCTCCCTAGATCTCAGCTCTAGCCCCTGGATCAAAGCAAACCCTTCAGCTGAAACAGCCTTTCCTCGCAAACCCTGAGTGCCTCCTCATTGCGTTGGAAGGGAACTTAAAAATCATCTAGGATTATAAAATAAAAAGTCATCATTATTTATTTCCAGCTCCCCAGCCATGGAGGAGGATGTGGGTGGAGGATGCCACCCACTAAATCATGTTGCTCAAGTTCCCATCCAAGAGAAATAAGAGTTGGTCAGCAAGGATGGATGATGGAAACAGTAGTGGGGCCTCCTGACACTGTTTCATGATCTCACAGGATTCCTTAGCAAGATGCTGGAGTGGTCCAAAGTGATGGCAGCTCATGAGTTAATTTGGGCTGAGATGCTCCAGCGTTGATAGTCACTGATAGACACCCAAAGAACGTCCTCAGCTGATCTCTGCATCGAGATCTTTCCCACACCAGTTTGGAAATGGCATCAGGACCATCCATGGAACTGGGAGCAATGGCCCAGCCAGTGCAGTGTAGATCCTCCTTGCTGTGGAGGAGCAGCCAGCTCAGCTCTTTAGCTGGGGCCACTCATTTTGCTCCTCTGCCTCTGTTTCCTCTTCTGCAAATGCTTCCTTGTGGCACTGAGGGCACAGGCTGGCTGGGGAGGCTCAATTAATTAATTGGCTGTCTGTGAAGCCCATTTAGCTCCTAGAATAAAAGCCGCTATCGAAATGCAAAGCTGTTAGTGGCGTAAAACAGCAGGGGCAGATGAAATCAAAGCCTGATTCTGTTTTCACACCAGGATTTCACTGGTCATAAACCAACAGAGACTGACACAGGAATGTGATATGGCAGTGCTGGCCTTTCTAAATTAAACACTTCCCACATGCAAGCTGTCTGCAACTGGAAAAAAGGGGAATTAGAAAAAGTCTAGGCCCCTCTATCTCCAAGATATCTCCATGGCATCACCCAGTGCCCCATGTTGGTGGGGCCTCACCACAGGTCTCCAGATGGCTCCTGGGCTGCTGAGCCCCTTCCAGCCCCTTGTCCTCCCTCCAAAACAAGGTGCAGTCCTGGCAGCCATGGTCCACATCCCTTGTCAGGAGATGCCATAAAGTTAGCTGTGAAAAAAGCCAGACAAGAAAAGGGAAGATGTCGCATTGTCCCCAAGGCCACCACTCCATGGATGAGCTCCAGGGCTGGCTCTGCACAGGCCCCGGAGAGCTCTGTCCACAGCACCTTCCATCCCTCCAAGGCAGCTGCTTTACAGACCCCTCTGAGGATGGAGTGGGGATTTCATCACCTGTGACCTGCTGGGTGTTTTTGTTCTTTGTTTTATTTCCTGTTCAACCACCAAAGCTCTCAAGCTGCTTCTGCAAAGAGAAGTGATACCTTGTCCAGCCAGGCTGCTCCTGCTGCCCCAAACTCATCCAAAGGAAGAGAGCTCCCCACCAAACAGAAAGGAGAGGGCACAGGAAAGGTGTGTTGGAGTGAAGAGGAGGGGAGGCTAGGGGAAAAAAAAATAGAGTTCCCTGCAGTAGTCATAGCCCTGGGGCCCTGTGGAAATGCATTCTGCTGATGCCCTTTCTGTGTCCACAAAACTGCTGCTGTCTCAACAACCTGTCTCCAAGGGCAAAACTACAGCAGCACTAAAAATCCTTCCTCTGATCCCTCCCCAAACACCCGAGCAAGGACAGCTTCTAGTTGGAGAGTAAATCCAAGCCCACATTACCCATGGCTCAGTCCTCACTCTGGCCCAGAGTCAGCAAAGGACCCTGCCATGTGTTACAAAGCCTGTGTGGCATGTAGAGCCTGGATATTATTTAAAAACCTGTAAATTAGGACAGAAACATCCCTTTATAGAGACATGCACCATTTAAGCCCAGGATTCCTGAGGGCACCTGCCAGCCCTGTTGTGCACACCGGGTGTGTCCATCTGTTCCAAAGCATGGCCCGTGGGAAGGGCCACGTTCACAGACAGGAATGTGGAGCAGCACAGGGGGGCAGTGCCTGCCCAGCCGCCTCCCTGGTGCAGCAAAGCACTTGGAGGGGAGCTGGGGGCTGCCTCCTTCAGAGCTGGTGGGTATTGGAGGTGTGAACTGCCACCTTCCCTGCCCAGCATTTGAGCCTCCTGATGGCTTCAGCTGAGTCTGCCATGGAACCAAGTGCAGATCCCATGGGAAGGGTCTGGGAAGGTACACGGGGGCCCTGAGAAGGGGAGGTACTCCCATGCACCACCCTGACCAGACAACAGCCAGACTTCTGCTCAGATCAGGCTGGTGTCCTGCAGTGCTTCCTGGGTGCTGGCACCTTTCCTGGGCCTGCCAGAGAGTTGTCCCTCTCCCAACCCCTTTAGTGCTTATGGATCAGCCCATGCAAAAACCCCTGGGAGATGCCTAGGGCTGCTGGAGAGCCAGAGCAGAGCCCTGAGCTCCAGCATGTTTCCTCACCCCTGCGACTTCAGCCAAGTGCTCCCCTCTGCCCATTTTTGAGGTCGGTCCTTCCCTGAACCAGAGTCTTGGCGAACCCAGAGCTCCGTTTCCCGAGAGCCCCAAACTCCTCCCGGTGTTGGAAGCGGCTCTGCGGACCCCGGGAACCACCACACAGCCCTGGCCGCCTGACGGGCTGTGGAGCGATAAATCACCCTGCCTGCAGGAGAAGGGGGTCAGCAGGGGTGGAGGACAGTGCGGTGGCGGTGGCTCCATCACACAGACCCTCTGGGGGAGGCAGGTCCAGGAGGCAGCGGGGGATGCGCTGCGGCGGCTGGACCGGCCCCAGGAGCGCGGATCGATGGGGTGATTGAAGCCAGCACTGCGATGGGCTATTTTTGGCACAGCCAGCAGAGCAGGAATTTGGGAGCCCAAGTCAGAATTTATTTGCATCTGTGAGTGCTCGTCAGGGGGAGGACCAACAACAAGACCCAGCGCGGGTGCAGGAGAGCCCTGATGCCAGTTTTGGGACCTGTTCACCTTGGCTTCAGCTCCTCTTCGGTGCCCATCGTGTCCCTGTCCTCTGCAGTGCCCTTCAGGGACAGTGTCACCCCCACCTTGGG
>VWZU01010705.1:106167-331309 GCA_013397095.1 Sterrhoptilus dennistouni
CTTCCCGAAGTTTGGAGGTGGGAGCAGGTGGAGGATGCACATGGGCACAGAGGAGAGGAGAGGGGAGAGGATGGATTTCAGGGGATGAAGGGTTTATTTGGGAAAAGCACTGATCCTGCCTTAAATGCCATGGGCCTGTGGACAAGTCTCACAGTGTGGCTGCAACACGGCCGTGGCCAGGCAGGTGTGGACCTCAGAGGTGTCCCAGCCTCTCCTCCAGCTCCTCTCTCCCTTTTTCCTCACCAGAGGCCTTCCACCATGGGCCCTGGGTCCGTTTTTCTGGGTAGGTGTTCTGAGATTAAATTGCTCCCCAGAGAGAGGAATATCACATTTAATTTCCTTCACCTCCAGCCCCCGATGCAGCAGTGCCCAAGGCACTGAGGGTGGTGAGGGTGCTGGTGGGCATGGCCAGTGCTGCTGGAGAAACCAACCCAACTCCTTGGCTTGGAGCAATGACTTTGGTTTCACCTGAATTTCCTTAGGCTCCAAGTTTCTATATCTCCTGTGTATCACAGCTTCTGTTTTACCCCTCTCAGCCAGCTCACCAGCACCACCAGAAGGGTGGTAGAGATTATACAAATGCTGCCTTGAGAGTTTTGCTCAGTCCCACCTTCTCCCTGCCCAGAATTTAAGGGAGGGAAACCATCTGATCCAGAGTGCAGCCAGTTTTCTGGACTCAGTTTCTTCTGTGCAAGGGATGAGAAGACACAGAAGTACTAGGGATGTGGATTTTCATCATGTGGGGAGTAGCCCAGCAGAAGGACAGTTTTTAGTTTATTTTTGCTGCCCTTTCTTTTGGTTCAAATTGGATGTGAGCATGCCTGTATCCATCCCTCTGCAACCTCCCTGTCCCTGCAGAGTAACCAGAGGAGCCTGCCAAGTCTCCAGGTTTGTGTGTGTGCCTTTTCAATAATTCAGTGGGAATGTTAATTACAGGGTTGTGCTGTTGTTCCTGTACGAGCTGGATCGCTTCTCACATGCCACCTACATCTGTTTTTTCACACTCAGCTCAGCTGTCTGGCAATAGCCATTTGCTGCTCACCTTTACTTGCCTTGCCATTAAAGAGCTCATTAATGTACTCCATCCTTGCTCTCTTTGGGATGAGAAGATTTCCATTTCTGTCTTTTATCAGCTTTCACACGGCTTACATCCTGTCCTCCCTTCACCATGCAATGCCCTTTCCTAATGAGCTCTTCTCTTCTGGTCCGTCTCGTCCATTAAGATCTGTGAGTGTTGTCCCCTGCATTGTCTTGCTCATCTCCTGGGCTCTGCTCTGGGTCTGTCATATTCCTCAGTGTTTTCAGCTGTGAAAGGAAGCAATCAGCCCCACACACAACATCCACCTCACTTGCTTTCCTAGCAGCTCTCCAGTCTGGCTCATCCCACCACAGCATCCAGCCTTGACAGACTCCTCCATCCTTGCAGAAGCCCCTGGCCAGCTTGACCTGATCTGCAGAAATGTGATGGAATGCCTCAGTTTATGTGTGGTGCCTGCAGCTTCTCTCTGCTGGGAGCCTCTTAAATCTGTTCCTCTCTCTCATAAAAGCATTGCTTTTATGCAGCAGAGCTCTCCTTGGGCATCTCCTGCCTTGCAATCAAGAGCTCCCAGCCCATCCAGACACAGGAGGCCTCTCTGGGTACTGCAAAAGTTCCTCTGTGGTCTCACAAGTAAACACTGGCACTCTTCATGTGATGCAGCTAAATTAATTAATCTTGTTCCACCACATTTGGAGCCAAGACACAAAGGTTTCCATTCCCTGAAGGTTTAAGCTTAGTCTGCTTGCCCCAAAAGTGCCCTGCTGTCCCACCTGGGATTTGTGTTTCAGTAAGATTTGGAAGAGTGGCAGCAGAGCAGCTCTTGGGAGGAGCTCCAAGGGGCTGGCAGAGCCAACAACCCCCTGGTAAAGTGGCCATGAGCACAAACAATCTGCCACCATCCAGCTGAAACATCCCTGATGTGTCCAGCTCAGCTTAGGCTGACAAAGAGCTTGTGTACACAGCTGTGCTTTGGGTTTTTCCCCAGCCGTCTCAGGTGCTGCAATTTATTACCTCTCCATACAAACCTTATCTCAATTATATCCTCAAATCATTCTGAATGTAACAACACTCCCACCCACCTCAGGGGTTGTACACACACACATCTCTGCCTGGGAAATCCCAGGCAGAAGCACAGCAGTCCCAAGAATGACAAACCCTTCATGAGCTGACAGCTGACAAGCCCCGAGCTGCTCTACAGCTGCCTCCAGCCTTGCAGGGTGATCACAGCTCCTAAAAGACAGATGCAAACACCAGGGTATGATATGCCAGGAGGCTGGCAGCAGATGCTGGGGAGGGCAGGTGCCTGGTGTGGCCACTCCAAAAGTATTTCCCTGGCAGAGCTCGTAGCCAGGGAGGACAGTGAGATGAGGGGTGGGCTGGCTTCTGATCTCCCACCATCTCACACTTGGGTCCTGAAGACCAGATGTGACCCAGCACAGTTGTCAGGAGTAGAGAAGCAGAGATGGGGGTGCTGGAGCAGAGCTGGGGGCTCCAGGAACCACCTGAAATGGTGAAACACTTTTGGGCACTTTTGTGAGGCTCTTCTGGCTGAGGTGACTGAGAAGTCCCTGCCCCAGGGTGGCTCTGCAGAACAGCACACCCAGAAGAGCCCATCTATGTCTGTGAAGGAATGATCCATCTATCACTGCTCTGAAGCTGCCAGGAGATAGATTCACCCACTGGAGTGATGTCTGAGCTAGTCCCACTTTTCTGCAAAGCCACAGAAGTACACGGGTGGGGATCCCAGGTCTGGTGGGGGAGATCAGCATTGGAAGCACAGCACAAAGCCCTCACAAAGAAGAAGAATAAACCAAAACATCACAAGATGCCAGCAAGTGGGAGGAGACAGCTTATCCAGGGAGCTAATTTAGCTGGAAGGAAAGGGAAAGGATGCAAGATGTTCCCCTATTAAGAAAGAAAAACAGCATGCAAGAGCAAGGAACCAGAGGTTGCAGTGCCCAACAGAAAGTGATGTGGATGCATTCGAGTTTAAGAAGCCAAAGCAGAGCTAGGGCAGATTCTGGAACCAGAACAAAGTTTCTACCCAAGCTTGAGAGGCAAAGGTTAGGATGAGACTTGGAGAGACCTGGAAACCACTGAGGTGGGTGAATTGTAAGTGGCACCGTGTTTAATCTGGGCAGAATGCATGAAACCAGATAATGTAATTGAAAGGGTTATTTAAACTGAGTATTCAGAGGGAAAAATAAAGCATAGGAGGGAAAATAATAATACTTAGCACTTGTAATGTGCTTAGCATCTTCAAAAACTGGTCAGCCATTAACTGATTGCTCCTCTGCTCAGTCCAAAGGCTAATAAAAAGGGATGGTTCATTTAGTTATTTCACAGCTGAGCTTCTCGATAAGGCATGAGGAAGTGATTGCTGCTCTCCAGCATGTTGGTAAATAAACAGTTGGAAGTAGGAAAATACAAAATCCTCTCAGCCCTTGGTCACAGCTTCATGCTCAGCTCCCTCCTTCCTCACCTTGAGTTTGTCCAGGCCAGACCTGTGACATGGAGTTTGTCTGGAGGGCTGGCAGGGGAGCGTGCCATGGATGGGGGCCAGGCTTTCAACACTTCCAGCTCTTGGTCTCCAGCTCTCCTGCCCAGGAACTGCCCCTGTGCTTGTGTCCACATGAGCAGGGATGTGGAATCTGCAGGGCCCTGGTCTGTGGGTGGGTGAGATTGGGGCTCAGAGAGTCCCCACCTGTGAAGCCTGGTGGCCTTGGCAGGCACAGAGGCTGAGGGAACCAGGCAGCCTTTTGGAGGAGGAAAGCATTTTATATTTGTTTTACTTAAAAAGCAAACTGTTCCTTTTGTGTTTGATGAGCAAGCGATTTCATAAACTCGGCAGGGAAAACATGACACACTTGGTGATTTCCAGCCTCTGTTCTTGGCAGCAGCACTGGAGGAGCAGAGAAGTGCCCAAGCAGCTGCCCCACACACACTCCCCCAGCTGTCTGGGGGTGGCCAGGGGTCTGGAGGCTGCTCCTGGTCAGGCCTAAAGGGAAGGAGCCAAGAAGAGGAAGTGCTTGTCAGGATGAAGCCATTCAGCCCAACTCCTGTTCAGTCCCAGGATGGGTGAACAACAAACCAGGTGCTGGTACCAGGCAGGTCAGGTACTGCCAAAGGCTCCACATTGTGCCCCAGGTACAGTCACTCACTCAAAACAAGCAGCCACTGGTTTTGCCACCCACTTTGTGATGGTTTCTGGCCTTATCACTACAACACTGGTCTCATCACTCCAGAGAAATGGAGCTGCACAGATGCTCAGCTGCCCCCATACAAGTGCCCTGGTTTTGGTGCAGTTATGCTGCAGACCCTGCTTTGCTGGGGCACAGGTCTCTCAGAGACCCTGCTCCAGGTGTCCCAGGGCCATGCCAGAGGGATGTTTCCATAGGGTCCCACTGGAGCAAGGTCTCCAGCTCACTCTGGGCTGCTGGGACAGCAACCAGGAGAAGCAATGGTTCACCCATGACCTGCCCAATCCCAGTCCCAGCAGCAGAGAAAAACTCCTAGAAGATGATAGGGAGCTATTTTTCCACCTCACTGCTGGGTGATCCAAGAGGGGTCCTGCTTCATAGAGGAGATGCACAAGAATTCATCTCTGAAAGCATTTCTTGGGAAAAAAAAACATTCCTCAGGACATAGGGCTGAACTTGGCTTTTCAGGGACATGTCCAGTAGCAGAAGGGCCATCATCGTAAGCCTTTGATGGAGACAGGGGTTGAGGGCTCTTACATTCCTCTGCCTTTTTGCCCCATGCACTGCCTCCTGCTCCCTTGGCTGTGCTTGTGGGTTTTGTGCTTTCTTTCTCTTTCTTTAGGTCTTTTCCTCTTAAATTAAACATTCTCCAACTCTGCTGTGAGCACAGCTCTGTGGATCCTGTTCTGAGAGGATGAGGCAGGTGGGAGCAGGAGGTAGGTGAGTAGGGACACCTCACCCCAGAGTTATCCCTAAGTGCCTCTGCCCCGAGGCAGATTTTGCCTGAAGGAGGCATTTGGGTCAATGATTTACAGTGCAGGACGTGTCCTCATCATCATCTGGGGGACCCAGGGAAAGCACTGAGAGACAGCAACAGCCTTGATGGGTTGTTTAAACACCTTTCTGACGGGAGGGAGTTTGGGATGCGCTGAGGACGCCTTGTTGACTCCTGTGAAACGCTCACGTAGAGCCGGGCAGCAGCAACACGGTCTGTGCAGCCTCCCCTGCCTGCTCCCGGCATAACGAGGCCCGATGGGTGTGTGTAAACAAAGCAAGCCTCTCCCTCGCTGGACCTCATGCATCATTTATAGGCAGCTTTTCCGTGGCACAGGGAACATTTACATATGCCAGCATTAATTCCGAACGCCACTTCAAAGCCATCTCTGTCTAATGAACCCCGCGCGCCGCGCACGGCAAATTCCACCCCAAAAATAATTAGCAACACACGCCACCAAAGCGTTACAAGGGGAACGCAGCACACCACCTGCTGAAGCAAAATGAATGCCTGATTTATTTATTTATTTTTGCCACTTTTTTAGCAATATTCAGGCACTGACTCAAAGCTGTGCTCTGTTCTTTGTAGGGAAGCGTAACGTTCCCACTCTGCTCTCCATTCTTAGAAGAGATTGATTTGGGAGGGTTATATAGAACTATAGAAAGGTTTGGGTTTAAGGAACCTCAAATACCATCTAGTTCCAACCCCCCCACCATGGACATGGGCAGGGCTTATGTTTTACTTACATTGCAACTGGATAGAGCTGTGCAAGACTCTGCTGATTTCTCCATGGCAGGGGTGCCAGGTGGGAGTTAGGGTGCAGGCAGCTCTATGGCCCTTTCTCTGAAGCTGTTCAAGTCCCAGACTTTGGGGATGCTGTCACCAGCTGGCCAGTCACAGGCTGCTGCTGGGAGCAGGACAGGACTCACTGAATCTCCCCTTGGTCAGACATTCCCACAGAGCCTTTAACCCCTGAGTGGGATCAGTCTCACTGAGAAAAAAGGAAATTGGAAATGAGATCAGGAGTCAAAGGTTTTGGTGCCCCTACCAGCCACGGTGCTCCCAACCTGTGCTGGCTACAGGCAGCCCTGCTGTGAACAGCTCAGGGGACAGAGCTGGCTGCACCAAAATCATTTCTTCAATCTCTGTCAGAGCTGCTCATCCCAGCTCACAACAGGAGGAGCAGCATGTTTAGCTCAAAGCCTGATGTGGTGGCATTGCCATGGGAGACCTAGGTCACAAACCATCATGGCAGAGAGATGGAGACCAAACCTGGAGGTGGCTGTGGGCATAAAGGGACCAGCTGTGCCAGGATGATGCTGGGATCCTATATTCTCCTAGTTCTGTCCTCCTGGAGTGGAAAGAAGGTGCATTGCAGGGCACTGCTCTCAGCCTGTGTGTCTCTCCAGCATCAAACCATGGAATTCAAATTGTCAGTCTCTGCCTTGTTAGGATTCAAGGGGTTAAACTGTTCTTCCTATGCAAATTAAGCTTAATTAATCCTTTTCATCAGTTGCAAATATACCTTCTGAACCCTATTAAAAACATGAATATGCAAATTCAGACCTTTTTTAATACTCATTTTCAAGGACTTGGAGTCAGGCTTGATTATTCGATTCCCGTTAACAGCCTGTAAAACCTGGTGCAAAATTTAATTTCCATTTTAAGTTACAAAAAAAAAAAAAGAATCTGTTGGTAATTAAGCTAATTACAGTGTTACACTAAAGAGGAGACAAACAAGGAGGACAAGATCATTCATTACATTTAACACTGCTTACAGGACCTGGGGACTGTCCTGAGATAACTGTGAAGCCAGGAAACAGCAGTGATATAAACAGGGTGTGTGTGAGGAGGCTGTAGCTATTGGGGGCCTGGTGCTTTCCTTACCTGGGGAACAAACCTGCTTCAGTCCCATGAGCCATTCTCCTCCTTCTGTTTAGGACAGGAGCAAGGAAGAGGAGGTGCAGCGAGGCTGGAGGTGTCCTGTCCGTGTCATGGCACTGACACTGTGGGGCCTCTGCATGGATCAGGAACATGCTTGAGGTTGGACTTTCAAAGCAACCTTATCTGCCAGAGCTGAGCATCCTGTGCAGGTGAGATTTCCATATTGCCTGAGCACTTTTTCTGTGTGTGGAGTGCAGAGGGGAGGTTTGCTGACAACTCCCTTTGCACTGGCAAAGCCATCAGGGAAGAGACATGACAAGACTCTGCAGAGATAACTACAAACTGCTGCTCCACAGCCACACTGGGAAGCAAACAATGACCAGGATGTGAGCCCTTATTTCTCATGCCCTTGGCCAGCACATGTTGGGAGATGCCAGCCAAACCAGCTCAGCCCACACCACCCAAACCTCCCTTGTGGTCACCCATCAGAGCCGGGCAGTCAGTGCTGGTAGCTCTCAGCTTGCCCATCAACCATCCTGTGTCTCCAGGCTCTGCCTGCACGTAATTTAAAAAAAAAAGCAATGCTATAAACTGTTAATTATATTTTAACACCACAGTGATCTCTCAAAATCAATCCTCAAAAAACCCAGCATCTATTCTGAACTTGGTGCTTTCTAGTGAGTTTGTGAAGTTAATTTGTGCCTTCGCAGAGCTGTAACCCTCACCTCGGGACGGCAGCACAGCCTGGTGGGCTCGGGTGGGGACTCCCACGGCTGGGGTGGCACACGTCACACAGGGGGTCAGGGCTCAGTGCCAGGACACCAGTGCAGGACACCCCAACACTGACCCACAGTGCTGGCATTACCTACAGACACCCAAAGACATCCGACACCGGCAGGACAGACCCCCAGGGCATCCGTGCTATCCGGGGAGCTTTTCTCTCTCTCCTCTCATCTCAGCGCAGCCGCCAGGAAGGGCAGCTCGACTCCCCGTGGACTTGGTTCGTTCCTCGCCATCGCCTCCTCTCCAGGGCTGTTCCTTCCCCTGGCAGGACTCAGGCAAGAGGAGCTGTCACTTCAGAGCTTCCACTCTCAGGCTCTGCCTCCAACAGCGGCGTCGGAGCAGGAGCGCATCATGTACATCATCACACCCAGGGCTGCAGTGTGACTCCAAAACTGAGCTGGGGAAAGGCTCAGGCACACGGAGGAGCCAGGAGAACCCAAAACTGAGCTGGGGAAAGGCTGGGAGAGCCCAAAACGAGCTGAGGAAAGGCTGGAATAGCCCAAAATTGAGCTGAGGAAAGGCTGGGAGAGCCCAAAATCAGCTGAGGAAAGGCTCAGGCACATGGAGGAGCTGGGAGAACCCAAAATTGAGCTGAGGAAAGGCTCAGGCACATGGAGGAGGCGGGAGAACCCAAAACTGAGCTGAAGAAAGGCTCAGGCACACGGAGGAGCTGGAATAGCCCAAAACTGAGCTGGGGAAAGGCTCAGGCACATGGAGGAGCCAGGAGAACCCAAAATTGAGCTGAGGAAAGGCTCAGGCACACGGAGGAGCCAGGAGAGCTGTGCTGTGGACAAGGGTGAAGGAGGGACAGTGTGATTCCCCACCACCCTGTTGTGTACAAGGCTGTGCACGGTCAGTGGGGAGTGGGAGGCACCTCCAAAATACAGGACCCAAGTGATATCCACAGTCTCCTTTCTTTTAGGAAGGTCACTCTCTGAAGTGGCCCAGTGGTTATGGAGCAGCCCGGCAGATGAACCAGTCACTCCCAGCAAAGTGAAGTATCTGCCATCATACAGCACAAATGTCACTCAGAAGTTGCTCCTTCAGGGGAAAGGTTCATCTGCCAAACTGCAGAGCCTCTCATCTGCCTGGAGAGCATTTCCCACCACGCTAATACCAGAAGTTTCTGATCACACCAGTGAAGTGTGATAAGAGAGATGATAGGGGAAATTCTCTCACTCTCTAGCCAAGCCCTTCGACCTGCCTGGTGCATCTTGTCAACTGTATCATATTTTGGGGGGAGTCAGGGATGCAGAATTACCTTCTCAGTCCCTGCAGGCAATCAACTTGCTCCCCGAACCATGAGATATGATTGCCCTTATTACTTTGGCTTGCATAGCAGTGAGCCTTGTTAATGGTCATAAAATTATCCAGCCCTTATTTAAATCCTACAGCCGTCTGTGTTTCAATGACCTCCTGATGGTCTCTGGCTTTGCTCCAGGCTGAAGAAGCATTAGAAGGACCAGGGAGGAAAAAGAGACAGTAGGAGGATTAAAGTAAAAAACCCAGAACCACAACAAGCAACAGTCAACAAAGAGAATTCAAAGTGAAAGAGGGAATATTAAAGAGAGCTCAATCAATCAGCTGGAGAGTTCAAAAAACATAACCTGTCATGAAGAAAAGGAAGCAGCATCAGGTAAAATTAGCAACACTAATAAACTCATCAGCACTGGAGCCTGGGCCAGGAAACAGCACAGGGAAGATGAAGGGGTTGGTAGAGGCTTGATCCCATGTTGAGGAAGCAGAAGAAAACTGACACAACCTAAGGGAATGTGCTTTGGTGGAGGAATGTGGTTTGGGTGGAGACCAAAGACATGGGCTGCTTCTGAGACCTCCAGCAGCAAGAAGCTGCCTTTGTGCTCCTTAAATTACATGGCATTATTCTCTTTAAAGTGTATTTTTGTTCTGTTTTTTTTTTGCTGTACTTGCTCTGAGGGAAAACATACACAGAAGGAAGGCTGGAGACACAGACACCGTGGGTGGAAGAACAGGAGGGGCCACTGGGATGGCCTGTCCAGGGCTGGGCTTTGGCCAGTGATCTTTCTGGAGCAAAATTCTCCTCTTCCTTTCGGATAAAAGACTGTTCTCCTGTCCTTTCAAATAACGTCTGTCAACCCCCAGAGTACCAAAGATTTTACAATAATAATCCCCCAGAAGAGAAACAGGAACTGGAAAACCCCCAAGCAGCCAAGAATTGTTTTAATGTAACCAAGCTCCAACACAGATTTCCATCAATTTTGCAGCAAACCTGAGTCATGAAATTAAAAGTAGCATCAGCATATTTCCTATTAGCTATGGTTCCTTTTTCAGAACAGATCATACATTCCTACCCTATTTTTCTAGACACTTGTGTCAATGCGATATCATCAGATGCCGTTCAGTCTTTCCTCTTAGCCTGAAAAAAGCTTTCCTGTTGGGAAGGATGGGATTTTAATATTTAAAAAAGACTTCATGAAAAAGCTTTGCTGATTTATTTATTTATTTATTTATTTATTTATTTAATATCCCTCCCCTGATCAGAGTGGGTGCATTTTGTAGCTTTTAAATATCATCCAAGTTTTAGCAATGCCGCTATTAAATCTGAATCTGCTGTCACAGCAGGCAGCAGGAATGTGATTCACACCAGCACAGAGAGCCTGTTCCATCCTCCCCTGCTCCTGTCCTTAGCTACAGTCACCTGGCATCACACACCACCATTGTTTTCCCAACACCTCTGAACAGCTAAAAGCTGACAGAACCAATCCTGCCCTGGCTGTGCCCTCTCCCACCTGCAGCAGCAGAGCCCAACAGGGTCTGGCATCAGCTCAGTGATGACTGAGGAAGGCTCTTGCCTGTCACCCCTGGGGTTTATTTTGACATGTCTGCCCATCAGCCCAACTCACACTACTCTCAGCTGCCTCTGAGCCCACTGCTGGGTTAGGAAATGAAAAGGGTGCTGCACTGTTTTTCTGGAGTGAGCAGAGGGGAGCAGTGGAAAACCAACAGCAAGGCTGGCACTGCAGCTGTTCAGAAATGGACATGGCTTCTCCTTCCATCCATGCCCTGTTTCTTCCATCCATCCCCTGCTCTGCTTCTGCACTTCACTCTTCTAGGTTCCCACCTCCATCATGAAGTCCCAGTTTCATGTGAGCCCTGTGAGCTCACTGTGCAGCAGCATAATGCCATGAGCAGGGCAGTCACCCAGCAGCTCCCCAAGCCACGGACAGATGCTGCACCACACCAGCACATCCAGCCAAGCACCCATCCTCACCACACACCTCTTCCCAGCCATACTGCCTTATTAAACTTAGTTGAACAAATCAGTCTTGCTGGGAGAACAGGGAGCAGAGCAGTAATTCATGTCTCCTCCCCACCAGAGGCATCTCGGAAGCCTACTGTGTGTTCTCTCCCAACTTATTATCCATTCCCTCTCGGGAGGCAACTTTCCAACGGGCAGAACGTGCTTTTCCCTTGTTGCTCTCCAGCATCGCTTCTCGCCTCACCTATGTTTTACTAAGATAGAGGGTTTATTGTAAACTTATTAATTACTTCATTTCTCCTGCAAGGAGGCAGAGGAAGAATTTTCCGCAGCAGCCGGGATCCGCTATTGTGTTGGTGGCGGAGCTGAGTGCGGCTGACGTCATGATTCATTTTCCCCATGACTGGGGAAGGCGACTCTCCGTGCCATGCCGTGCATATGAATCAGGCAGCCTTCCCCTGGCACAGCGTGCCCAGCAATTCATCTTCCACTGGGACTTCTTCAAGCAGAAGAGAAAATGACAAACTTTTGCTATTGAGCTTCCCTGCAGAGAGGGGAGTTGGGGAGATGGGGGCTGCAGCCTCCCTAGATCTCATGCTGGTCCCTCCAGCTCTGATCAAGAGCAGGTGGGAGTCAACAGCAGTTGTTTTCCATGCCTGTAGATGCATCAACAGGTCTCCAAGTGACTCCAGCAAGCCTGGCCTACCCTGCAGTCACTGCAAGTATCTCAGCTAATTTTCTAGCCTGCTCACTGCTATCTTTTCTCCAAGCCTAGGGAGTGTGTTCCTGCTGAAATCAGGGGGAAATCAATATACACAGAAGTCTAGAGCAAACTGATTTGGTTCAAGGCAGCAGGGGTTGGGAGTAGATGATCTCTAAGGTCCCTTCCAACCCAAACCATTGATGATTCTATAACTCTATGAATGAGACTTGCTGAGAAAAACAGAGATAATGATGTCCTCCCTTTCAAAGCATATCAGACCACTGATGTGCTCATCCTCTACAAGTGGGAGAGCACAGCGAGGCACAGAGCGCATCCCAAATAAGAGTCATACACCCAGTTTGGGAAAGTGACACTTTATTGTTATGACAGAAGAGCTACATCCATTATAACACAAAATGTTATAACACCAGCAGTGAACACAGCCCAGAATGCTCCTTTTCACTTTCTACAGTCCTGAGATAACCAAGAGCCATAAAGTCTTGGTGAGGAACCAAAAGCACAGCAGTGACTGAGCCACAGAGGTGTCAGCACAGGTACAGGGGATTTAAATGGCCATTTATGCTTGTGCTTGTCTGCTGAATGACGGCAGACTCAGGTCACTGATATCTTAAAAATAGTTTCAACCTTGCTGAGTGATGGGATGTTTGCAAGAGCAAGAGACTTTCCTTGGGTCTCTGTCCTCAGGGACCCAGCCCTTGGCTCCCTTTAGAAGAGGACAACCATGCAGCAGGAAGTACCTGTCTCATGCAGTTTGTCTCTTCATCAGGGCCCAGATTTAGGGAATCCTTTTGGGAAAAGCTGTAAATGGTGATGCTGGGGCTCCTCAAACCAGCAGTTCCCACTGTATTCCCAGACAGATCCTGAGAATCTGGGTAGTGATGAACACATGGCCCAGTTCAAAGGCAGAGATTGGATCCTTAGCACAGGAGAGCCCTGGGATGGAGCTAGACTTGCCCTCCCACAGGAGGAAAATTACACTTTTCAGAAGAATTGGTGGGATTTCTGACTCAGCATGAAAAAAGGGGAAAGAAGAAGTTCCCTGCAAAACAGAAGCAACCCAATACCACAAATTAAGGGTGGTGGACATGAGAATTTTTCCTCACTACCTCAAGTGTCCTGCCCAGGGGGGACAAACCCTGGCTGCCAGCTGTCAGTGGGACACTAAGCAATGGTCTGGCGGCTGAAGAGGTCGAGGGTGAGGGCGCTGAGGAAGGCTGGGATGCTGTCCTGGCGCAGCAGGTGCAGCTCGATCAGCTCCCGGATGGTGCGCGAGAACTCCGTTTCCAGAAGCTGCATTTTTCCACCCGAGGAGCTGGAGGCCTAATGGGGAAGAAGAACAAGCCCATTAATACCAGAGGGTTTCAATTCAGCTCCCGTGACACAGCAGCAGTGTCACCCTGAAGCCTCCTTTGGCATGGATCTGCCTGTCACCAAGGACGTCCCATCTGTTTGGCACACGGCATTCCTGAGTCCTGCATCCCCATGTCCCCATGCAGGAGCCCTGTGAGCTTTCCCTGGGGACAAATGTGGTGTTGGTGATGGTCTGTCCAGACCATCCTGGAAAGAGCCTGCACTGCCAGCACAGAACAGGGGTGGTCACCAACACCACCCAGAGTGGCAGGAGCTCTACACAGGGGTTTTCTCTCCATGAAAACACTTATTCCTGAAGTCACACCACTTCTGTAGGAGGGAGCAGACCTGTTCCTAATTAACATAACTCCTTCCCAATGAGTACTTATCCACCCTGCATCCCTAAAGTGTTTAAATCAGCCTGGCAGCACACACACAGCCAAAACCTCCAGAGGAATTATTCCACAGATGCTCTCAAGAAAATAAGGAAACTCAACATGTGGGAAGACATTACAAATCTCCTGTAACATATAAAACAAGCAAAAAAAAAAAGCTAAATGCAAGAGAAATATGGAATGCTTGAAGCCTCTCCTGCCCCTGGAGGCACAAAAGCGGCTTGTTTATTAATATACAGCGAAAACATCACAGTGCAAATGCTAATTTTTTTCCCCTGCCATTTTCCTCTTACTCCCATTTCTAATTGCTTTGCAGCTCTGCTTCCTGTTGGAGCCGAGGTGGGACATCATGGGTGGTGCCAGGCACGGCTGGCAGCCCCCTCCTCAATCCAAGGATGCCAAGGTCCAAAGTGGAGGATTGCCCTGTGAGGGGAAAACATGGCTTTACCTGCTGAGAGCCCCAGGGAAGCTGCTTCCTTCAGATTTCATGTTCTCAGGAGAACATTTGTTCTCTGGACACATTTGATTATGAGCTTTCCATGTTTGGGTCACTTTGGATTGTGAGGAGTGCAAGGTACAGAGGATGCCCCTGTCATCCCCAAGCCAGGCAGGGAATCAAAACAAGGTTTCCATGTGGGAAAGCGAATTAGCTTTTGTTCAGGACTTTGTTTTGGCTGGGTTGTTTTCCAGCAAATCCCATGCTTTGATCTGCTGCTTACTGGAGCTACCTGATGCCTCCTGAGCACATCAGGTAGCCCTGGACCAGATCAAAGAGGGAAGCAGATGAAGGAGCCAGTTGGAGGCATCAGGAAGGATGTAAATTCCCAGCCCACGTAAAGCCAGAGGTGTCAGAGCAGAGCAGCAAGCACAGGAGCTGGGTGCTGTGGCAGCAGCACAGGTTTTATTTTCCAAATCCCCCCTGGATTCAGCTTATAAGCAGTGCCAGGTTTGGAGGAAGGTCCGAGTATTATGAATGCATCACTTGTGTCTCCAACTCTCTCAGCACTGAGTTGGATTCATCTGAAATGGGAATTCAAGCTCCGTATGAAATACACAGCCTCCCTCGCAGATTTAGAACACTCTTTGGGCACAGAATTAATTTTCTAAGAATTTACAAGCAAATCCATTAATTGGTTTACTAGTTTAATTAATTAAAGTAAATTCCTTAATAAATTTACCATCCAGTGCCAGACTATTTGTTTGTGTTTTATGACCTCAGAAACAGAGCAACATAAATGTTTTAAATTTCCTCTACTTTGAGCTCACTGGTGTCATGGGTGAAGGCTACATTTGAATATCTTCTATTTTTTTATGAGATTAATGGTAGTTTCTCTCCACTATTCTTCATAAACAAAGTTTCCTCCAGCAGCAGAGGCAGAAGAATAATGTTCAGAGAAAGTTATGTGGACAAATATGTGCTTCTGAGAAGATTGCTATTTCCCATGGAGTTTTCTCAGCTGTCAAGGGAGGCACCATCCTCTCTCTCACCCCCACGGCCTCTGCCTCCCCAGGAACTCCAGAAAATCAAAGAAAACCCCCAAATGCTTCCAAACCCCAGACATCTCACCCAGGTTTCTTATGATTGCTTCTGCAGCAGGCACAAGGCAAGAAGGCAGCCACTTGGAAAAAAAGCAATTCTTCCTCTGCCAGGAGATGTTTACATGTGAACTTAGAGGATGGATGCACTTGCAGTGCAGCTCATTCAATCTCACACTGCTTTAAAAAAAATGGAGAAACTTTTTTTTTTTCTTTTTCCCTAGGAGTGTTTTAAAATTGCTATCATTGTTACTTTTCTTATTATTTGTTTTTATTGCTTTTTTTCTTCACCCATCTGTTCATAATGTAGTATAGACTGGTATATATAGATAGATTTGCTGCTTTGGGTTCAACAGCGGGAGTACCTCTGCAGCCTGTGCTTTACAAATAAAGTGATTATATAAAATAATAGCAATATGTTCCCATTAGTTCACAGGATTTCTTTTCAAAAGCCAGCCTGCACCCTGCCTGGTGCACTTGCTGGCAGAGAGGGAAGAGCCCGAGGCAGGAACAGGAGAGAGCAGAGGATCAGAGCAAGGCAGGGGGAGGCACAGGGGTGTGCAGGAACTGAGGGGGAGGACATGGGGGGGATGCTCTGCTGAGTGAATGCTGCAGGGTCTGGTGTTCCACACCATTCTGGATCAATGCAGAGCATGAATGTGGTTCCAGCTCTAAAAATGTATTTCTGAAAAAAAGCAAAAATAAGAAATTTCCAGCAGTTCAAAGCTGCAAGGGCACATGAGTCCTCTTCACTGTTCATAGCAAGGATTCCCTCCACCCACTTTTAATCAAATTTTTTTTTTTAATAAAAAAGTCTCAATCCTCAAAGGCAAACTCCTGGACACAACTCCTGCTGACAAGAACTTGGAGGTGCCAGCACAGGTCAGCTGTTCACAGCACACTCCATGTAATGCAATCACCACTCACTCTGCTGATGCATTCCCTAAAATTCTAAGTTTAAACGAAACCAAAAGCCACCCCAGCCCATCTAGGAATAAAATGCAAAGCTAAGAGGAGCATAAACAAGTGTCACTGATCCATGGGGACAGTCCATGAGTGGGAATGGGGTGAGAGAGACCAGAGCACGTTCAAATCCAGCTGTAACTGCTCTGTGCCCAACACTACTGGCATCACTGCTATAGTGTATTGTTGCTCTTAAAGAGAAGGGTAAAAAAAGAAAGAAAAAAGAAAGGAAAAAGAAAGAAAAAAGAAAAAAAATCAACATTTAGAGTCAAACTGAATACACAGGATCAAAGGAAAAGCTGGATCTGTGAGTATCCCCATCTACCCCAGAGTCAATGCAGGAAGACACTTTGGGGACCCCCATCATGCTTCACTCTCCCTTTCCCCTCTGTGCTGGCCCACACAAGTGCAGTGCTTACTAGAAAAGTAAATATTCCCTCCTAAAACCTCCATTTCCCTGAGCACAGAGCAGCAGCTAATCACTATGAGAACACCATCTCTCAGGTACTCTGTACATAGCCCCATATTGGTTTCTTCTAATTCATGGGAAAAGTCTGTCTGGCTCACTAAACTACCGAGATTCAGGTCTCTGTTATGTTTTATTCAGATCTCAAATACTTGCAAAAGGAAAGATTTCAGCTTTCGCTAAGCTCTGTTGCCAGTTTAGTCTGATTTAGGGACTATGGGGACCTTTTCTAGAAAAGCAAGGGAAATCAGTCTTTGCCCAGTGTTACTGCACACCCAGCTCTGCTGGAGTGGGTGGGATGTGACTCTGCTTGTAGGTCTGAAGGGTGACAACCTGTTTATCACCTCACAGGCTGTGCCACCCCACAGCAACCAGATCAGGGGGCAGACCTCTCTATATATGTTGTAAACCACAACATCACTGGTCTATTTAGCACAGAATAACATAGATTTGGAGTGGCTGCTCCGAGAAAGGAGCTGTTAGCACAACTGTTTCTTCAGGGGAATCAAGATCAGCAGCCACCTGCCAGAAGGAAACATCATAAATCTTCCTCTTAATCCTGGAAACCAGTAAATGATTCAAGGCTTTATAGTTCAGACATACATGTAAAAATCTCTCCCATAACCATCAACATGGTAGAGAAGTAGGTTTTTCTCTCCATCTCAGTAAGGAGCAGACAGTACAGATGATGTGGAGGAGCAACAGGCACTCCCAAATATCCCTGCTGGGGGATGGATCTGCAGCTAGATGGACTGGGCTCATAAAACTGCAACATATGGACTGTAAGAAGCTCTCTTAACTACTGCCCTTTTAATGTAACATGGACAAGACTTCTGTCTGTACTGGTCCTGCTGAGATGGCTCTTTGCACCTGTGCTGCTGTTGCACACAAAAGCCAAGACCAAGCATTTCCTTCTCAGCTTCTTCCAGCAGCTGAGAGCAACCTATGTGAAAAGTGTGACCGTGTCTCCTTTAGTCACTCACAAGCTACCACTTGGTTCAGAAGTGCACTCTCACCCAGATACATTCAGGTTTTACTTTCTTGTACACCCATTTCCTCTTATCTCTGACATATTTTAGTAGCTAAAAAAAAATGGCTCCAAAAGTGTCATTGACTATTAACCAGCATGCAGCATGACTTTAATTACAAGAATGCCTCTTGAAAAATACGTGTAGAGTGTAAGACCCAAGGTCATATAGACCTTCAGACCTTCAAGTAAGAATGAAAAGAGTGTGGCTGCACACCTCAAGAGAGAACTGACATGGGGACTTGGTATCATGAGAAACTATGGAGTAGAAATGCAGAAACAGGGAAGGGAGGGCTTCACATTCTATACAGCTTGAGATTTCAAAATGAAGTGAGGGTTTCCTACCTCTGATTTCCACACTGAGAAAGCACAACTGCCTTTGGGGATGCAATCCACGCAGGACATGTGTTCCTGCAACTTCAAACACACCTCCAGTGTCGCAGGTGGAGTTCCTGAATGGGTTTTGGCAAGCTGACAGCAGAGCTTTGTGCCAGGCACAGCAGGCAAGACAGCTGTGTCTCAGCTTGGGAACAAAGGAGGTTCAAACACCTCCACAGCGTGCAGAAGGATGAAGTCCAGAGCTTTGGCAGGGCTGCCAGAGCCAGCCCTTGGCGTGGGGACAAACTCCTGCTTTGCAGATGCCACTTGGCCACGCTCTGTGGTAGACGGTGCTTTCCAGGGCTGAGATGTACTAGGGGTCAAGAGGAGCAAGTGAATCATTACCTGGTGACATTCACCCAGTGAATGTATCTCGAAGGCATCATCTCATCTGCTCTGCTCCTTCCATAAATCACTGTCTCTGCTGTGCCCCCATGGACTCTGAGCACACACAGCTCCCATGAGAGCTGAGGGAAGGGGCACCATGGCTTCACACCCAACACTCCACTGCTTCTCCCTGCTCTGTGCAGCTCCACAGGCTGCTCCAGCACTGTGGGTCATGCTGTGGCCTCTGGGTCTGAGTTCTCACTGCCCCTTTCCCTTCTCCTTGTGGTGTTCCCCACCCTGCCCTGAAGAGTGCTGTGCTGTCCACACCAATGTGGGTTGTGCACATCTCCCCACCAGATCCATTTGCCCTTTGGCAATTTGCCTTCATCACATGAATCCCTCAGGCCTTCTCTTCATGTGAGGCAGTCGCTCCCTTTTCCCAAAGCCTTCACATGTCAGCAGAAGCCCTAAGGGCTGGCTGTTCCACCTGATCACCTCCCAAGGTCTCCACAGCTCTGTGGCTGTGTGTGCCTCAGAGCCTTGGGCACACTGCTGGTCCTGAAACCCCCTCAACTCCCTGACACATTCCCCATGGCACCCACGGCGTCCCTCAGCACCCACTAACACACACAAACCCTGCCACAGTTCCAACAAACCTATCTGAAAATTTCCTTTAAGAAGCTGCTGGCTCTGACCTTTAAATGAGAAAATCCTTTTGTTTCTGCCTCTTGCTTCAGATGCCAAGATTTTTCTAAATGTCAAAGGCCGCCTTGTCCACGTGCAGATGTTGAGGGGGGAAGCAGCGATGCTGAGTAGGCTGGTACCCTCTCTCTGGGCCTGCACACCTGATAAATCACCACTTCACATCACCCCAGACAGACAGACAGACAGACAGATGCAGGGCAGCCAAAAAACTGGAGCGCCCAGAAAAAAACCCAAGGAAAATGTCTGTGTGTGTGTGTTTGTGTGTGTGCACATGCAGAAGCTGCCTGCTGAAGTTATAACAACCCAAACACGAGGTTTTGAGATTTAATTGCTCCAACTTGGCTCTCTCGGGTGATGATATCATTATCAAAATACCCCAATTTGAGTTATGCCTTACCAATCAATCTCTCCTAAGCATCATGCACTGCTCAAATACCAGGTCCCCAGGTAGCCTCTAAATCACTTTAATTACAGGCCGTTCATTTAAAATTAGGGAAATATTATGGAAAGAAAAAAAAAAAAACCACAAAATTGAACCACAAGATGTGCTTATGGCTGGAAATGTTTATGAGGTTATTTAGCAAACTGTTTACTGGTTTCCTTCTTTTTTTCATGGTAACTGGCAGGTTCCAGCTGGCCTGACAGGACGCCTGTCTGTGGTGGCTCCCACAGGATGTGCAGCACTTTATCAATCAGGTCATCTCCTTTTCACAAATGACCATTCCTTGTCTGCAGCAAAATTTCTCCCCCCACTTTAATATCCTCATTGCAACCCAAAGAAGAAGAGCACTTCTTTATAATAATTGTTTCTTGCCAAGACCTCTGACCTCTGTGTCACCAGCTTGGTATATAAAGTGAATTTATGAGGCAGACAGGGATGGATGCCTGTAAAAAGCCTTCCAGGAAATGTAATGAAAAAGCTGCTTTTAGCTGCTGAGCAAAGAAAAGCAAATGCTTGGCAATGCCAAGAAGAAAATTGAATGCTGGGATGGGGAAAGTGAGAAACAGCCCTGTGTGCAGTGAGATTTATAGCAAACATTTCCTTTCTCTTTCTTATTATTCAACACTGAGATGAACCACAACCCCAGAATGTCTTTGGAACAAGAGGTCAGCTCATATACTTCCATCTTAATCAGAAACACGGCCCAGGCACTGTGTACACGAGTGGTAGCAGTGATGGGGTCCTGGATGCTGCTCCAGCTCAGCAGCAAAGGAACGTGGAGCGGGGTGTGCTGCACCAGCCTCTCCCCACGGCTCCCTGTTTTGATCTAGGCAAAGCTCTCCTGCATCTCACGTCAGAAATGAAACATAAAAAAGAGCAGGGACATGTGTGAAGGGCTGCACCCCTCTCCACGGAGGAAACCTGCTGGTGTTAATCCTGGGGGACAGTGCTCTGTGCAGCAGAGGGCGAGTCAGCACCTTCTTTCAAAAGGTTTCTCCTACAGGTTAATGCCCTTTAGACTGTCAAATGCGATGCCATAAAAATAAGATCAAAGGCTTTAAAATAAGGGAAGCGTATTTTTTGATTCATACTATTACTATTTTATATCTGAATATTCCTATAGAGCTTTTCATCCTGGAAGACAGGTCTTTGAACTGCTGTGATTTCACCTATCACTGAGGAACAACCCCCGGGGTAAAATGTGACAGCTATTATCAGGGTGCATTAATGTTACTGAACAGTTCAGGACAGACAGAGACAAATATATCCAATTTAAATCATAGGATTGAAGAACTACTGCTCAGTGTGGATTAATACCCATGCATTTTCCAAAAGTGCTTTGAGAGTTTTTAGAGAACAAGTGCTGAAACTAAAATTCCCTGTCTCATCTGTAGGATTCATTCAGGCTCCTGTCATTATGCTGCAAATTGAACATTGTCAAAGAGGGAAGATGGCAATGTAAATGATTCACCCACAGCATTTACTTTTGCATCCATAGATTCTGATGGGATGTCCACACCAGCCACCAAGGAGACTCACCCTGTGGAGATTTGCTGAGGTGATACCTAAAAATGGTTCCACTGAACACATGACTGGTGAGAGTAAATTACAGTAGACTATTCACATCACAGAGAATGGGAAATCACATGGGATGTCACTCTAATACTGGCAGCCGGCCGTAGTCAGAGCTTGAGTGCATAAAGTATAAGTTTTTAACAGAGTTCAGATCTGCTAAATAGTGTTCACCAGCCAAATATGCTTATAAACATCAAGCATTAAGGTGTAGAGATGAAAACAATTTACAGAGCTCACAGAATTTTTTCAACCCCATTCCATATAAAAACCCAAACTACGGCATTAAGCCTTCAAAGCCAAAACCTCCATAAAATCTCAGGATTTTTACAAATCAGAGTCTCTCCTCGATACACAGGGAAGCTGTGCTGATCCCACAGCCATGGCTATCTCTGACCTACAACAAATCCCTTTGGAAAGAGCAGCCAAATGTGTGTTATCCCAACTGCTGTCACACCACGCACGGCGGGGCTGGACCGCTCCAGCCATCTGTGAGGTGACTGTGTTGGACTGGTCAAGCTGCAGAGTGAGTAGCTAACAAGCACTAACAACATCTAGCCCATGTGTTCTGTCTAGTAAAATGCCAACCCATCTGTCTGTAACATCAGCGACTCCGTAGAAGCCATATGCAGGAGAGACATAAATTAGGGAGAGAAAAATCTCCCGTTACTTCCCCTGCAGTGACTCTGCATTTGTCGCTGGGAATGCAAGGGACTGGGTGTTTTTTAAGTTCTGTTTTCCCAGCCAAATCTCAAGCTCACGTAGCTCTCCAGCCCTGCCATCCAGAGGCAGTTTCTGGTCTGCACCTGACCCTGGTGTACATGGCTTGGGACAAAGTAAAAACCAGCCTCAACTCAAACCATGTTCCAAACCGCTCCCCAAGGAGAGCCAGAAGAAGGCAGAGAACTTGAGGGAGATACCAGGGGCTGGTGAGTGAGCCCAGCACACAAGAATCCCTCAGTTAGACAGGGAGCTCATTAACCAGCCAAGCTGCTTAGCACATTCCTCTCCATCTCTCTTGCTGGAAGCTCTCCGAGCTGGAAGGAACAGAGGAGCAGTAAACCAAGAACACAGAGTTTCTGGAACATAAGAAGGAAGCACCTATGGGAGAAATGCAAAAAAAATCATCTGTGTGGGCTGTAATTAAGACTGCCTGTTCCCAAGGCAGGGAAACACTCCACTTGTGAACTGCAGCTGGGGGCATGAGGTCTGTAAGAGAACACAAGCAGCAAAATTTGCCAAACTCTGCAACAGTGAGAGATGTCTGGAACCACGGAGAATTTTGACAGCAACTTTTGTGCCTGGGAGATAGGCAGCCTATCCCCAAAGTAAACCACTGCGCCCCAAGAGGCAGAGCTTGCTGGAGCCTTCATCCCTCACTGAGTCACACCAGACACACACTGTTCTGCTGCTTGGCTGCCCATGCATCATGGTCCTGCTCAGAAGCCTCTGCTCTCCTGTCTCTGGATTAGAGCAAATCATGAGGAAAACTCAAGACTCCCCTCTGAAGTACCTGCACATGACACAGAGTGAAAATAGGTCATACAGACTTGAGGACTCACCAGATGCCAACTGGAAATGAACCCCTGGGTTTGGGAGCTGGGCATCTCACCTTGCATGAGATGGAGAGAGAGTGCCTGGGGCTGGGAATGGTTAAATGAGCAGAAGACACATGCCTGGGAGGCACATCTGCAGTGACTGCTACTCTGCCACACTGTAGATGCCATCATGTGATTAACATATTTATCCTCACCATCTTTGTGGTATCCTTCTGGAAGTCTTGCCATAAGCACAGTGGATGGAAGGCTAGAGAACTGAATAAAATCCTGTGACCAGTAATGGCTCAAGGGGCTGTAAGCGATAAACTTAATGACAAGCCGACAATTAGACCTCAGCTCTGTGGCTGAGGGATGGGACAGTATATGGAGCATGCCCGTTCCCAGCTCATTGAGTTTGCAAGGCTTGTGGGGGAAGGAGTAACAGATGGACCTGATGGCAGATTACAGCTAAAATTCTCACCATGTTTATTCATTACCCTCTTCTAGCTCTTGTTTGTCATAGTCTGGCACCCTCGGCTAAAATGCAGGTTCAAGCCTTACATCAAGGAAATTGGTGACACATATTAGTCCCTAGCACTGCGCAGACCAAAGCCACCACTCATCTAAGAGCAAGAAGAATTGGTCAGTGATTACCCCTTTCTGTGGCACTGTGTGGCATGCTTACAGTTAGGACCTACCAAAGTGGAATTTAAGTGTTGGCTCTGGGAATACCAATAGTTGCCATTGCAACATCAATAACCAAATGTCACGATGTTAGCATGAATTGGGGAAGGTGCTTTTGCTGCTCTGGCTTTTTTGCTGGCTCACATTTTCTTCGTTTTTCTTCATCTGAAATCGCTGTCATCAGCACGACTGTCAGCCAGACCAAAGTAAGCCTGAGTTGTCAGTACCCAGCAAGTCAAAGAAGGAAGCTGATTCTGAACATGCAAAATGATTTTCTTGTGTCCTCAAGAATGAGTTTTAACCCTTAACAGCTCACAGCCCCGCTCTGGGGAAGCACATTTCTCAGACTGCATCTATAGCCACAAGTGGAAGTTTATACTGAGAAGGAGATGTTATTATTTTTATAATGGAACTGATCGATACCAGTAATTCTATTTGTGGAGTTACTCATCCAGACTTGTAGTCCACAGGCAGAAAACCTTGAAGAACAAGACAGTAGGGAAATAGCCAGTCAACTGGCTTGTGCAGGTTGAGTATATCCAGCTTTCTTGAAATGAGCTTTTAATGGTAAAACCCAATGTGAAACAAAGACACACAGGATTCCTCTCTCCTTGAGCAAGTCTGACCTCACCGTAAGAAGAAAGCCCACAGCTCAAGAGACAGGTGAGGAGTGAATAAATAGGAAGATTTCAGTATTCACTGAAACAGTAGGAGAAATTGTACTGTATCCCTTGAGGGAACACTCAGCCCTTGGGGCTACGACGCATTTCCTGAAAGCTCCTGCTGTTGCTGCCTGTGCTGTCATTTGGCACTAACCTCCTGAAGAACGTGGCAAGACAGCACTGCTGGTTCTCATGTCTGGATGAACATGCTGCTCTCCCCGAAGGGAAAAGGAGAGGTTTTGTGTTTAGTGAGTGCACCATGTTCCAGCAACCTCCAAGGAATCTGCCTGGGGCCCCAGGCCTCCCCATCTGACACACATCTGACTGGTTGTCTCTTCCTGCTGGTGTTCCTGCACTGATGTGCTGCCATCCACCAGTCAGCTCCTTTTGCTACAAGTGCAGGGGGGGGAAGAGATTTATGCAGACACCATGTATGCAATTATGAAAACAGAAGACAAGACACCCAGATATCACACAAACTGATGCATTTTTGCTGGCAGGCTTTTTGCATGATCCGGTAACAGCTGTCATGCTCCAGCTTCTCTTATCTGAGCTCTGCTACCACTTCAGCATCCTTCCACATCCTTTAAGAGGGCTTCCTTCCCTTCCTGGTGCAGCCTGCTGCAGATGCCACAGCAAAGTGGGCAATATTGTGGGATGCAAAGGGGAGACAGCATGGCTGCTTTTCATAGCAGCACTAAAGTGAAATGTTCACTTCTTTAGGCAAGATACTGCTCATTAGCAACGACCTCGAGGCATGCAAGCTGCTCAACCAGCAATCTCTCCCACTCCAGAGCTCTTTAAAATTTGCCCTTTTCCTGTGCCAAGTCTTTTGGTGAGCTTCCCTAAAGCCCAGTAGTGACAACACACGTTGTCCAATGCTTTCTGGAGAAATGTGGTGATGGGAAGCTGCTATGGAGCTTGGACTTCATACCTTGTCCCCTACCCAGCATAGCATTAAGAGAAGGAAAGGACAAGCCTACAAGTTTCCCTGCCAAGTCAGCTCCTGCTGTGAACTCTAAAGCCTGGGAGCCTGTTAGTGCCCACATCCTCCTGGTTTTCAGCACTCCATGCTATGTTTGCTTTTGTAAATAGATTTAACCTTTCTAAAATTAAGAACAGAAAAGAACTTCTCTTGGCAGAACACCAGTTTGAGAAAGATGGAGGAACACAACATTTTCCAAACACTTCAAAACTGCAGACTAAAGATATGTGTTAGTCTCTGCAGTGCATGCTGGTTTTGCTCATTATTCTGAATGTTAATACATTAATAGATCCTCTCCTGATTAACGGCTGCACTAGGCTCTCTTTCTAGGAACACATATGGCTCCTTCTTGCCACAATATTGGAATAGAGAGCCAAAATATTTAAACACTGACACTAATAAAAGATTTTATCACCCCCATCCTGATGTAAATAACTCAGGCTGGAGCCAGCTCTTAGCTCTACATGCCTATCTTTCAAAAAGTCCTTAATCAAATATGAATGAACTGGCTGAGGCCCATTTTAAGTAATTGGACTGTTTGTGGTTACAATGCTGCAGCAACAAAGCCACTGTGAGATCTCATCCCACAGAATGCCGTGGGTCTGGGTGAAAGGAGCACATACTAGTTGGGGTTTTAGAGCCAGGTGTGTGCGCAGGGGCTGGTTCTGACTGCAAGAAAAAGAAACGCATTTTTTCTTTCCCCACACCTGCAAGGTTAAAATATTGTCCTGAATTAAGATGACTTTCAGGGGACTCCAAATGCTTCTTTCCCAGATGTCTACACTCAGCAGCATTTATCCAACTTGCTGAAGGACAAGGGAATTACCCAGCACACAGAGGGAATGGTAAAAATTCTGGTAGTGTATGTCGGGCTTGTTTGGAGTTGTAGGTCAATTGCCAATATAGAACTGCCTAAAAGATCTGTTCCTCCTTCATTTTTTCCCATGCTGTGCCATTACCTTTCCTCTCTGCCCAATGTCCAGCACTAATCCTACCTGTCTAGTGCCATCAGATGCTAAAATAAACAGCAGTTCCCACTTTGTGCTACTTGCCATGCTGCTGATCAGACTGTCACTGGCTAAGTGACACAACATGATGCCTAAGAAAACCCTGAAATTAAAAAAACTTCTTTCTACATTTCAATGAGTGAGACCTGCAAAGGGAGGGACTTCAGGTTTGTACTCCAGAAAACATTTATCACTACAGAGCTGAAGCATGGTGTGAAAATAAAAGCCTTCCAAACCTGCTTTCACACATTCCCCAGCGAGCCCAGAGGTGTTCCTGCTATGACCCACCTAACAATGCTCTTGAGAGTTGTTTTCACAAGCAAAAACTACAAACGTAACAGCAAAAGAGTCAAGAAGTATTTCTTCAAATGCCTCGGATCTAGGCTGTGCTCTAAATACATTGTACAAAAGCACTAATATATATTCAGATGTTACAGAAGGCCACAGGAAAAGACCTCAGCAAACACTGAACTGTAATACAGAGCAGGTCCTGGCTAAGGTGTTGGGATTATTTGAGATCACTGACCTTGTCCTGCTCAACCAGACTATTTTACAACTCAATTACATTTATTTCTGTATATATAGATGTACATGAGATACTTAACATTCTTTCTTGTGCAAGAACCAGACAGAAAGCAGAAGCTGCAGATGAGAAAATGAGCAGATGAGCTCCCTCAGAGGTTTCATGGACAAAGATGTTTAAACGAAGTAATTTAAAACCAGAAAGAACCTCACAAACACAGTGCTTCTAAGCATCTCATTTCACTTGCTTGTTTTCATTTGAAAAAAAAAACCTCAGAGGGAACCAAACCACTTTAGCTGCTGCTTCCTCATTCCTGATGTCCTCTGGAGAACATCTCCAACCTTTTTCTCCTACCAGTTACACATCAAAATTTCTAGAACGAGTAACTCTACAGCAGTGAGGAGAATTGAAAAACATTATGTAGTCATTGCTTGTCACACCTCTGAAGGGCAGGGAAGCACCAGCATGGCCTGAGACTGACAGACGAGAAGAAATGGGCTTCCTACACCAGCAGGGCAACACAGGCCACACACAGGACTTGGGGCTTGACACGGGGCTGAAGGGAACGTGTGAGATGTGGGATTCAATCCTGCAATAATCAATCCCAAACTCAGTGGCACGGTGTGGGGAGGGAATGCCCACAAATAAAGCCAGCAGTGATGCCCAGGCACCTGCAGCATTCCCTGGGCACAATCCCAGCCAGGGCTCAGCCTGCCTCGGGAAGGGCCCTTCAGTGTGCACAGGGCTGCTCCAGCCCAACAACCAACCCATTCATCCCCATGACTGCTTCTTTCAGGACAAGCTGACACATCCTTCCCACAACAGAACCCTGCAAATGACTTTATTTAACCAGGAAAACAGATTTGTGTTGTTTCTAAAGACAAATGAATCTAGTTTTGGGTGCAGAGGGCCGAGCTGGCCTCATCTCTGTGCCAGTAAAAGCATTGGGATTGTGGAGGAGACTTAAGAGACTGTGTTTACTTTCGGTCTCCCATGGATCATAACTGAACAGGAAAAAAGGGTCACACGGCACAACAGATCAGGCTGTAACTGTAAAGGAGTTCAACACTTTGGAGGCTCTTTCTCTCAAGCTTTCAATGAATATTTTTGAATTTAGTGAAAGACTTCCCACAGTTTACTGGTCTGTGGGGCCAGTAAAGTGAGAGTGGGGCCTGGGCTGGAGAAGCAGAAGATTTCATAGAATCACAGAGTAGTTTGGGCTGGAAGGGACCTTGAAGATCATCTAGTTCCAACTCAAGTGGGATGCTGCCCACTAGATCAGGCTGGTGAAGGAAGATGCTTTTCTTTATTATTCTGTCACTTTTCAGTCCATACATAGTCCCAAATGTGGCTGAGCTCTGCCCAAAGATGCGAATATTTCTGTGCTGGAGGTTCCTTCCTGTGTGCTCCAGACAGAAGGGGAATGGGGAAAGGAGTCCCCAGAGAAGCAATGAGAAGTGCCCAGGGTCACAAAGCAGGTCAGCAGCAGAGGCAGGAGCCACGGACAGATCCTGCAAGTCCCCACAAAACAACAAGGCTGTGGGGAAATCTCTGCTCTCTCTGGTGCAAAGGCAGAGGCAGACGTAATGACATGGATTTATCCTTAAGATGCTATGCAGGGAGGCACAATTCTTTACTTCCTAGTGCCCTGTTATTTAACCTTAATGCTCCACTGACATTATTTTTTGTATGGAATGTTATATATGTGTCTGTGTACAAATCTGCAATGTATAAATAGCACAGATCAGAGGTGACCTTTTAAGTTTGTGCATGTGGAGATTCAGGCAGCATGAGGGCTAGCTGGGAGGATGAAGTCATTAAGATGTGTTTTCATCTAAAGTTACTTATGAATTATTTGTAAGATATTTTCTCACTTATTTTGTTATAATACCCCACATACTCACTCACCAACCAGTAAAAATAGCTTTCCAGTGAATATATATTTCAGAAGTCTGTTTGCCTATTTTCCCTTTGTGCTGCAGCTGCTGTTGCCATGCTGTCGTTGCTATGTTTTCCTTTTTCTTTCTTTTTTCTTAAGAAGGAAAAAGGAAGAAAAAAAAAATCTATTCCCTAAACATGCTAGACTCAGTTTATGGAACAAAATACCTGAGGTAGTGCCTAGAGGAATATAACATAATATGGCTGAAAGAGCATCATAGTGTAGAAGAAAGCCTTTTTGACATTAATGTACAGATTCTTCTCTGAAAGAGTTAATGAAACTACAAATATAATTTACATCAGGTAAAGATCACAAAAAAGGAGTATTAATATAGAAAATGGTCAGGGAATGGTAAAACTCCATGCTGAATAGGTTGATAAGAAGGTAGAGGAAAAAATAGATTAAAAAGAGTAGATGTGGCCAAGTTTCATCTGGAAGACATGACAATGAAGTTGCTCAATAAGCTTCTTAAAACAGTTCCTAAAGCTTGAAATTCAAGTTTGTCTCTGTGGGACAGCCCTGAGAAATACAAATGCTCTTTTCAAAGGCTGCAAGTCCAAGGTGGAAAATTTGGTTCTGGGTTGTGGGTCCCAAGCTGTCGCCTTCTGCCTCTGGTCATTGTATGAAGAGCAAGCAGAGCTTGCCAGACTGGGGCTGGGGCTCAGCAATTAAGTTCTGAAAAGACAATCTGGGTTGCCCATCCCTTCTCTGTCTCTCAGCCCCAGAGGAATTTGGACCATTAGTCCATCCTCAGTCCCCTGCCAGTCTCCGTGGAGCAGAATTGGCAACATGATCACAAGAATTGATAGCTTCAACCCAGTGACTGATGATTTAGAGCACAAAAAACCCCTGTGAGATGGCAAAGTGACTTGGGTGACTTAGGAGTGTGGAGAACTGTGAGGAACCACAAGGACCTGTGAAATTTGGGTCACTGGGCAATGCTACAGCAGAAGAAATTCGATACAGACAAGTGCAGTGTAGTGCATGTTGTTCTGCCAATTTAAAGGACTCTTAACATGCTCATGTGTTGGAAATGATGTAACCTCTCAGAAAAATAAAAAGCCAAGTGCCAGCGTGGCCAACTTCTAGACAATTTCTCAGTGTACAGTGTCACTCAAAACATCAAGTAAAATGTTAGAATAAAATGTGTTTGAAAATACAGCTGGGAATACCATGTCATGGCTTTATACAAGTTGAGAGCATGTCCTGAGCAGTGAGTCAGCCTTGGTGAGTACACTACAACATGAGGGCAAAAAGATAAATTAGGTTTTCCTTGTTTGAGGCACGTGCTGTTTAACCTGCCTTTCTTCTCATCACTGACTTGCATCCTGGGGACACTGAGAGAAACATTAAGGGCTGCAACAATTTACTGCAGAATTAAGATGGACAACAGTAAACAGAGGATGGGCAGGGTGATGAATGCTGGGTCAGATGCTACACTAGAAAAGAGACTTCCAGTATTCAGGTACTCTTCAGCCATTACCCTCCTTGACTGTGGTGGGTGAGAGTTACAAAGTGCAGCTGGCTTCAAGATGTCCCTTTTCTCTTCATGGAGTTTGGCTGCATTAGCTGCCATTTTTCTTCATGGAAAAATATGTTTCCACAGGTCAAAAAACCTCCAGCCCTGACCTGTGTGGGGCAGGGGTGCTAATCCTGACTGTCAGCTTAAAGCACAGCTCGATCAAGACCAGTTCTGCCATCCACTGTGTATTAATTTTTCCTGCCTTTACCCACAGCCCATCAGCCCCAGACTTTGGGGTCTGACAGAAACCTCTTTCCATGAGGATTGCCACTTCCAGCCAAGCCAAAGAAATCACACAGAGCTATGTAGTCCCATGATTAAGAGCTGTGAGTCAGGAGCTTCCAAGTTTATTTCTCGCTTTGGATCCCAGCATGAACTACACAAGTAGCAGCATTTCTCTGCATCTCAATATCCTCACCCTCCACTAAAACTAATAACAACTCCTCCACTGAGCAGGCCTGCTGTGAGAATCAATTGGTATTTGTAAAGGCCTCTGAGAAATGTAAGGCACAGTCTGTATGTGAAAATTATTGATATGATTCATTACCAGGCATTCATACTCTATTTATGCAACTACCAGTCTATTACTAAATATATTGTCCATTTGAATATTGAAATCACTTCTGCTAGTAATTTCTGCTAATGTTACACTGGTCTTTCAGAGGTAGCTTTTTTGACTTGAATGGGAGAATTGTGGAGGCAGTGAAAAGGGGAACAAATGCCAGAAGAGAAATTTAAAAGAGGACAACAGCTCTGTGCAGATTTCATGGGAAACAATAAAAAATCCATTTAACAAATGACTTTGTGCTAACACACTTTCCTGATTCCTCTTCCTGTTCTCTTTTTTCCTCAGTTGAATTTGTGTGTAAATCTGATCTCCATTAGCCTTTTTCTGCAAGATGAAAATGAGCAAACCTGAGTGCACTGTGTCTCTCCAGACAGACCACTTGCTCCTCACACACTGTCTCGGGTGGTGCCTGAGACCCTCTTTGTGACCAGCCTCCTTTGCAGAAAGTGAAGATGCTCCATGCAAACCATCATCCTACAACCCTCAACCACCAGCTCCAACTTTCCCCTGCCTTTTTACTTTGCCATGCTACTGAAAGCAGCAAAATCTGGGACTACTTGGAGAGTTTCTGAGAAGAGAGAGCATATGTCTATACATTATATATTTATTCACACACTGAGACATGTTCTCACTCCCAAGACACACACGGTATGTTCCGACTTTCTCACTCCAGCATGTTTTGCAAATTTCTTCTCCACCCCCTCTATTCCCTTGTTTCACTTTATCAGTATCTTGTTTAAGAGAAATGCTGCTTACTGTAAACTGGAAACGTTAACATCAGGTCAGCAGATCATTTATTTAGACACAGCTGTGGGACAGGGAGTGATGGGGCACAGCTGTTTTCCTGGCTCAGCTCCTTTTCCTTCCAGTTGGAAATTTTGTTTTCTTGCCGTGATACTTCTACTCACTCTTGGTGCAGACAAAATATTGCCAATATCCATGCTGTGGGAACTCAAGGACAATTGATATTTCGTTTCAATCAAATGCAATGATTTTTGTTTGTTTTGTTTTCAAAGCTCAATGTTTTGCAATTAAACATGTCAAGACATGGGGAAAGTTGAGGTGGGAGCTCTTTTGTGAAAGGCAAGAGAGAGAAGCACAGAAGTAGAAACCAGAGCAAACCAGGAGCAAAGCCAATAGAAATCTGCTGCATTATTTCTCCTTCTTCTTAATACATTTTTTACAAGAAGTGAGATCTTTGATTACATTTTTGATTGGGAGAGACAGGCATTGCCCTGCCCAGTGCACAGTTAGAAGGAAAGGAGCCTTTCATGTTCACAGATATCAGACATCAAAACAGCCATTCCCAACTCTTAAAAGGATCAGACAAAACTGCAGCTCAAACTGTGCCAGGGTACTTTGGTGCAGGCAGGTTCCCAGTGGAAGGCATTCTCAGAGCTGTAAGAAATCCTGTGGATGCTGACACTCCTGTTGAGTGTGGGGAGAAATATGGGAAATTTCTTCCAGAGAAGTCCAGGACCATTGTAAGGGCTTTTCAGAACGAACAGACAGAGAGCCATGACAGCTGCAAAGAGAGCTGCCAAAAAGGAGCTCCTGGTTGTAAAGAATGGGTATGTGCCCCATCAGGGGGGGCAGGCAGGACAGCTCAGTGGGGAAAGCAGCCAGCAGAGCACAGCCAAGAGCAGGATTGTGCAGATCAATTACATCCCTCCTTCCTGAAGACTCATGGGCTCACTGAAACTCCCAAATATGCTGAGGCCCAGTTGCAGGACAAGAGCACTGACAACCAGCTCCACCATGCAACACAACTGGTCTCTGTCTTCAGAGCTGCAGAGCCCCACTGGCCTCCCTGGTTTAGAGGTCACCTTGATGCCCTGACAACCTACAACAGCTGAATTGTGTGAACAAGAGATCAGAGCTCTGATCCTGCATGACTCCAGTTGAATACAAACAAAGACTACATGGTGCCCTGGCTTATCCCTCACCACCACTGCAAATGGGCCTTCACCTGGCTGTGGGATCTGCAAAAACTCAAAGGCTGAAATGAGACAGGATAGCAAATCAACACATGGATTCATCCAGAGCTCAGTTCAGCCTGGATTCAAGCACCTTCTCCTGCCACAGCTTGCCAGCACGCATTACGGAAGAAAAAACACAAATCCTTGACATTTTTTCAAGGTCCAAAGCAGGGTTTGTCTGGGTTGGTGGCAAACATAATGCCCATCTTCCCAAAATTTGGTTCAGCTGCACAAACAGATGTCCTGAAAGTATTGGCTGCACCTGAAACTAACTTGGAAGCTAATTCAGACATCTGAACCTTCTCCATGTGTCCCCAGTGCTGAATACTGACCCTCAGCCACTAAATGGACTTGCTGGTGCAGAAGTAGTCCTCCAGCCTGTTTCTAATCCTTCTTTACAGAGAAGAGTCTTTTAAAGCCTTGCAGCATCACCTCACCTCCACCATTTTCTGTGTTCCCTCTAAGTCAGGATATCATATAGAGAGAGCACTGGGACTGCACAGCCACCAACACCAGGACACCATCCAGTCCAGCCTGTCTCTGTCTGTGGCCTCTCTGTGCCATCCCTGGCAGCAATGATCCAAATGGCATTAAGCTGACTCCAGGCCCAGACTGATAAACATGTTGCAATGGACAATTCCTTCTACGAAGGCTGCCACAGATTTTTACCCTGTTTTTCCCTTCTAATACAGCAATAATGTCAGACCAAGGGAGTCTGGAGATTCCCACAACTCACCCTCAATGGTGCACTGACACCCAGCCCTATATCTACATTAAGGATGAGCAGAGCCATCACTCAAACTCTGAGCACTGGGGTAAGGTGAACGTGGATGACAAAGAGCTGCCTCCAGCTCAGGACAGACACTGCAGAGGTGCTGCTGGGAAAATCACCCCTATCTTCATTGAAGTGCCATATCTATCTGGGAGATAAATAGCCCTTATTTCCTTCTGCACACACATCTGCTACTGATACACACCAGCAGTGGCTTTGCACATCCCTTCTGCTGCTCAACCTGCAGCTGCTCTGAGGTCACAGGCCTGGGCCTTTTCATTCTGATGCAGGCTTAGCTCATGGGATCCCAGCCTCTCTTGCAGAGGGTGTAATTCACAAGCACACTTCCCAGCTGGATCAGCTCTCAGCAGCTTGTCCACTTAGCACAGAGGCAGGTGAGAACACGCTGTACTCCAGTGCTGCCTCGTATCGGCTTGTCATTAAACAGCAGATACGCTGCTATTGATTTCAGTTAGATTCCTGTTCCCAGCAAACTCTCTAGAAACACTTATCCCAAAGCCTGAAGTGCTCCTGAACACACGCCCTCCTTGTTTTCTACTGTTTATTGATGCACTCAGGATCTCTCAGTGTGGAAGGCGGACTGGAGGAATGCTGCAATCTGACTTCCTCCCCAATATCAGCATTGGGATCAAAGCAGCAGTGGCAGCACAGGCATTCTGTTGCTCTTGTGACTTTTTGCTCTGTGAGACATGTAGACCTTTGATGATGTTTGAAGCTTTGATTTCACTGGCTGCACTGATTTGATGACACCACCAATTGTTATTTTTTAATCTTTACCGAACAACAGTGAGCTGCTGAAGCTTGAGCACAGCCCCATGCAGTGATTAGCTGCACGGTGGAAGAAAAGCAAGATTCCCCCAACACTGAGGCCTGAATAACAATGAGGTAGATTAATTTTTCCAGGAATGCTTTCCTGCAAAGCAGTCTTCAGAAAAATCCATGGGATATTTGGTCCTGTGGATGATGAGAAGAAACCACAAAATAGTTCATCATGCAACCTGAAGAAATATTCCTGTGTATGATCTCAGAGTCAGAGGATGAACTCGAGGTATGGAAACAAACATGTGCCATGGACTTGTGCAGGTCTCCTCCCAAGTACAGCTGCCTCCTGTTGATGTCACCCTAGATCCTGCCCATCCACTGCCATCAGAGCACACTAAAGACAAGACCCCAAGCTCTGTGCACAGCACACCAGTCCAAGCAGGCTGCTCTGTATTCTCGTGCTACAAAGAGAGGAGAGTGAGGAAAAACCAGGAGCAAGTGCACATATCTAGATACCCATGATATCTAAAGGGAACCTGTGTTGATGAACAAAGGAGAGAGGCAGGAATGGATGCAGAACCAGGGAGTTAACAGGCACTGGCTGGGCATGTTCAGTTCAAGCAAGCATTATCCCAAGCAATTCATATGTAACTACCTTAGCTGAAATGCCACTTAATTTAAAACATCCAGGAAACAAAATGTCTTCAGGGTCAGGAGAAGCCAGCTTGTTAAGGGCAGGACAATTTTATTTCCTGCTGACTTGCCACCCATACTAATGGCCCCACCACAAGAGCACTGTCAAAGTAAAAGGAGCAGTCCACAATTCCAGACTTGAAACAGCCCGTGATGTGCAACCAGACCATTGGCAGTTCTCTCTTGTGGCTGGTACAGTCAAAGCCCAGCTCCCAGTCCCAAATGCCCACCTGCTTGCAGGGCCTTCTGTTGAGCTGGAAATGAGAACAGAAACCTTAGAGAAGCACTTCAAAAGGTGAGCCTGTGGTTCCCCATGTGGTGGGCACCAGAGGAAGGGACATCCCTTGACAGCACAATGACACTCTGAATACAGGAGTTTACAAACCACATTGGATGCAAATGGTTAGGAGCCCCTCTGCTCTGGGTTCCTGAGGTCCTGGTGGACCTCACTCAAACATTAAGGAGGCTGGGGGCAATAAAAACCCACTGGTGTCAAGGGACACCTGGGATCTCAGAGCAGCATGAGCCACCAATGGCTGTATGGCCACCTTCTAGTGCTCTCTTCCCCTGCTCACAAATGACCATTTCCATAAAGACTGAAGGATCACAGAAAGGGAACGTGCCAAATGAAAAACTCCACAGCGTCATCAGGAGACAGGTTCTGGACTGCCACAAGACTGCACCTGGTGAGCAAGCAAAGCCCTGAGGCAATGCCCAACCCGATTAAAATAAAGACATACTCCTCCACATGCTGTGCTGCTTTGTATTCATGCTGTTCCTCAGTTTTTCAGTTTGCAAAATAGAGGAATATTTGCTGTACCTCACAACAGTCCTGGAAGGCTTATTTCATGTTTGTGAAGTGCTTTCAGATCTTAAATTGGAAGGCATGAGAACGCACAAGTTGTTATTATAATTGCATTATTAAGTGCTGTTAAAAAAAAAATCAGCTTATGTTCTGTAGAATTCAGGTCCTTCTTCAGACTAGCTTTATGTCCCTTGACACATGTATTTGACAATAACCCAAATAGCCTTGATCTTTTATTCCCAGCAGGGTTTTCTTTATACCTTAATGAGGTCTCTTTTTAATCTTTTTTTCCAAAGGATAAACACCTCATCTCAGTATAACCAAACTCTCTGAGCTGCTGTGTGTGAGCCTGGTTTCCCTCTGCCAGGCTGGATCTGCTTCTCTAACACCAATCCAGAGAGGAGTCCAGACTGGTCAGGAGGAACATGGGTGGGATGTCACATACCCCTCACAAGAAGGCATGATACACTTACAGATTTGCATAAGGTATCTCTAATTTTTCTGCCACTTATGACACTCCTGCAATACTCAACTGCTCCTGAGAGCCATGCCAGCTTTAGTCCCAAACACAGCAGTATTTTTAGACCTCTTGTCCACAGTGCCTCATATTCAACCTTATTTCTGTTGCGTAGCAGAAGAGGCTTCCAGGATATATTCCTGACAATATTTCTGTCTTGAGACTCCAGTATTTCACTTCCCTTACCCTTACCATTACCAAATCATTCAGAGATCTACAGCCTTGTTGATATTGACTTTCTTCTCTCCTCAATCCTTCTCTCAGGTTTCCTTTTTTTCCTCTCCTATCATCTGCAAATTGCATCATTTTTATCTTTCGCTATGCTGGAAATCTTATCATGAAAGAGAGACTTTTCTTTTTTCTTTTTTTAATTAGTACTTGGTAATATTACCAAGCTGTGAGTTTATGGCTTTGTAGATCTTATATTTTTGACACTAATTACTCACAAAGGCTTTTAAAGCAGCATTTCAACATAGCAACTGGCAGGACTGTAATTAAGTAAGAAGCAGCAATTTTTTTTTTACATTTCAGAGAAAGTCTCTAGCATTCCTGCCCTGTATCACAGCTCAGCCCCTGGTATTGCTCCAATGAACGAGACCAGATGTTGAAAATATATTACTCCCAATGCACACACAGCTCTCCCCACCCTCACCCAAGCCCTTGGCCGATGTATTAATAGTGCTGTCAGCACAGAGCATCCACAGGGATCCACCACTTGCCTATTGCCAATCTGAAGGGCTTGGCTAATTTTAGATTTGTGGTTTCTGCTACTTGTGGGAGAGTGGTTTTCCCTCTGTTCAAACCTCAAAGACTCATGTTGTGCTGACCACATGACTGCCCCTGATTTATTTCCTCCCCACCAGATCCTCACTAGGACCCAGAAGGAACATGAAGGGATGTACTGGTTCCCATACTGATGCTGGATGTGCTGCCTGGAAGGTGCCAGGGCAGCAAGTGCTCTCAAGATGTGTTTGTAAACTAGCTGTTACAGAGATGATCAATTAAAAGCATCTCAGAGGGGAGAGTTTCATTCCACTGGCCTAATTCATTTTCAAATTACTCCAGGATGCTGCCTTTTACTATTACATTATTTGTTCTGAAACTCCAAATTAAGATTTTATAGTGCCATTAATTTTTATGCAGAAATTACCATTAAAATCAATGTTTTCTGCTTGAAAGTTGACAGTTGGAGATGACTGATTGCCCAGCCTGTTTTCTACTGCTTTACTGCCTTGGAAGTGGATGGGTCCACTTTCTGTGCTGCTAACTCTGAGCAATGCTAACTCTTCTCTGGGCAACCTGTGCCAGGGCCTCCCCACCCTCACTGGGAAGGATTTCTTCCCTATATCCCATCTAACCCTGCCCTCTGTCAGTTTGAAGCCATTCCCCCTTGTCCTATCACCCCATGCCCTTGTAAGTGCCTCTCCTGCTCTCCTGAAATTCCCTGTTAGGGACTGGAAGTCTGCTATAATGTCTCCCTAGAGCCTTCTCTTCTCCAGACATTTTATTTATTTCAAGACATCTTTTGAAATAAACAAAAATATTTGCCCATCCTGTGGCAGGCAGAGGGAAAAAAAGAATAAAACAGAAGGGAAAAAAGTTTGATTCTCTAAACATGAGGCATATTAAGCAAAACTGAATGTGATATGTAGTGAGTATCTGTGACAAGAGCAAACCGATCCTGCTGTTGGAATATTCATGCAAATAGGAGCAATTTTACTATGATTAAAAAGGCAATTAAGTGAAAAAAACGCCAGCAATTTCAGAAGCAGCCTGTGTGTCAGTGAGGCCTCCACGCAGTGCTGAACTGACATTTTGCTCACTTTCATATTCCATCAACGAGATACTCACTACTACAGCTTGAGAGTACTGATTACCCCAACTGGAGGCAGATGCTCTTAGAAAGACTCCAACAAAGTCTCCACGAGGCCCTTCACAGGCCGTGCACAGAGAGGGGGCTGTGCCAGCATCCTGCCTGTCCCACCCCCACTCGCTCCAGCTCGGATGAAAGGCACTGGCACAAAGAGCATTCACAGAAAGAACGGCCCCAACCTGAACATTTGCAGCCTGTAACAAAAAAGCGTGTTCAGGGAATGGAGCACAGGCAGAATTAGAGCTGCTCCCTTCTCTGCTGTCTGCTGGTGGAATTGAGAGCATTTTCACCACCGTGGTCAGATCCAGAATAGGGAGATACTGATGAAAAAGTCTTCAGTTACCCACATGATAATTGATGCATAGGATGAGTGCAATAGCCAATAATCCCCTACAAAGCAGAGGGATTTAGAAGTAGCATCTGCTGTTGACACCTGAATGCCCAAACAACTTGTCCCCCCCTCCAGAAGAAAGCTGAGACCAATGCACTGGGGAAAAGCACAGAACTGCCCATGTTCAGAGCTCCTCAAATCCCAGAGCACCAAAGATCTCCGTGTGATGACCACGTACCCCAAGCAGCTGTGAACTAAATGTTCAGTGGGCTGGCTGTCACCTTCCAGAACCGGGCAATCCATCCCCACCAGCACAGCCTGCACACACCAAGAGCCATCACCAAATTCTTCCACAGCAGCTGCTGCTCCATCAGCGCTCCAGCACCCGCACAGGCAGAGCCACTGCAATATGCATGAGGTGGCTTCAGACTTGATCCCTGTGCAAGCTGAGTGTCCTCTGCTTGTCTTTGATGATTAACTGAGCACCAGGCTCACCCTCTGCTTGGGACTTTCTGTGGCTGAGGTATTTTGCAGCAAGTCAGAAACTCAAACATATTTCCCGTCCAGCAGATACTGTCTACTCTGGAGAGGAAATTTTATTGGATTTGTAATCCCCTTTTCAGTTTTTTCTCTCCCCTTTTAATATTGTCTTTTAAGCCCTTTACCAGGAGTTCACTTTCTGAAGGCCAGTAAGGAACAGTGGACAGAACTTTGGGTTTAAAAAGGAATAGGCACAGAATGTTAATGCAAGAGAAATATGCAGCCCTCTGACCCCTTTCAATTAAGGTGTCATCTCCTTTAGCTGTCCTCAAAACTTGGATGTGCCCTGAAACAAACAAAGAAAAGACCCAAGAAATCAGTGCTATGAGCTGAACTTGAGACATTTAACCATTCATCTCCCCAAATGACATGTGCTGTGACTGCCTTTACTTGTACAACCTCTCTAGACCAAAGCCAGTGCCAAGTGCTGATCAAGGGCAAGCAAAAAATGAAACTGGAACTGTTAAACAGAAGACAAAAGCTGCTTAGGCAGGGATCTCACCACAGAAAACTGCAGCCACTGGTAGCTGGAGAAGCACTGGCACTTCCAGCTGAAATGTGGCACTGAATGAGGATGATTGACTGGATAGACATGAAAGGCAAATCTCAACCATGCAAGGAAATTTGGCATATGCCCACACCTCTCCTTCTTGGACCATGAATCCAAGCTGCACAGAAGATGGGTAGGGAAAGAAAATGTTCCTTTTAATCCACCAGAGAGTAGGCTGAGAGGTCATGTAGACACAGGAGGGTAAGAGCAAAGCCCTCACTTTTCTCCAAATGAGATGAGGCCCCTGCAGAGAGGAGGATTGCAGACACCTTCAACAGGTTCTCCAGCCACATGGGACTTCATGAAAACCAGGAGAGGCAGCAGGGACCAGCAACACATGCCCAAGGCAAAAGGCCAAGGAGCAGACTTGGCGTGGAGCTCTTGGGAAGCATCCCTGTGGTCCCCTACTACACCATGTCCTCTTTGGGTTCAGCTGAACAAGACAAGACTTGAGGTTCACTAGAAGCAAAAAAAGAGTCATTTTTAGATGACTCTAGCAGGTGAAAATACAGGATTACAAGTCCTTTGTACCTCCGGAGTTTGGATGAACCAGACTTCCCTCCTGTAATCAAGGGTTTTGTAGACCTCTGGGGCTCCTGGTGAAACTTGTCTCCAGCTCTGCAGCTCATTTCAGTGCTGCAAAGCCCTCTGCAAATTGAGAGGTACCTGAGGTTCACCAGGGTGCCTCAGCCCTGCCTTAATTAACAGCAACGACAAAGGGAACAGCATTTCCCTGGCTTGTCAGTCTCTGGAGAAAAGTAACCGAATGAAGTGATGTGTGAAAATCAGTTTTTGTCAAAAAAGGAAATGGAAGAAACTCTTTTCTCTTAATTAGCACCACTGGAGCTTGGGCTGGTGAGGTCTTTGTGGCTCCACTGCTGATTGTGGCTCTGTGGCCCAAAGCCTGCCCTGGGTACAGCAAAATAACCCAGCATGGACAACACAAACTCCATTCATTCACACACATTCTCTTTCCACCTCTCCTTTGATGACCATTCCAGCATGATCTCCTTTACAGGTCAACAAAAGCTCCTTACATTTATTTTTTATGCTGTCCTCCTAATTCCTCATTTTGGCACCATCTCCCTGTACAGAGCAGCGAGCAGGATGCTGTAGCCTCCCTGCATCATTTTGCTTTATGTCTGCAAACATCTGTACATGCAATTAGAGGGCCAACTCCTTTTATGTCCCTAAATGAGTAGTCTTAATCACCGCCATAAGGAATTAAACCCTGGCTGGGCAGCATAACTCAGCAATGCAATCCTGAGCCGGGCTGGCACTACCTGCCTGCAGGATCAGCCCTTGGGAGAAATCTCCCACCCAGAAGCAAGCTCTTCAGGCTTTTCTTCTCCATGGAGGCATTTTCTAATTACAGGGAGGCAGTTGAGATGCTTCCCTGCTGTGCCCGATGCTTTTCAGAGGCTTTCCAGGGTGCTGAGGGACCGAGCTCCAGGCGCTGGTGCTGCCTCATAGAGATGTTGGTTGGGAGCAAATGGCTGCAAGCTGGGGTTTGGCTGCCACTCTGTAGCTTCCTCTGGCATGGCTGAGGGAGTTGTAAAGGGAATTGTGTGATGATATCATAGAAGATGGTATAAGCAATGGATGCCTGCATTCCTCCAGAAACACATCTCTTTTCTCTCCTCTTTTCACCTTTGGCCTCTCCACCAGCCTTTGATGTGTTGCCCTTTATTTTCTCCACCTTTCTCTGTCATTTTTCCATCACCACAATCACAGAGCAGACCCTCACAACAAGCCCACTTCCCCCCAGTGAAACCATCCATGTTCCACAGACCCCACCAAAAGAAACAGGCCCTCAGAGGCTTGCTGGCACCTCCCTCTGCTGAGGAATCATAGAATATCCTGAATGGACCCTCTGGGATCACTGAGTCCAGCTCCTGGCCCTGCACAGAACAACCCTCAGAATTCCACCTGAGAGCAATGTCCAAACTCTTCTTGAACTCTGGCAGCCTTGGGGCAGTGACCATTGCCCTGTGGAGGAGAGCTGGTCCCACGTCCAACCCAGCTCTGGTGCTGCACCATCACTGGCTTTCCAGCACCTCCTATTCCCACCTTTGCCTGCTTCTGCCTTTCTTCCACCCTTCCCAAAGTGATCTCTTGCTTCCACATCCACTTTCCAAGCAAGATTCCTCGCTGAGCAACCTTCCAAGTCCATAAGGCCAGAAGAAGTTATGGCAGTAGAGTGCATCTAGACCAACAGGAGGAAGCATTTTGTCCCCTGGAAAGGAGCACAGTTGGTTTGATTTGTGTATGTGCAAAATATTAACTCAATTTTCCACTTCATCGGCCTCGGTGCCTGTGTGAAGCCTCTGCCTGTTCTCAGCACTTGGGTCTCGAGGAGTATTTTGTTCACCTTGCCATTAGATTTTATGGCATGCATTCCAGTGACCATTTTGGATTCCAAAGGAGTGCTCAAAATACACACAGTCCTGATTTTTCTCCTTTAGATTTATGGTCTGTTCTTCCTCTATGTAGCTTTAAGTCATTTTATTTCAAGCAGGAATATTTTAAAAGAGTAATCTGTATGTGCATGTCAGGGAGAAGAATTAATTATTGTTCTAATTAAAAGGGCACTGTTGAAAATAATCCCTCTCTTTTCCTGCTGATTTTGCCCTTTTTCTGTAAGCTTTACATTTCTGTATGTATATGTTTCTCAAGTAGTTTAAAATTAACAGGGCTTATTTTATTTATGCAACAGGATCAACCAGGAGTTGTGCATCAGCAAAATGCACATTAAACTGATGGCAAAGGCAAACATCAATGATTTTGTGTGGGTCCTAGCTAAGTAGTTGTTGTTATTATTATTGCTGTTGTTGTTGCTACTATTACATAAAATCCTGGATCCTTTAAAGAAGCCTAAAAGGCATTCCCTCTTCCCGAGGCTGCACTTCAGGTTTAAGACTCTGAAATGTGTCAATTAAATTTTGTAACTGCAATGTGCTTTAAGAGGCACATCCCTGGAGAACCTCCTGCTCCCTGAGCAGCACAGCCCGGCCGTCAGGGCTGGTTGGATGGACCCAACCATGGCTCAGTTCCCAGCCTGGGGACACCACTGGCTCAGGGTCCTCCTGTCCTGCCTGTTTTCCTCCCCATGTGGCTGGAGAGGTGGCTGTCATCCTTGTCCCCCAGCCTGCCCCCGTCCCCAGGCAGGGCTGCTCAGCCATATGGGAATGTTGGCTCCGTGGAGCGCTGCTTCCACTGGGGATGGGGACAGCTGGATGGAGCCACCTGGCCCTGGGAGCTGCCAAGCTTGAGCACAGCTATCAAAGATAATGTCAGCACAGCCTACATGCATCTCCTCCTGTTTTGCCTTAAGGGAGAAAAGGTTTCTTTAAGCACAGCTTTATGGTAGTGATAGACAGGGAGAGATGGGAACTGCACAAACCATCACACTAGTCCCAGACATTTCCTCCATAAATTAAGGAGGAAAAAAACCCAGATTAATCCCTGGGAAGGTGTCATTACACAAAAGTATCCGGCCATCAGAAAGCCAATTAAGGCAGTCATTTGAAACTAGAAAGACTTGGGAACACAAAGCGGGGAACAAGCAGGAGTTCACGGTTGGACGTGTGGAGTGATCCACAGAAACCCTGGATTATGTCACAGAAAGGGTAAGGTTGGAAAGGACCACAGTGGGTCACCATTTGGTCCAACCTCCCTGCTCAAGCAGGTTCCCTAGAGCACCATACTCTGGATTGTATAACCAGACAGCTTTCAAATGTCTCCAGAGAAGGAGACTCCACAATGCTCCATACCAACACTGTGGAAAGCCTCAACACACTGAAAGACTTGCCAAGGCTTCCATTTTAAATCATACAAAATCCAAAATGTTCCACCCAATCTGAAAGGAAAACCTGGCCTCCCAATCGATCACTGCAACTCTTCTTCCAGCAATACTTAAAGGAGGAAGAGAGAGAAGAAAAGGAATACTGGACCACTGCATAATTCAGCGTGTTTTGACAGTCACCTTCGGGGCATGTCACACTCGACTGCTCATCATTCTCAAAGATGGATATGAAAGAGGCTGGAGAAAGGGATGCTGGATGACATAATGAAGAGGCAATTAAAGAGCACAGAAAACGAAAAGACAAACCAGCTGCATCCTTCTCTAATTTACAGCACACAGAGCAGGCAGTATGACTGATTCATACATTTCTCATCCTGCGGGAGGAGAGTATGTACGGGTAAGAAATGATGTGCAGTGTGAGGAGCACAAACTATATGGCCTCTGTTGACATGTCACTTTGTGACACCTCTCCTTCTTCCCAGGCAGATGCTTGTGGAAAACCCATTAGGGTTTAGCACTTTCTCCAAGCACTGATGGTTTAATGAGACACCACGACACTTGCTGTAAATGCAGACTCAATTTTTGCACAGAGCTCGCAGTACCAGGGGAATGCCTGCACTAAAGGGTGGAAGGACTTTAGTACAATGACCTCCACATGTAGGTTCAAACTTAAACAAAAGTAATTTAAGCTCAGAACTGGTAAAATACTGCCTGCTGGTAATTTGCAGTAGATCCTCCTCAGGTGATGCCTTGGAAGAGCAGAGCTTTCTCTCATTTTCTCTTTTCTAAATGTTCTTCAGGCAACTGTTCCTTATCTTATCCACTATCACCCCCTAGATGCTGACAGCTCACAGTCAAGTATGTCAAATACATCTGTCTTTCCAGGGTATTGCAGCTGTATCCTGACTGGCTTGATCTTCTGTAAAAATGTTAAAAATATCATAAACACACTGTTTTACTTAACAAGGAAACAGAAAACATGGGGAAAGCCAAGGATTGGTGTGAAATAACTTGTACTTGGATATCTTTAGAGTCTTGTCTGCAAAAATACAGATGATGGAGAAAAGAAACCATGCTGGAGAGATCTGGGTGGCTGCCCATAAATCCAGAAGAAAATTAAATCCCTAAAGCTCTGAAAGTTGCCATTCCTCTCCCTGAAATGAGCAATTGGGTAATCAGTGTTAATACTAAACAGCTTGTTATTTAAAAAAAAAAAAAAAAAAAANATTTAAAAAAAAAAAAAAAAAAAAAAAAAAAAAAAAAAAAAAAAAAAAAAAGAGAGAGATGGTTTGAGAGATGTTGCCTTCCAGCACCAAGAGACAGAAAGAACTAAGAAATGGGACATTTTGCTTGTTCCTGAGCTCACATATGTAGTTATGTTAACCATGATAATGAAATACCAAAAAATGGGGGTCATGCCAGCACTGCCTGCCCCCTTGCCTGGCAATGTCTCAGCTCTGTACTGCGAGGATTTACTGGGTGGGGAAGCAAAGGGCTGGGTGACCCATGGCAGCACTGCCTCCTGCCTGATGCCATCTGCTTGCACAGCAAGTCCACCTTGAGCCAGGCTCCCTCCTTTTCTGAATGTGAAACATCAATAAGAGACTGGAGATGCCAAAACCTGAGCTTACAAATGCTATTGACATTGGACAATTTTTATTCCACAGCCATATATACATATATGCTTGCTGTCTCAAGTTTTCCTTGCTAACTTTAGAGAACACCACAAGTAGAGTTTGTTTAGATAAACATGTCACTAAACTGCAGTGCATTAAGTTGAGGATTTTCTGGGCAAAATGCAAGTTCTGTGGCCTCTGGAAAGCAATGCATCTTTTCCCAGCAGGATGAATATTTGTTTCCCAACCACTTGACAGTAAAGGGAAGATTTAAAATCAGTCTGAAACAGTAAGATTGTCTATTTTGAGACTTACACAGTCGAAATTATTTTGGGGGGCAAAGCTGGAGGCATAGATGAAGCAGAATACGTTAAGAAGAGCAATTTTTCTTTTTAAAGTGGCATCTGCATGCCATGGCTGGAGCAGTCAGGGTGTTAGCATGAGGCCCTGGGGAAAATCATCAGGTAGGGCCACTGTATCTCTCAACAGACACAACACTCATTCCTACATCCCCATGGATGCTCAGGCATGGTTCAGCTTTCTCTGGCAAAACCAGGTGTTTCAATGTATTTACCCTCAGATAGGTGTGACTCTGTCATGGGGGTAAGCACCATCACACACAGTTCCCACTGCACTTGTGTGGAGTTCACACAACTGGCAAACACGGAGATGGATTCATTCCCTGCCTTTCCAATGGTTTCCTGCTGGAAGCAGTTAAGGGCAGACACGGTTCCTGGTGAAATACCATTTTGTGCCATTGGTATTTATAGGAAACCTGGAACTAAACTAGCCCTTTATCAGCAGATTACAGCCTTTATCAGCAGATTATGGCTTCAGGGCTGGACACTCCTGAGCGTGACATAAAAATATACTGACTTCTCTGTCTCTTCCTTGCTCCAGTGGCCTTACAGTAGGTGCACTTATCCCACTCAGCCTTCTTGGAGGCCATTAATTTTTGGCTGCATGCACGAGTCTATCAGAGGCCCATTCATAACCAGCCTGCAGAGCACTTGTGACACCACCAGCCACGTCCTTGAAAACAAAGGTCAGCTGCATCAGGACCTCTGAGCTCCCTGTGCACCACCATAATATGGCGTAACACCGTGCCAGGGGCAACAGCGCTGCTCCTCGGGCCCCTGGTCCATCTGCCTGATAGAAGCAAAGGAGAAAATGCTCCCTTCCCTCTCTCCCTCTTGCTCAGGGTCCTGCTCCCTCCCTGCAGCCCTGAGCTCCGGAACAAGCGCATGTGCAGGCTGGTTCCCAGTTTCACATTCACAGGCGCGTGTCTGCCGCTCCTGAGGAGCCACAGCTCCTGCAAACGCAGCACTACCTGCCTGGAATTGAAAAGCTGGACATTACCACCCCGTCCAGCTCTGCTGACTTATCATTTTGCTATCACCTGTGCCTCATTATCATGCAGTTTCTCGCCGGGTCTTGGCTTTCCTAATACATTCCCCCGCTTCCTGGCTCTGCACCTCTCTCTCCCCTTCTTATTAAACATGGGTTAGATGCTATCTCTCCTCCCTGCTTGCTCATCCCCACCTTCCCTCTATTGATTATTTCCTGGGAGCTCCTGCCGGCTGCTCCCCCAGCACCACGTTTGACCTTCCCCGGGAGGAAACAAAGCCCCAATGTCAGGCGACTCCCAGAGACGAAGCAATATGAAACGGCCACTTCAGCTCACTCCCATTTCACAGATAGACAGAAAAAGATGGAAAACTTGGTCAGGAAAGCTGCAGAGGGAAGAGATCAAAATACAGCATCCGAACTTAACAGCTCCTCCCTTGCTCAGAGCTGCCCGTGCATCACTGAAGCACAGCTCACTCCAAGTGTTTGCCATGCCCCAGCCCACCTCCTTCCCTATTTTATGGAAATGGTGGAGCTCTTTAACTTGCACATTGACTGGCAGAGAGAAATCCTGGCAGCTTAATGGCATCCGGCAAATTCATCATCACTTGAGCTGCCAAGGGCCTTGTAATGACCATCCCACATACTCCTGCAAGGATGAGCTTGGCACTACACACTAATGGTCTCGGGAATCTTTGACTCACATTAATGTAGCCTCTCCATTTTTAACGCATTCAGAGCAGAGCACAGGAACAAAAAGAAAAAAAAAAATCACCAAACGCAAAAAAAAGCTTAAGAATCACTTGGGTTTCTGCAAATCAGATGAGCTGGAGGGAAATATCCGGGACGTGCCAACAAAGGAGGGGCAGGAGCACAGCGGGAAGGTACAGAGCTGACGGCAGCCCAGCTCACTCACACTGCTGAGCTTGTGCAGAGAGCTCTCACACAAAAGGAGGAACTTTAAATAAAGATGAAGCGGATGCAGTGACATTGTTGTACGGCCAACCAATTCCACCTCCACCTCAGGGGTCACCTGAGAGACAGAGACCTTTCTAGTGGCCTTTTCCAACCCTTCCATTTCTCACCAGCAGGTCTTTTCATACTCTTATCTGGTCTATTAACCCTTAAAGCTTCCCATTGCTCTTCTCCCATTTGTTATGTCCATACACTCCTTTAACTCAACGCTGACCTCTCTGTTTCTTGCTCCACAAACCCTCTTGGTCACATTTACGCTGAGGGCAGTCCTTGCTCTTCTCTTCTTTCAGTGATTTCCCCCTTTCTTACACTCAGCCATCATCATTTCTATGTAATTAATTGCTAGGTTTACTTGTCAACTCATCTGTTTTATTTCTTGGCTCTCTTGCTTATACATCTCAAAGGCATCTCTCAAACATTTCCTTAAATGTGGACTCTACTTAGTGCTTTTGGGGTAGTTTGAGCTTAGAAGTGCTCAGAAAATCCCAGCACCTTCATCTTTTTGCTTCCTAATCACTCTGTGTTCCTCTTCTTCACCAGTACTAAAAACTTCATTATTTGGTTTGAGTTTTTTTCTCCTGGAATAATGAACATCCTAACGAATTAGCCTTAACAGTTAATTAATAACTCCTCTGAGATTCAGCATCCTGTGCACAGGATTGTCTAAGCTCAGTGCAAACAGCTTGGCTGTGAGACACAGACCCCATGGATTGCTCCCTCCTTTAGGCTGAGGAAGGAACCAGACAATCCTATGTTTTAGCTCTTTCCCCTGTCATTCTGCTCTAAATGCCTACAAAATGATGGATGGATGGATGGATGGATGGATGGATGGATGGATGGATGGACGGTCGGACGAACGGATGAACGGATGGATGGATGGACGGATGGAAGGAACCATAAGCATTTACTGGGTTCTGACACTGGGAAAATGCACAGCTGGCACCTTCTTAGGGTACGAGAATCAACAGTACAAAGGCAACATATCAGAAAAGAGCAAAAATTATTAATAAAGACTTCCCTGCCAAGCAGCTTTAAGCCCCATGGGACACATTTTGTCTCTTCCTAATGCATTCCTCTGTCTGTCACTTGCTGGGTAAGACCATCTCACGACCAAGAGCATGAACTGCTCTGTGGATACAGAGCCTGTGAAATCATCTGTGTAAAGTTATTCTGGACACCAGAGAGCTGCTTCACTGACCCAAACTCACAAAGATATCACCCAACATTAACTCAACAGCACGTATTTTCAAGCCCTTAAGCTACAAGTCACTTGGCTCCAGCCTACGCTCTTTGAAGGAGAGAACATCTGTAAGGGAGGAAAGGGCAGAGGGGAACCCTGCAACCTCCAGAAGGTGATTTTATCAAAGGTGGGAATGGAATAGAGCTGCAGCTACTGCTGTCTCATGGGCTTGTAGAATTTAGAAAGATATCCAGGTGACATCATATGATTTAAAAGTTAATTAAACTGAGTGATATAGTATAAGAGCCCCAGGTGTTTATTTCAAAAGCTGCCTGTTTCTGCAGCACTTAGAAGGAATAAATGGGGCAGGGGGAAATCTAATAAAAAAACCTTCTGTGTGTTGCATTAAGAAGTAATCACACCGTTAAATCATTCTGGTTCTGGAGCACTTCAGATACCTTAAAATCCTGGCAATTCTCTCCAGCTTAGGCTTGTTTCCATCGTTGTGCTGTCCTCCTTCCCAGAGCCGGCACGTTTTTCCTTTTAAGAACCCCAGGAGAGAGCTGCACAACCCAGCAGCCAGGGCCTCGTGCACGGGCTGTGCTGGAGGCTGCACCTTGGCTGGAAGGCACATCAGATCACTTCTGAGCACTAATGGACTGCCTGGGCTGGCACCATCCCTCTCATCACTGCTGGGATGGAAGGGAAACAGCCTGGGCACAGCACTGGGCATGTGGCAAATGCTGACAAACCTTAGGAAAATCAGGGGAGTGGCTGGAATGTGAGGTGTGAGTAGGGAGGAGCGGAAGGATCCACAGGAAAAGATCTTTCATAAATTGAATGTTTGGGAGAGACTGCTTTGCTCCTTCAAAGATATTTTATATGGAAAATTTAACTGTAAGTAATTGCCCAGGGGAGACTGAGGTAAAACAGCTTCTGTTGCTTCTTGGGAAGTCTTGAGCATGGGCATTTCTCCTTCACAGGCAGAGATCTTTCTCCAAGACCACGCTGATGGAGAATCCTGTTTTGCAAGACATTTGTCCCACATGCCTCATAATCATCTGACACCAACAGCTGACTTTCTTCTGAGTTCATCACCTTTTCTTCTATGGGGTCAAAAATCCTCTAAAACTTTTGAACTTCAGACTTCAAGATCTATGAATACCTGGCCAAGCAGCATCTCTATGCAGTGTTAATCCAAGTGACACAGTATTTGAGCAAGAGCAGGGAGATGGAAGTCTCAGGAGTCTGAGGTGAAGTAAAAAGAAAGAAAATAGATTTCAGTATCATTGGTGTCACCAAAGGCCCTGAGTTATCTCAAAGGCATCGTGTCTAGGAAAGTTCCTGTGCATTCTGAGGGAAAGTCCACTTTTCCATAATTTGTCAGGTTAATAAATGGCTCCCTCTTCTCCCTACAGCCTCTCTTGTTACCAGTTCTCATGCAGCATTGCCAGAGCCTCCTTTCACTATTAATACCACTCACTGTGAAATGTAATTACCAGCTCTATCACAAAGCGTCAGGCACATTTATCCACTGTACACCCTCGCTGGCTCCAGATCACATCAGTCACTGGTTGGCTTGTTCTGACAATGCTGTCCAAAGGAAAAAGTGTCTGCACATGCTCCCGGCTAACTTGGGCCGCTTAAGTGGAGCATGAAACTTGTTCTGGGGGCCCAAAGTGGGTTCAATAGGCAAACACAAAAACAAGGAGCAAAAAGAGATACTTAAATTAATACAGACTCATGATTTAAATCCAAAAGAATGAACGATGATAGGCGGAGGGAAGTGTTTGGCTGGAGAAGATGGATTAGGAGGCGCTCTAGAAAGCAATTTAAAATGATAGAGTGAAATTAACAGCTCCCTCCTCTGGGCTGACACAAGCAAAATCCCTCCTTTGCTTTATGCTTCAGCTCTCCTCATTATGTTTTGATTAAAACCGATACAAAAGAGCTCACTTACTCTCCCTTGCTCATGGCTCTCTTCTCCTGCCTCCCTCTTTACACCTCCTTGCATCTGTTCCCACCAAGCACACAGGATACCCAGAATTCACACTGCTCAGCCCTTTCTCATTTGGTGAAGCTGCAACTCTCACAAAGGCCAGGGACTCAGCCAGACGTATCAGCTTTAGCTTTACTTAAAAATCCTATTAGTTAGAAGAGAAAATAACATAAATTCTTACTGATATCCAACTGACTCTTCTAGTAAGTGCTTCTAATTCCGTGGGGCTAGAGGCAGCTTTTCCTGTCCTGTCTGAATATCAAGTATGTGCTTTGAAGGTGGTACCTTCACTGCACTCAGTATTCCTGGAACTGTTTAAAAGCACACAGCCTACGCCTATAATGGGGAACTGATAAAAGGTGAATTTTATTTACTGGTCGAGTGTTACCATGGGGCAATGAATACTGAAAGAGAGCCCGAGAAATGCAACTCAAAGTACTGCTGACAAAATAAAGTAAGAATTATCAGCATACTCGAAGAGGAAAGAAGTGGAACTGAAAGAGGATTAGTTATGTTAACTGCTTATCTGTCCCTGAGTCTCCAGTGTTTAGACTGTGTTGTCCAAAGCCAGCTAATGATCTGCACACCTAGGCAGAGACAGGAAAGACATGTCTGCGAGAAACCGAAGTATTTTAGAGTTTTCTTTGTGAGAAAAAAAAAAAAAAGAAAACAGGAAAGGAGAGCTTGCAAAAACTTTCTGTTTCTAAAAAACCTGAGGATTAAACTGCTGCAGATGAGGAAGGAAATGAGGTAGGCGTCTTTCAATTAAAATAAAGCACAACAGTGTGACCTGCTACGGTGTGTTTGTGCTAGGTGCACATCCCAGCAACACCCCCAGCAAATCTCCGTGCTCCCAGGACCATCGCAGAGCTTCCTGGAGCCTGGCTGAATCCAAGGTGCCTCTTTCCACCTGAATGGGCTCCTCAATTTCAACCAAATGCAACTGGTGGGGGAGAGGAGAAGGAAACAGCTGAACTTCAGACCTTTCCCACGCTCTCACCATTCCGGTGTTGCTTTCAATAATGATGAATTTGTGGATCATCTTCTTCTAATCTCACACAATAATGATGCTTCCTGCTTTGATTCAAGCTCTTTTAAGTGTGATGGTGGCAGATGGCAGGCTATTACACAGCATGGCCACACACCAATGGGAGCAGGAAGGATTATCCACCAAAATAGTGACTCTTCAAAATCAAAAAGGTGAGGGCCCATGGAAGAGCTGTGGTTTTATTTTTACACCTCAAATCAGTTATTTGAATGCATTATGAATGCTGTAAATACACCCAATGGATATAATGAAAATACATTATTAATTGACACTCATTATTAATGAAGTTATAAATTCACAAGTGATGGAGCCATGACGGTGTGAGGGAAAGGTCATGAATAATAACTGGAGATGAATAATATATGCACAGTTAGCTCACAGGATACTATGTTCATATGACTGTAGTGCCTCATGTTTATTTAACTCAGCACTGCATTGACTTTTTATTCTTTGCTACATAATAAGAGAAAGAATTACAGGGACTATAATCTCTATTAATTCAACATAACAGATCACAATGGACAGCTGATACTTCTGCAGGGATGCTCCTGCATCTTAACTAATACTAAAATCCTGGAATCCTCCTCTTCTCCATTGTGCTCTTCCTCTATGACATCATGCTTTGCCTCTTTCATCCACTGCTGGCACATGGAGAATGTCACATCTACAAAGTCACAGCAGACCCAGAGATAAACCCCTGACCAGCCCAAGTGGCACATGAGGGTAACTATCAGTGGAGAAATGCCAAAATCTCTGGGTCACGTCCCAGTGTGACAAACAGCGGAAGGCAAGCCGTGTGCTGTGTGCACATACAGACAAATTTGTTTTGGTTCCATCTGTTAGGACTAATTTGTTAATTATTAAATAGATAATTTATCATCTCTGCCTGCTTGATCGGTGTTTATTACCCACGGTCTGAGGCAGAGAGTGCTGTGTGAATAAAGATGGGATTAATTAATTACGAAAAGTTCAGGCGACTGCAAACTTGCAGTGACTGCTTCCAGTCCCTGTCTACTCCTGAACAGAAAGGAGACTGGGGAATGGAAAAAGCATCAGGAATTCAAGCCTTTGAATGTCAAATTTCCTCCTTTCCTCACAAATTAACCACTGCTGGATGATGGAAAGCAAACTCTATCTCTTAAGACTTCACCTCGGCACTTTCCAACCAAATTCTCTTGAAAATCTCTGGATCCAGCTACTCTGTGAATGAACAAGTGGTTCTCCAGGTCAGCATCACTGGGTCATCCCTGTCTCCACACAGAACAGTGTCACTGTCCCCTGGCCACTGCCATCCAGGATGTCTGGTATAAACCGCAGCCAAAGCAAAGCGGGTCACCCACCTGGGGCTTGGGGACCCTGCTCTGCCTTTCCTCTCTCAGCTGTTTGATCCACTGGTGCCCATCCTCCTCTCCAGATCCTCCCATACTGTAAAACTCATGGTTTGAGAGGTTCCTTCAGCAGTCACTCCCTCCTCACTGCTTTAGCACTAGAAATCTGTGCTTGTCATTCCTTGAACAGAGTCTCAAGACTGGCAGAAGAGCCGAAGCCATACTAAGAGGTCAAAACATGTAGGAAGCAAGAAACTTTCAAGAACATCCTGATACATTGAACCTTGCAACCCTCAGCTCATATGGCAGAATGTAAAAGGAAAGACACACCTAAAATCCACCTACTCTCACTACTGAAAAGTTCATCAAGGTTCAAACATTTCATGAGGAATGTCAAGACAGAAAAAAAAATTCTTCCAAAATATGCCAGCCTAAGCAACAGGCTACAGGTGAAATAAACACCAGCCCGCCTAAAGATACAGGAAAGATCCTGAAATTCAGGGATGCTGAGCTGCAGGAAACAAGAGAGCATAATTCACGTGCTATCAAGTGATGCTACAAACACACGAGTAAGGGATAACTTCCAAGGAGCCCAGCACTCAACTCGCCAGCTATTCAGTCTTCTGAAGGGAGACATCAAGGGAAATCAAAGGCAAGAGATGGTAAGTTATTTGATCAAAGACACTTTTAAGGTTAATGGACAGGCCAGAAACAGCAATCATGCCTCCAGTCATGCAGTCAGAAAAATAGATACATCATGTTTGGTTCATGGTAGGAAAAGATCTTCCACATGGAACTCAGTCAGCCAGTTCTTCAGGGATTTTCAGGTGAGTTTTTGGATGACTGTTGCCAGGCTATGCCTCTTTCTTGCTGCATATTTGTTCCCTCAGTGCTCATGACCAATTTAACAAGTATTTTGTACCAACTAAAGTTTTCTTGCTAAATAAATTAATTATGACAGAGTAAACAAAAACTTTGTTTTAAATGCATGTTTTGACATGATTACATCTTTAATTGGCTGGTTTAACATTTGAAATTTGATTTAACTTTAAACTTGATTATCCTCACGGCAGGGTCAGGCTGCCAGAGACACAAACGAGCACTGAAGCCTTTGGCACTCCCAATCCAGCTCCCAATGGAGCCCACTGTGTACTGCAGCATTCCTCCAGCCCCTTCCCTCTTTCATTATTCTTATTTAAGAAAGGAAAATCAAATTCAGGCCAACAGCACACATACGTTTCCTAGCACTCTATTAGTAATTTTAAAATGAGATGGTGGCTCTGGAGCCTCAATTATTAATCCCAGCTCTGACAGCTCCTTTCCCTAAATGTCTGAATTAAATCTCTACCCCACCCCAACTGTCCTTACCCATAAAACAAGCAAGGATAATGAGAAGCTAGAAAGGTATGCCAGGGAGTGGATAAATTATGTTTGGGAATTACTTGAAGGATGGATGGTATGAGCTGGGACAAAGAAAGCCACTGCACTGTCAGCCCTGTGACAGAACCCACGTGGCATGATGAGTCTGATGAGGTGACAACATCCCCAGCCTCTGGAAAAACCAGCCTAAGGAGGGTTTGCATCCTGATCACTACTGAGACACGGGAAAGCCATTTTCTTTCCAGCAGAAATTACTGACTTGTTAGTTAGTAAATGTTGCCACAGTTTTCTCTTTCCTGCTTCAAAAGAGCCTTTTGCACTATTCCGCTACTTCCCAGTACCAGTATTTGTACTCTCAGGTGCTCTGCTCATCAGCACTATCCCTGATTTCTCATAGGTTCCCAGATTGTGGAGCTCAAAAGAACCGTAAGAATCAGCCAATCTAAAAACTGATGAAAGGCACAAGCTGGTGAATTAAGCAAAGCAGTTTCTGCATCAGGCTCATAATTACCAGCTGACTTAGAACATTTCTTGTACGAGAATATCCCGTCTTCATTTAGACACTTCAAAGTGATGGCAAATCCCCTACGTACTGAGATAAATAGTTCCAATGGCTAATTACCCCTGTTGTAACAAAAGCATTTCCTTATTTCTAATCTTTTCTGGTTTCTACTTCCAGCATTGATCTTGTTATGTTTTTGTCTGATAGATTTAAGAGCTCTTTGCTGGCCACAATCTCCTTCCCATATAGGAACTCAGACTATGATCAAGCTGCTTATTAACCTAGCCTTTGTTAAGTTAATTAGAAGGAAATTCTCCAGCCTCTCACTGGTTTTAGATCTTGAGGTGAGGCAGAAGAAATAGAGACTACTCACCAAGGATTTCCCCTGTTTTTGGAGAGAACGGGTTAAGATAATATCTTGATAAAATAGAGGCCTATGTACCATGAGCTTTATGCTGTCCATTCCATTTTTAAGTCACCTTTCCTGCCTCCTCTTGTCCTGGTATAGGCTGATGCAGGAAGTGATGCTGGAAGCTGATTTCAAGCTGAATTTGCACATTGAAGTCACTGACTCCACCACACCCCACCCTCCTGTTCTGTCTCCACAAAGGCGGCAGAACAGGAGGGAAGCAAAGACTGAGATTCCAGGAGATTGTGCTGGAAGACCCAAAGGAAACACTGCTTTTTCGTCAAGAGGTGCTGCTTGCTAAGTTGGCCCCTGTTGCCTTTGAAGGCCCTTCACCAGCTTTTCTCTCTTCCCAAGGCTGCTTTGCTCTCCCCTGCCTGTGTGGCAAACAACCTACACAGTCATCTCTTCCCCTAATGCCAATGGGAACTCTTGGACTACTCCCCTCTCCTCCCACTTCTCTCACACACGTTGTCTTCTCTTCACTGTCTTCTTTGCCAAACTGCCTCAAAGAGTGCTTTCTCCCTTCCCTTCCTCCTTTTGCTTCACATCTTCTCTGTGGGAGGACTCACAGGGCTGGTGCTCTCCTCTGCATCCATACAATCCTTCGTTTCAAATCCTGCTCAGAACAGGAGTTGTTTTTGTGCTCCCTCAATGAAACTTTTTGGTTCCCAGCACTGGGAGCTTACAGGAGCACAGCTCCTGTGTGAAATACTCCAAACCCAGACACACCCACCACACCCTCTTCTCCTTTCCAGCCCTTTGCAACACTCCTGTCCAACTGCTCAGCCCTGCTCTGCTTCTTGCTGCCCTCCAAGCAGCACTGTAAGCACCAACACTCCAGGGCAAAACTGCTTTGCTACCAGTAGGATCTCCAAACAACATCATCTTTCTGTGACTCACTTGCTGGGAAAGGAAGATGGGAACAGCTGTGCTGTTGCCTCGAGACAGATTCCTCCATCCCCACGCTGCTTCACAGTCACAGAAATATTCCTCCTCAAGAAGTATTTCATTCTGACTTATGCTAACCACTGGCTGACTTCATTCATCATTGATTGTCTCCTCTCTGAGAACCAGAGTGCTGCTGCAGATGCATTTTGATTTGCTTTAAATTGAGTGGTGATGGGGGCTTCATTATGCTTGTGTTAGTGCTGGACATCAGCGTGCCAGTGGTGAGGGAGCACAGTGCCATGGAGGAGATCTGGTGGGAGAACAGTGAGCACCATGGTGGATATCTGGGGGCAAGCAGGGATGGAAATCCACTAATTAATCTAAAACTGGAACTACAAACCAACAGGTTTTGGGTCATTAAACAGCGTTGTACCCCCATGAATGAGGTCAAAGTGGAGAGAAGGGGGATCCACCTTGCCACACGAAAGGAGAAAACAGGAGAGAGACAGCAATTAAGCTGAGGAAGTTGTAAGGAGCTCACACTATTCCCATTATCCCACTCTGATTCGTGGGAACAAGGCAGACTTGGGAGAAAAGGTTGGGGCCATCTTGGTGTAAAGAAAAGCAGGGGGAAAATTGAGGAAAAATTGTCAGTAGACAATAAAGGATGAATGCAGAAAACATAATTCCTGCCCTTCATTTTCTCCACTGTCTTTAGCACCTTCTACTGCAAAACAGTACCACACGGCAACAGTCAGGAAATTGTGGCATTCAAACACTGCTCAGATCACCTGTGGGGCAGGATCCAAGAGTACTCTCCATGGCTTTCTCTCCCTATGAGCAGTACCAACCCCAACACACTGCTTCCTCCTGATCTACTCAAGTGGCTTAATTAGAAATTAATCTAGTGAGGTAGGAAGGAACTAATGGTAAGCAGCAAGAATGAAATGAGCCATCCCAGGAGTAGGGTGGTGAGACAGGAGAGCTGGGCTCAGCCATACCATGAGGGGGGTGACATGACCCAGTGTCCCCTAGACAGGGAAGACTCAAGTCCTCTCCTCTGAGAACAAAGATTGGCATGGTGGATCCTGGGCTGCTGGCAGCAGGACACAAAGCTGGGATGGTTTCTGTGTTGTTCATGTATCTGCTCTTTAATGGGAATTAGATAAAGGGATAAAACCTTTCCTGTTGAGAAAAACTACTGCTCAGTATCAATGATTTTCTGTCACTTCTTGCCAGAACTCTGGGTGACGAAGTCTGGCCTGGGGACCTCTGGGTGAAAAAGTCAGGTCTCAATTGACTTGTATTCTGGCAGTGCATGCTGTCTAGTGGTCTTCTGCCCACTGGCAAAAGACAACTTTTCCCATCAGTTGAGGCTGTGATTTATTAGTACAGGGGTTGAAATTCAATAAAATGAGCTCCCCCATCATCACCTCCCAGCAACTGTCTTGCTGCTCTGCTAATTTCACCAAGACAACCTGAGAAGACACCCAAAGCCCAACCCCAGTGAGGCAGGAGGCTCTCAGGTACATGTGTCTGTGTCACCACAGTTGTAACTGGCTGCTGTGGCACTTGGAAAGGTGGTTGAAGACACAGAGACTGTCCCAGGTGCAGAACAAACTTGAAATCTGTGCTGGTGGCACAGCCAAGGCTCCACTGTGTCAGAAACTCCTGGATCCAGAGTAAATGCAGGAGGCTGTTCCAAGAGTCTTCCCATCTCCCACTGAGGCCTTTAGGCAATAGCAGCACGGGGAAAAGAGAGAAACCAGCTCCTAAGAGTTGGTTTGGATCAGTTGTGAGGGTACCCTGGGCATAAATTTTGATATATTAATGAGTCACAGCAGTCACATAACCGGCAGTTCCATCATTTCTTCCTCTCTAACAGCCCCTTCTGGAGATCTAATCTCAGTAAAATGCTGGAGAAGCCTCTCAAAAGGCCATGTTTTACTGCTGTCAGTCTATCACTGCTTCCTCACGACAAAGGGCCACAGGGGAATAACCTCTTATCTCAGAGATCAAAGTCCTGTGTTAATGACCGGGAGCTGCCACTCATCCAGTGCTCAGACCACCCGAGGAAGCTGCTGCTCTCCCCAGCTCAAACCCTGGTTTGTTTATAGCAGCAGCATTAATCTGGAGGATGGCTTTTCAGTACAGGCGACTTTTATTATTTATTTAGTACCCAATATTTATTATTTATTTAGTGCCCAAAACACAACAGGTCTTTGTGGCAACATGAGAGAGCCCATTCCTTGAAAAGCCTTCAGGCTGATAAAGAGAAAAACCCTAAAAGAAGATGAATGGGGCTGAATGGACAAGAATGGGCTTGAAGAGATAAAGTACTCAAATTGCTCCTCACTACTCACTCACAATGCTATTTTGTACAGCTTTCTATAAGCATGGAACACATGCAAGGGGATGGCTCCTTTATTTGGATGCAAAACGGGGAATTGAAGGGAAAAAGGAACAAGTGGCTGTATGGACTCCATAGAGAACAAATAGGTGGAGAGATGGGAAGGGATAAGGAACTTGAAGTCTCTTCCAGGCCGTCCTTGAGGCACTTGGCCTTATTAACCATGTCCAGTCTTCCTCTGGATCTAAGGCTCCCCATGCAAAGCCCATCCTGCTGCTGCACTTCATGTTGGACTGGTTGACACAAACATTTGCCAGCTCTTATCCACCTTCTGTGAAGCCATGCTATCCTACTCTTTCCCATATCTCAAAGATAAAATACCAGCTAGAGAACTACTGATCTGGCACATCCTTCCCCAGAGAGCAATTTTTGGACTCCATGAAAAGAGGGACTTGGTCTGAAGCTCTCAAGACTTTTACATTAATGTGCTGAAAAGAAGAAATTCCTGAAGTATCTTTCTCTATTTAACATGGGGTGACTGTCTTCAATCTGTAGATAAACAGACAATGTACAAAGATTTAAGGTAAGGAGCAAGAGGAAACATCATTAGGATGTGACGTGGCATGTTAGCAAAGGCTAGAAAATAGAGGTAGGTAAACCTGAAGGTTTTTGACTTGACAATGATCAGAATTATTTTTGCTTTTTTTGCCAAGGAAATCTCCTCTTCGCAACGTTAACTTGGTCCTCCCATATATCACTTCCCAGCAGGATTCCCATCACAGATGCATCTTCCAGATGAGAACCCGGGGGGAATGAGATGCTTTTGACATCAGGAGAAGCTGCTCAGTGAAGCTTGCTCTGCCTCTGCTCCAGGTGTGTGCCAGTGCACTGCCTCCCCACAAAGCACAAATCCAGCATGAAGAGAGGCTGCTGTACATGAGCAGGAGAATGAGCTCATCCAGAGAAGGTGTTACTTCTGCTGGCATTAGGAATGGTGCATGGAAAGCCATCTGCTGGGAAGGAGCACGTTCCTGGCTTGGTGAGGATGCTCCCTCCTCTTTGCCACTGCTCTCAGCACTGCTGGGTGGGTTTCAGGCAAGTGCCTGGTACTGGCTGCTGCTCTGCAGGAGCATCAACACCCCATCACTGCCAGTCGCTCTCCCAGTGATGCTTCATTTCTTCAGGTTGCCAAATGTTTACTGACTGTGCTGTCCTTCACCCCGTGTACAGCTGCCTCCCACCCTGCCCTCTCCAGCCTGGGAGACTCAGGGGACAAGCCCAAGATCAATGATGTAAAGAGATCTGTGACCATGCTGTCACTGCCACCTCTCTGCCTCTCAGCTTGCAGATGGAAAGAGGCGGAGGAGGAAGAATAATGAAATAGAAAAGAGAGGCATTGCTTGCAGAAATTGTATTGCTTCTCTTCCAAACATTAAATACAACAGCCTACAGCACTCCCCTGGGGACCTAATCCAAATCCATGCACACAGACTTGGACATTTCCTGGATAAAAGCTTCCCTGCCTGGGTTCATTTCAACTCTAACAAGTCCATTTCTTAAGAGAGAGACTGAGCTAACAGAAGGCAAGGTTGGATTAGCCTTAATGGATCTGGGAAGAGCTGGGGGATTGCCAGTCCCCCTGGTCCTCTCTACCAGCACAGCACCCTCTGCTCCCACAGAACAGCCAGTCTGTGCTTTGAAAGGCCTTCTCCAGCATGAGAGAAGGGAAGCTGTGGCTGGGCATACACCTCTCAACCCTACAGGAGAGGGAGCAGAACCAGCACCGATGGTAGCACTTAATTGAGGATACCACAATGCCAGGCAAAACTGAGCATTTAGCTCCCCGAGAGAGCTGCATGACCTTTCCTGTGTGCCTGGAGATATTTAGCACTGCACAGTTTGGGTGAAGGAGGGTTTGTAAAAAGGGAAAACAACAACAGAAATCCCCGTTGTCTACACTGACAAAAACACACACAGAAGGCAGAAGAGCAGCAGCAGATTTTCATGCCTTGATGGAAAGACTGCATTTAAATAACACAGAGCACCACGTTTCCCCCTGGCTCCACAATGTTGCTTGTTGAAGGAAATCCGTGTGGTTAGCGTTACAGGGAGAACACATCCCTGTGATTTTCACTGAGCTAATGGGAGCCAACACCGTTACCTGTAACTTGGAGGACAGCATTCCCACCCATCCCAATATTTACCTAATAAAAGGTCAGCCCATTCTACGGCACCTATTTGCAAAATTAAGAGCCTCTCTCCAGCAGCTAAATGCTTGCTTTAGATTTGGAATTACTGTAATTAAAGTTACATTGTGCTCGGATTGGTGCCAATCACTGGGGAGCTCCAGGCGTGACCCGCCGTTCCTGGCTCCATGCGCCTGGGCGTCCCACTCCATTAGCTCCAGGGAATTAGCTGTCATTAACCAAGAGATGCACACTCCTTCGTGTTGTCAAACCGCAATCAAGCGGGTCACAGGTGAAGAATAAATACTTTCAGAACAAGCCCAATTACACCATTTACATTTCATTACAGAACCTGTTTAATCCACTGATGGGCTCCCAAAGTTCTTCTGCCTAATAAACAGCATTTCAGAGGAATTAATAGGCCCTGCAAAACATGCTAATTACACTCTTTTGCATTGCATTTGCAATATTGATTTAAAAGTTGCCACTTCCCCCTCCTCCACTCTCCTTTCCCAGCCCCAAAGCCTTAACTTTCAGCAAAGTACACTCAAACCAGCCTAATTACTTGCGAGTTTGCAAGCTAATGCATCTCTCTTGTCAAAGCTCGGTTCCAGCAAAGGCCAACATACAGGGAGGGGATTTTCATGTCCATAACTTGTGCAAGTTCCTCCAGACAACCACTGGAAACAGCTGCTGAATAGCAATTACAGGCAGAGAGCAGGCATCAGCAGAGACTTTGCCATAGCAACGAGCCTGGCTGGGCCCGCTCCCCAAAGACGCCTCCTCCTCCCAAAGACCAGAGCAGCGGAACAGGTACAATGACAACACAACCACCACAATCTCATTTTGATTTGAAACCCAAGCTCTTTGATGCTCTCTTAGGCACTGAACTGTTTAAAAAACAAAAGGAAAGTTTATTTTCAAATTGCGGGTTTCAGCTAAACCGTTTGGAAGAGAGGAACAAATCAGCCGTGCTGGTGGAACGCGCCGGCTGGTTGTTTATTCACCCTGGCTCTTCTGCCCAGCTCCTGCCATGGGCTTGCAGTTTTCTTCCTCCTCTATGTGCTCACTCTGCCTTCCTCTCCACTTCTCTGAAATCCACTTTCTTTAATCAGTGCGTTTACTTCCCAACCTCTGACTTTTTGCACTAGCTTGGTGGCTGTCACTTACACTTGGGGTTTTATCCCAAGCTTACTGACAGCTAAAAGCTTTTGGAGGAGGAGAAGGGAGAGGGACAGAGTGCTTGTGGTGTTTCTCTGCAGCACCTGCAGGTTGGACCCAGCAAAAAAGCACAGTAGCCTGCTGTGTTTGGTTCCTTTCCTAACAAAGCAAGAAAGGAAAGCCAAAGGAAGGTCTATCACAAGATGGTGAGATACAGAGCAGCCATCCTACCATAAGGGCTGACACCTACTCCTGCTCCTCAGAAACTCTCACCCGTAGTAGCTTTGAAAGGGAAGGGATATAGAAGCAGATACTGCAAAAATGGACATAAGGAACAGTCAGAGTTTAATGAAGACAACACATGGTGCTCAGCCCTACTGTCCCCTCACTAGGAATTTGGGCATGTCCCCAGCTGCACCGAGGAACAACACAAAGACAACCCATGTCCAAGGATTTCATCTCCCAGGTATCCAGTCTGTGTGAATGTTCATGCAGAAGCAAGTCCCTGCACGAGTCAGAACTGTTTGTTTTTGCCCAGCCATCCATGTAACCCTCTTTGTGAAGTGAGGACCAGGTGCTGCTCAGTGCCCCAGGTGCTGCAGGGAGTGCTGTGCCCTTCCACCGTCTGGCCAAAGCACGGCCCAGGAGCTGCTCCCTGCACAGCAGGAGGAGTCTCCACCCCTGCATGGCCACAGTCCTCTCCTCTAATGAGAACATCTGCCCCACAGGAAGCCATCTAGGCCACGTGGGAAGGCTGGCTGTAATCCTGTACCATTTTATACCATTTATTTATCGCAAGTATGGAATTTCTTTTTGCCTCTCAGAGATTCTGTGGGGATTTACAAACAGGAAATGCTACAAACAATACCTTGGGATCTCTTCCCCCTCACAGGCACCAAACTGGATTAGTTAGTTATTGTCTGGAAAACACTTTGAAGTATCACTTAATGCTACTAATCACACAGCACCTCTTTAACAGCATCTACCAATGTTAGCACAGGCTGGAAAGGAGATATAAATACCAACCAAGCTTTGTAATTACACTGCAAATACATCAATATTTGTCAAGAACTACTCTTAATCTCATAAAAGTGCCACAAGAAATCAAGACCTACGAGCAGTTCTGTATCTCCTCTGCAGGGCAGACCCCCAGGCAATGCAACATCTCTTGACTGCATGCTGTGCCCATGGCTGTCTCAGACAAGGGGTTTTTTTACTGCAAAGCCTTCTGACAAACCTTTACTGCAGGTATTGCACAGCAGGGCTAACCCAGACCAGCCCTGCACAGTTTGCAACAGCAAAGATCACAGGACAGGGAGAGTTTGCAACAGAATGGCTAAGACCATCTCTAATTTAAGCTGACAGAAAAACAAATTGAGAAAAAGATATAGTCAACTATTTAAAGCTTGGCCCTTCTTAATCATCCACAGAAACCAAGAGCTCAGTTGCCATCTCATTGCAAAGGTAAGATTAAAGACAGGCAGAAGATTTTTACCCCATAGTTACAATGATTAATGTTCCTAAACAGACATATAGTTTGAAAGCACTATTACTGGAGAAAGAAAAGTTGTTGCCTCATATTCTCAACCCACTATTTTCCCTGGGCAGTGAGCCAGCGGCTGAAGAATAAGGAAAGTTTCTATTTTAAGAGTTTTCTTGAATTGCAAGGTTTGGTAATGAACACAACTTGTTACCATCCCCTTTGCTGAAATCAGGGACAAATGAAAAAGGTGTGGATGAGCACTCTGTCCTCAGTCAGACTTGAAGGAGGGAGACTGGTGACATCTTTCCCTCCATCCCAGCTGCCCTGGTGGCATCAGAACCAACTTCATTTCCTCACTGCCTGCAAAGCACCAGGAGCTGCCCCGCACAAGTTTGTCTGCTGCTGTCAAGAAAGATGCAAGAAAATTATTCATAGAGTCCCAGAATGGTTTGGGTTGGAAGGAACCTTAAAGATCATCTAGTTCCAACCCCCCTGCTATGGGACACTGAATTCAAAGAGCAAGACACAGCAGCTTTGACTTTTTATACAAGATAGGACACTATATAAAGCTACCGATCTCATAATGGTGACATAATACACATTCTACAGGTGATCATGCTGGGAAAAGAGAAGGTGTGAGCTTCCATGAAGCCAGTGTTCCTCATTAGTTGCTGCAATACTTCTGAGAACAACTCCTGCCAGATCTGGGATGCAACATGTGTGCTGGCACCTTGCTAGGAGACACAGGAAATAAGTTGGAATAAGTTCCTGCAAACCCAGCTTGTGGTCTGGCTGGGCACGGTGTGCTGCTCTCAGTTCCTATTGTACCTCATCATGCCCCAATGTAATTTAAATAGTTCACTGTGGGAAGTGAGAGGAGAATATATTCCATAGGTTTTGTTTCCTTAGTCTCAGGAACACTGATGTTGTGAGTTGTTGCTCAAAAACCTCTGCGAAAAAAAGCCCAACATGACCTCCTGCATCCAGGGCTTCCTGCTATTATAAACTCAGCAAAACAGCATGCTGTGTCCTGCCCATGAGGCAGACAGACAACAGACTGTGGTCTAATTAGAAAAGACATCCTTCCCACATTATCCATAAAGCTGCCTCAGCCTACAAGTAAGGACAAATAAATAACTGTCAGGGCTAATAAGCCCAGAATCATAAGAGGAGGGAAAAAACTGAAATTGGACCTACTCAGATCTCAGTTATGTGTTCACAGAAAACGTGTGGTAACAACTGTGAAGACAAACAAAACCAGCTATGGTTGAGCCAGCTCCTCTTCAGCAGACTCAGACATGCTCCACCTCAACAGATTGTGCCGACCCCCCGGCATTTCTCTGAATTTCCAAACTAATAAGAGACACAAACTGCCACAGCTGATTAATTGGAGCACTTGAGCATCACAAGAAGACCTTCTCCATTTCACCATGCCAGGACACAACAGGAGGGAGGACATGAGGAGATATCCAGTGTGGGGAACTAGAGAGAACAGCCCTGAATGATGAAGATTGTGAGGATGGCACAAGCTCTGAGGGGTGGCTATATCAGGAAGCTGTTTAGGACATTCTCAGGATCAAAGATGTCAAAGGGATGGTGTCTAGAAGCTTTGTGTGCATTACCCATTTGGATCACAGCCTGTCATTACACAAATCCTGAATCTAGAGCCCTTCAATTTTGCATTCCCTCTCCTCACTTCTCCACAGGAAGGGACAGACCAACTCCAGGCACTCTTCTGAACTTCCCTGGGAGCCAATTGTGTCATTGTTACCCTACACCTACAATTTTACAAAGCAAGCTTCTCCGCTTGTTGCTGTGGTTGAAAAAATTTTAAGAATCTATAGAAAGGATTAACTCCAAGGGACAGTTTCCAACAGAACACATGAAGAATAAGTTGGAGTTACCCAAATTGCTTCAGTTTAGTCTCTCCCTTCCTTCCTCAGCCACTGAATGACAGCTCAGGAATCTGTTCCGAATTAATTTTCATCCATCTGTTTCACCTTTATGCTCACAGATCTGAGGCAGGGCATGGGCCCTGGACATCTGCAGGGTGTTGGAGCAGTTCCCACTGGGAGCCTGTCCCTGCCAAGTGACAGGGGACCATCCACTGGGACGAAGCAGTGCCAGCTCCCAGCTATCAGTGCCACTGTGAGTCAAACGTCACCACGTGCAACCATGCTTGACACAAACACTGGTGCTTCCAGTGCTCTCTCCTGTTTGGTGAGGGGAAAACAGGGGCTGGACTCGAGACCAGGAGGTTGCTCAGAGCTTTTCCCACAAGAACAGTGACAGCAGGAGCCACCATATGGGATGAGACAGGGAGCAACTTTGCCTTGGCCTTGTTGATTGAACAGCACTAATCAGGCTGAACTTGGGGCCCATCTGCTGACCACTGATCACAGGCTACAGAACCAGGACACTGCCCATGAGCTGGCAGGACTACAGGCATGGACAGTGGGGAGGGAGCAGCCTCCACACACTTGCCTGCTCCTCAGTTCCCTCAACTCTGCTCTTTAGCTCTGTCCTGAAGGGATCTGTCTCTGGAAACAGAAAGGCAGTGCCATGTGCTGCTACCTCAGATCACTGATCAGCCTGGAATATGCATCTTTTGAATCAGAGGGCTGCTTCTTCTAAAAGAAACATCTCCATGCTGCAGAGACTTGATCCTCACAAGGTATTTTTCAGCTCTTGGAGGCCAACAGGCTTCTGCTCTCATGGCTGCAGTGTTTGACAGAAGCAAACACCTCATGAGGCTCTGGAGCCCTGGCTGAGCAGAGGTCAAGGAGAGAGCTCCAGCTGATGGAGCTTCTGCCCTGCCTTAGCTTCTTCTGCCCTTGAGAAAGGTCTGAGCTGGGCCCAGAGCCATTCTGGGGGAGTACAAAGAGGCAGCCCTGGGGCAGTAAGGGGGCACGATCTCAGGAGACACAATCCTTGTTAACATGCACTTCACTTCACCACAAAGGCAAACTCAGCATGACACCAAGGACTCAAACCCCTCCAGCTTTTGTCCCTTCTAATTTGTGGGTGCATCAAAGCACCAGACAGAGGTTTGGGAGCTGATAAGGTGGACATCCATAATGGAGAAGGTGCAAGATGCACCAAGGTAGCAGATTACAGCAGAAGCCCTAACCCAGCCAGACTTGGTGTAAGTGCATCTTGGCCTCCAGTTCACATTTGCATCCTTGGCCCATGCGGAGGTGGCTGGCTGGGGTGCCTGTCCATGCCAGATACGTTGATTGCTTTCTGCAAACGGCTGATCTGCAGAGGACTGGACTAAACCCAAACTCATTTCACACAGGTCACTGACCAAGAGGGCAGCATGTAATGACTTCTCATCTCTCTCTGCACGGACTGGATCTAAACCACTGATCTCTAGCACCATTGAAACTTCCCAGTTTCACCCCATCCCCTGAGTTAAAGGATGTCCCCTTCCTGCCACCACTCCCCTGGCACCTGTCAGAGCCAGCAGACTCTCCCTCTGCAACGCCTAAAGGAAAATTCCCCTTTCATAGGCTCAGTTACAAAAGAAAATCTCAACATCTGCCCATGTGAGTCAGCTATTTCTCTGAATCCCAACAACTTTGGCTGTAGGAGATGGCTGGGAAAGGCAAAACCAGAAAGACAAAAAGGGTTATGTCCTAAATAAAAACAAGTCCAAACACTTGGGGAAAAAAAAAAAAAAAAAAAGGAAAAACCCATTTAGCTTGGTAATGCAATAACAAGCAGAGAAATATGTAGCTTCAAGGCTACATAGCCAGGTCAGAAAACCCTCTAGAGAGAAAGAAGTAGGCCACAAAACTCTCATATTACTTGCTAAATCTGCTCCATTACCCAAAATTTGTGGGGGAGGCCCCTCTGATGGCTGAGCCAGCTGGCAGCTCTCCTTGGACAGGTATTTATTCACATGCTGATAGGCTGTGGAAGCAGCTCTGAACTCTCCAACAGAAGATGAGATGTGACCAGGATGCCAAGAGCTGCAGGTGAAGCCTCCACCTTCCCAGAACTCATAGATCACATTGGGTCTGTGACAGAGGCACCCACTGCTCCAAAAACCAACATCTGGCTGCCACCCCTCCACTAATGTGTGCAACATCTGTAAATCTGGAGAACAGCAACCCCCAGTCTGCTCCCTCTTGGATCCACTGATGCCCATGGTGCAGGATCGTAAAGACCATTTAGTTTCAATCCCCCTGCCATGAGCAGGGACACCTTCCAACCTGACCTTGGACACTTTCAGGGATGGAGCAGCCACAGCTTCTCTGGGCACCCTGTGCCAGTCTCTCACCAGCCGTACATTACAGACAAAAATTTACCTCTGCCTGTAAAACCTGCACTTACAAATCTGGTGTAATGAGAGATGGCTTTTGCAGATGATTTTATGAGGTTATTCATCCCTATCCTGCTCAAGGGAAATCATTTCAATATTATGAGCAACAGCACTGCTGAAGAGAACATGCAAAAAACCTGGAAAATGCCTCATTTTATCAACAGAAGCAAGGTCATCCAAACCCAGAGATGACGACATTCAATATTAGCATCTCCAAGCAGCGTTTGAACCTCTTGGTAACCATCCATTCCCCAGAGAAATGTCTTCCAGTAACTTTGATGTGAATTAATTAGGCTTGCACAGCTGGGAAGTACCATCTGCCTGCCACGACAGTGCTGGAGAGTCCATGGGATGGCAGAGGATGGGCTGTCTCATCCCACAGCACCTGCTGTTCCAGCACCCCTTCCTGCATCCCCCTGTGTTTCACAAGCCCCAGGCTGTCCCAGCATCCAGCAAAGGGAACAAATCAACAGGGCACCATGCAAAAACCAAAGCTGCCTCCTCTCTGACTCATGCAACTTTCTCATTCAAGCCCTGGTTTATTCTCATTTCCAAGAACTCCACATGTTTCTGCTGCTCCAGCCCTAAACAGTTGTGTACAATGTTCTAATGAGGTCCATTCCACTGATATAAAGGGCACATCCACCACACTGCTCAATTTATTTCTGTTTGGAGCATCCAAGAGCTGCCTCTCAAGGAGTTTGAGAAGACCTATTAAGAGTCCAGCCCCCACTGGTAAACAATGTTCATTTCTGGACTGGCACCATCAATCCAATCAGCAAAGGCATTTAAGGACAGGATGTACAATATTGGAAAATGAAATTACTTTGAAAAGATTCCTCCTTGCTTATTTGCCAGCTAATGACAGAACCAATGCCAAGCACAGCCAATCTGTGCTAGGGTGTTCAGAGAGACAGTCCTTATGCTGAGACATCTTTTTTTGCCTTCCCATCCACCTAAACACATCCCACACATTGGTCTTCCCCCTCACTTGAGCCTGGGAACACCTCCAGAGGCTTCTCCAGCAGTACAGAGGCAGCAAAAATCCCAATGCTGCATGATCAGGTGCCTTGTTTTGTCTCTTTTTATAAAATGTCATGAATTTTGCACTTTTGGCAAAGATGTGTTGTTGTCTTGCCCTTGTAAATATTTGCTGTTGAGAACCATTTGCAATATAAAACTTCCCTAAGGAAGGGGAGAAAGGCTGATGCTCTGATGTATTTGATAATATTCCTTGTGTCATCTGTGGTGTTTCCCTGCTACTTTTACAGGTATTTTCAACAAAGACTGGATGATATTCAGCATGCAGAAATACAAAAATAAAAAAGAAGAAAGGCAAGACAACTCAGCGAGCTAAACTCAGAGAGTTAAACCTCAGTTTGGGAGATCCAGGCTCAGTTCCTTGCTGTGCCAGGCTCCCTACAGGACCCTCCTGCCCATCCTACAAAGAGATTAACAACATGTCTTGACAAAGGTACAGCCCCACAGTCCTCCTGACAGACCGGAGAAAAACTTCCAGAGGGTTTGTCTCCAGCAAAGTCCAAAGGAGCACCATTAGCCAGAGCCTTTGGCTGCTCCAGCTGTGTTCCACAGCATCATCCAATCACACCTTGCACTCCGCCCCATCCCTTCCTCCTGTGAACTTCCATGTAATAACTGAAAAATGTGACAAGCCTAACTTTAATCATGTTTTAACTCGGGTTGGTATCATTAATCTTGCAGCCACTGATGGGTAATTTAATTAGGGCGCATTTGTAATGAATTACAATCATCATTTAGTGCTATTGTTCCTCACACTAGCAGAGGGGAGTCAGAAAACTGGCACAGTTGATCTTCTTAATTACACTCACACACCATGCAAGGCACCACCAGCCCCGGCCTTTCACTGTTGGCTTTACAGATAGAGGAACATCAGCACCAGGGACCCTCCATGGTGAGCTTGGCAAACATCTCCAGGAGTGCTCCCCACCAGCAACTGGTGACTGCCAGGCCTGGGAGATGGAGCCTTGGATGGGGGAGGTGTCAAACCCAAAGCAAGGAGCTCAGGGCTGAATCAGAGAGAAAAGTACACAGGCAGAACAGAAACTGGGCTTCGCTCTCTCTCACCACCTGTGAACATCTGACAGGCGTTCAGGTGTGGCAAGACACAAAAGATGAGTCAATGGATGTACTGTAATTCCAGAAGGATCTCAACTTAAGGACTGGATTTATTAAAATATGCTCACTTGATGGTGTTGTATAGTCACACCAAAGCTGCAGGAAAGTCTGTAGGCACTAACGATGCTCTGATGGAAGGAGAATATTTACCCCAGAGCTTTAAATCCACCTCTACATCACAATATAAGAAAATTTCCAGCCAAAACCGCTCATTTCTGCTCAGCTCCTCCACTGCTCCGTGCAGGATGCACAGCAGTGAGTGCATGTATTTATTTCAGACATGACTTCAGTCTGCAAAAGTGGAGCAATCTGTTGCTGTGGCTGAGAGCCAGCCCACTTCCTCCTCGCTATCTCTGTGCAGAACAGACAGACTCCACCATGGACGCCGTGTGGTGCCATCCCCCTTTGGCAGCCAGGCTAACCTGCCTCTGAACTAAACCCTTCTGAAGAGCTGCTCAACTTTTGTTGCTCTCAATGAGGTGTTTCATACAAATTTATATTTGTTTTTATATACATATGATGTGTTTTACACAACAGTTATTATGCACAGGACAAAAGGAAAGCAAGCCCTTTGTATCTCCTCCAAGGAGGTGGTCAGGATCCCTCTCTCGGTCTTCACTCAGAAGAAATCTGGATTTCCAGACCTCAGAGCAAGCAGGAGGAACAGCTGTTCCCAGTATTCCCCAGCTGGAACCCCCCAGTTCTGGCACATTCCTATGGGGAAGCAGAAGCTGGGTCAGATTTTTAAGAGAGAAAAGAAACATCAGACTCTGGGTTCCATGGTCTGGGACAGCATCCTAAGAGAAACATGACTTTGTTTTTCCCCTCCTCAAACTTATTCACTGAGGTTCCACAGAAACTCCATCTGAATTGATTAAAAATGTCCCGAGGTGCTTTTTTTCTCCAATTAATTTTGGTATCATGAAGGTTATTATTTCAGGTATTAATTATTAATTCAGGTATCATGAAGGACTCCTTCCTAGATGTGTGGAATTTGCCTGGAAACCAAAGAATTCTTGGGCAAGGCAAAACGCTGGGCTCTTGCCAAATCTAGTTTTCAAATAAAGGCTTGGGAAGCAGCTTACCAATTTGGACTGGCAAACCATGATCCCATGCCAGCAAAATGAGCAAAGAAAAACTATTAAAAACATGTGCAAATCCTTTGTGATAGTATAATATGGGAAGAGAAATAATTTGATGTGGCTCAGGGCAGAGGAAAACCAGGCCTCTGTTTTGGTAGTGCTTTTTCCAAGAGTTAGCAAAACTTGGATAAATTCTGGACAGTAATGAACAGAAAATAGGGAACAGTCTGGATTACACAGTAATGCAACTTTTTAATTGGTGGCTTATACTTCTCTGAAACATTGGGCACATTCTTTAAGATGGGCCCAGGAGAGTACTGAAATGCACTAGAGAAACTGAAGAAAGGTTTTTATAAATCCCTTAGAAATTCTGGGGAAACTGTATGAAGGGGCAAAAAACAAGTGGCTCATAAAAGAGGCCTATAAAATACCAAGATTATAGTAAGGGAAGAATAAGCACTGCTCTTTGTCCTGAAGAGAAGAACAGGAGAGAACTCAGCTGAAAAAAATACAATGTAAGGACTTTAATTTTCATACAACATGTGTTAATTAACCTGGGCAACCATGGTTGTAGGGGAGCAGAAGCACAGAATTTAATGAAAATTGGAACAGACAACAACATCCCACTTTCTAAATGGTATTTCTGCCATTTCCATTTTGCTTTTGAGAATGGGATATGGTCAAGAGGAACTTCCTTTTAATCATGTTATTAACAATGCAGTCACTGAGCGGCATTTAATTATATTTTCCTAAGTCACGAGGAGTTTCTGCGGCGCGCTCACAGCTGGGAGCTCAGATGGCAAAACCCTTCTGAGTGACTCTTCCTGGAAAAGGTCCTGCCTGCTCTGCCCCTGTTCTGCTTTAGGGACAGGTGAAGAGCAGGATGGGTGTCCTGTCCCCACTGCCAAGCACAAAGTGGGGATGGAGCACAGCTGGAAACATGTAACTGTGCTCCTCATTTAACTTCAGCATCAAACCCTTGCCATCATGTCCCAGCCTGGGACACTGCCAAGCCAGAGACATGCTGCAACTCCACACAAAGTTTCAGGCAGATGCCTTACCTGCTCCCATCCCCTGCCATTAGAAAAGCTGAAAAATACAAGGGGAAAAAAATTCTTTTTATCATTGGGTTGCTCGCCAAATGCAGAGTCGGCGTTTTCGATCCGTTACCATCAGCACTTCTTTGTCAGTCGCTTTTCTCCACTTGCTTTCACGTAGTGAGTGAAAAGGATAAAATACCTTTTCTAGCAAAATGATTGTGAAGCCACTTCAAATTAGGGGAGGGATGCAGGCGCAGGTGCAGCCCTCAGCTGCTGCACTTGAAGATGACGGGGTTACAGGCTGGCAGCGTTGCTCTTGGGCTGCAGAACCTCCACTGCAGCAGCTCTCAGCCCTTCCACTCTCAGCCCTATGAAATCCTGACTTCTGAGAGCTGACATCACTCAATTATTTTCTCTGCTGGAACTGATTTTTTTTTCAGGGATGCACTGGTAAAAAGCACACAGTGCTCATGAGATGTGCTACCCCAAGTGTAATTTTCCGTTTGTAAATAAATTTTGGCCACCACCCAGTCTGGGTGGGATGACTTGGAAGCAACTGATATTTGAAATCTCAACCATAGCATGAAAATAGTCTTTAATGAACTGTGCATCAGAGGGAAAAAAAGAATTGGCTGCAAAATAACAAGTGATAACCATTGGAAAAGAAGGCGAAGCATATGCGGGAGGAAAGTCCATTAAAGCAGCAGCCATGCAATTAAAGATGGATGTGGGAAATGTGTGTGTGAGCAGTTCATGGTGCTGCTGTGACCCACAGGCCCATTAGCTCTGGAGCACTGGTAAGCTGATTAGCTCTGGAGAAGGATGATGGCAGAACTCATCAGCTAAGCTTGTTAGCTGCCACAAAAAGTTGGTGTACCTTGGAAGCTTTGCAAAGCAATTAGCTTGGGGTGGGAGGAGGCAGCAGAGCCTGCTACAGGAGATGAATAACCCAAAGCAGTCACTGCGTGGGCACGAGCTCCACATACAGATCGGCTGCCTGGCAGAGCTGGCTGTGGGATCTGCCTCTGCTGGGCTGTGGGGGAAAAGACCCCCATTTTAGGGCTCAGCAGCCTGCAGCCTGCCAGAGCAGTGCCTCAGTCACAGCCCAGGTCTGCAGCCTCCTTGCACAACACAGGGCAGCCCCCATGGTTGGGAAGTCCCTCCAAAATCCCTGCCTGCCATGGCTGAGTGCACCCAGATCCTCACCATGGAAGGCTGGGAGGTGGATGCTGCCCTTGTGCCAGCCCAGCCCAGCTGAGTGTCTGCAACTCTCCCCAAAATACCTCTTGACCAAGTTTATTTTAAATAAAACCAGAGGAGCAGGGTAACTCAGCCCAATGAAAAATGATAATTTTCTTCCATCTGCCTTCAGTCTGCACAGTGAAGCCCTGCAGCCGTTCAAGAACAATAACTCTTGTCTTATCTGGGAAACAATTTCAAAGAGGTTCAGCTTCTCCTCCTTCTGTGGTGGGACCCCACTTCAGCACAGAATAACAAAATCATTTTGGTTGGAAAAGACCTTCAGGATCATTTGGGCCCAACCACTAAGCCAGAACTGCTGAGTCCACCACTAAACCATGTCCCCAGGTGCCACATCTGCCTAGTGGGGAATGTGACCTGCACTCCAAACATTTTCATACAACAAGATAACCATTTTATCCCAACTTAAAATGGTTCATACAGCTGCCTCACATCTCCAAAACTGCACAAATCTACTTCCACTGCACGTCCACAAGCTGAATTAAAAAAAAAGGAGCTTTGGTCTCTCTGCCAGTTCACAATGGCAGCAGTCTTGTACATATCAGCTTCTGTTTGCCTTCTTTTTTATTTTTCTTTTTTCCATAAAAACAAAACAGAGACAAGAATATCAAATATTAAATCCCCAAGGAATTTAAATATTAAAAAGCTTTAATCACAAACACACAGATTATTTAGGCTATATGTGGCTGTAAGAGTGTAGCAAATTCCTATAAGGGTGTGGAAAGTTAATTCTTTAGGGCACAACCATAGAGGGTAAATACGTGTTTTTAACTTAATGCTTTCTAATTTCCAAATGCCTACCTGCAAACATTCATTGTGAATGCATGGAGATGTCTGATGCATTCATTATGTCTGTTTGGTTAATCTGCTTTTACACAAAACTAAAAGAGATTAATAAACTTCTCTAAATGCCCTACCATTGCCAGCATTCTTCCCTTTCTGAAAAGCTTTGCAAGACTTGATTTGATTAAAAACTTTTCTTCAATTTCGATATCCTGAAGTCAAAGTACTAGATGGCAATCTTTGTTTTTGTTTAAAAATAAAGAAACTTTGCAGTTGCAGAGAAAACATGATGCAAGTATAACTGACAGCTCAAAACCAGATGGCAAATAAAATTATCTCAAAGCATATTGTTATTTTTTACCTTGCATTTACAATTTCCAACACTCATATTTGGCAACACTGCTGTCCCTCATTTTATGTAGGTTAAAAGTGAGAAGCAGCCGTCTGCTCACTTCAAAGTCAAGTATTTACCCCCAGGTAGGATCTATTTATGTGCATTTAACCAACTATTTATAGTCATTTGAAAACAGAAGGTTTTCATAAAAAGTGCTGGCATAGCCTTCCCTATAACAGCGTTGATAACATGTTCTCTCTGTTCCCACTGGACCTTCTAACTTGATAACTCCTTTGGTAAAGATGAACTGGAATGTGGGGATCTGTGATATTAAAATTTCTTTGAGCAACCAACCCCTCTGCTTCCCCAGATGCTTTTCTGCTGCTTGTAGCAATAAATCTTCCATTCATGCAGCAAGGCACCAAGGCACTCATGGCTTTTATTAGATAGGCTTCTAGGGCTTTGGGAAGTATTAATAGTCCATCAGAGGAGGCACTGACACTGATCTCCAGGTAGCCAAGGCAGAACATCTCACTGTGATGGGGCTGGTGACGAGCACAGGACAAAAGCACAACCAGAATGTCACCCACGGACATCATCCCCCTTCATGCCACGGATTTATTCTCCCTACTGTCCTTTCTAAGAAACACAACAGTCACACGGCGAGATTTCTAAAATGAGATCTATGCCCCAGTCCCTCAGCAAAGCAGCAGCAGGAGGAAGAAAAACAATTTGTTTCTAGAAGCTGATACTCAGCAGCAAACCCCACCTCTCTGCTCTGCTCACTGCTCCGCCACAGCAAACAGGGCCCTTCTCACTCCCGAGCCTGACTGCGCAAAGATCCATTAGATAAAAAACCATATCTAAATGAGAAATGCAGCAAAAAGAAATTAGTTTAGACGGCTCCTCCTCTCTGATCTGCACTCCAATAATTATGGCCACGTCATGTGAATTCATGGCTGTGCATCCTCAGCATAGCTCATTTTACCCAAAAACTTCAAGATCCTCTTCCAGAGGCTCCCCTTTCTCCTCACCCACCTTTCCAGGAGTCCAACTCACCCATTTCTCTTCACCTTCACAGCTTTCCATTGCATGGCCCTTCCCTAAGGCAGGCGCTCCTCGGCAGCCACGCACACACCTTGCTCTGCCAAGGAAGGTTTGCAGCTTTGGAGCCCAGAGTTTCACCCATGTGCCCTCCCATGCTTTTCCCCATGCTAAAAAAGAGCCTGGAAGAGACTTTTGGGAGCAATCCATGCAGACATGAACACATTCTTCTTGCAATTTTTTCCAGACGTCCTCCTGCAGAGAGAGCTCCAGAACTCTGGCAGTGGATCAGGACAGGCAGGTGACACTCTGCCTTTGTCCCTCTTCCCCTCTCTGGCTGCCAGGTTCCTGCTGTGCCCCTCGACCTACCTCTATTCCAATTAACAAACCAAATGAACCAACAGCCACAAGTGTAAATTTGTGACACTGTGCCAGCCACCACCAGTTCATTTGCTCATGGGCTACTCCTTCCTTTGATATTCCTCCAGGTTTGGCTTTTAGGCTGTGAGCTTTCTGGAGAAAGCATCTATCTCCACTTATCTTTCCTATATGAGGCAGTACTAATGTGGTTAATAATAGCAGCTAACCTTTGGCTGCTAAAGTATTAGCAATGCCACCCATAAAGCTGTGTCATATTTAGTGAGCTGTCAGAGCAGCAGCATCATTAAAAAGCCCAAGCACATAACTAATGTATGTAAAGCACCGCAAGAGATAATCATTTGGTTGGTTGGTGATTTATTCCAAAACTGGTGGAAGTGAAGGGCTTGGCAGTGAGAATTGCTGAAGGGAGGGAAGCAGGGCAGGCTCACACACTGGAACACTCCTACCACCTGGCTTGCAGTAGCAAGTTCTGGTGAAAGCAGTACATGTGTTTTTTGAAACTCAAATGACCCTTCGTGGTCTGTGGACTCACTCTCCTAATGATTTCTGCCTAGATTTGCAAGCTCTTTTTTTCCATCTCTTCTAGTTTCACATCAGAGGGATGTCAAGACTTTTGCTGCCTAGTGTTAACTTTGTGTCTGTACATGATGCTCTCACTGCGCTCAGTGGGACCCGCAGGCTTCATAATTAGGGCCAGATTCAAGCAGCAACACTTGCAAAGATTTTCTTCAAACCCAAACTTCCCCACTCCATTCCAGTGCTATCCCTCCCTCCCTCCCACCACAGCTCTGCAGGTTAAAGGAGATAACTGAAGAACAAAGAGACACCTTCCCCTCCTCAGCACAGGGAACCTGGCTGCCTCTCCTTGGGCAGTAGCACCAGGCTGCAGCTCCCAAGCTCTCCTTGTCCTGCGTTACCCAATCTCTTTGTAGCCTCTCTCCCCATGGAGCTGAGACCCTCAGTCCTTCCTGAGGACACCAATTCCCTCTTGCACACCCACATCAGCCTCTCTGCCCACCCCACCTGAGCCACAGAACCCCAAACCTGAGCCTCACAGGGCCCAGCCTGTTCAGCAGCTCCCATGGTGGGAAGACAAGACCTGTTGACTTCTGTGGTTTCATGTAAGTGTGAATTGATGAGCTACTTCAGGAGGCTAATATTAATTCCTGGAATAACGTGCAAGGGCTGCCTGGCTGATTACCCCTCATTCCTGTCTGCTTACAAACAATGATTACAGGCTAATATCAGCACTCTTGGAGGAGCTGCGGAGAGTACCCTTCATCTACTGTAATTATGTTCCAGCTCCCTTGGAGCTGGAGCTCTTATTCACTCCTAGTGTTATCTGTAGTCTAATCTAGTTGGCTGGAATGGAGGTGAAAATTACTCCAAAGAGCTGTAGTAAGCTCTTGCTGTAGCTCCAAAACCAAGCTAAAGAAACCAAATTGTTTTGTGATGGTCAGACAAAGGCACAGGATGAACGAGAGATGGATCCAGCACATGGCAAAAGCAAATGTTGCTGGCACTGCCAACAGTTGACATTAATACAACTCAATCCTGTTTTTTGCAGAGATGTTCACCCTGCTGTATTTCCTTCAGCCTCTCAGCAGGATGAAGACACAGCAGACACCTCTGCAAGCTCTTTTAAAAGAAAGCCTTTCCCCAGAGGGACCTGGTCATACAGTCTCCCCAAGCTGCTCCTCCACACTTCAGTGAGGCCTCACAAGGTGCTACAGGGCAGTAAGTGTCAAAACATCACCAGCCTTTCAGATGTGATGGGAAGGCTTATCTGCTTCCAGAAGTTTTGTTCTAAATATCAAAAGTCAAAGACAGTATATGCCTGATTTAATCCTGCAAAGGCTTCCAGGCAACTTCACTTGGCCTAAAAAACAATTCTAGGTAACTGTGCAGGTCAACAACTTCTAAATCCATTTTCTGATCACATTATTTTTTCTGCTATCTATAGATTAGATATAAGGATGAAATTCTTTCCTGTGAGAGTGGTGGGGTATTGGCACAGCCTGCCCAGAGAAGCTGTGGCTGCCCCAGCCCTGGAAGTGTCTAAGGCCAGGTTGGGTGAGGCTTGGAAGAACCTGGTCTAGTGGAAGATGTGCCTGCCCATGGCAGGAGGGTGGAACTGGATGGTCTGTAAGGTCCCTTCCAACCCAAACCATTCTGTGACTCTATGAAATTATATTTAACTGTTTCCCTGCAACAAAACTACACTCTAGAACATCAACATTGCCTGCTGCTCTTGTTAAAAACACACATGGTTTTACACCACCTCCTGGTGCAGACACAGCTGAGACCCTCTGCCCAGGCACAGGAAAGACCTCTCCCTCCAAGGCTGTGAACAGGATCCTGTGCTGCCTTTCCTTGCTGTGGGGATGGTTCAGGATGATGGTAACACGTACTGACAACCACAGCCAAGGGCTGTCCAGCAACCACAGCCTGCACTGGGGCTGTCAGCACAGGCTGAAACCCTGACCACTGTCTCTTACTCACTGCTGCTACAGGCACCTGTGAGACTGAAGATGAAAGAAGCTGCACGATGCCTTTTCGGTGGACAGGAAGCCACCCCTGTGAACAAAGCAAGGGCATGTGCCCCAGTGATGCCTGAAGCACACAAGGTTTAACTGCAGCAGGCTGGGAAATGAGACATCTCTCCCCCCTGATCTCTCAGAAGGCAACCTGATACCTGGGCTGCCAAAGGTCCTGTGTTCTAATTAAGTGTTAAATCTAGTTTGTTTTATTTTTTTTTTAATCTAGTAAGATGTTTCTCTGTCCTCCAGTGCCGTCACTCTTTGCTGTGCTGTAATTCAGTAAGGAGAACAGTTAATTAAGTTTGAACAACAGTGTCTAATGACTTCTATTTAAAGCTGTTCATTAAAAAAAATATTAGAAGCCCTTAGAAACTACCCAACTTTGGAAGCCAACATGGAACCTTAAGAGAATAAAACATTATAGACCTGCCCACTTGCACTTTGAAGGCTTTATCTTCTACCCAAAGCAGAGCAGTGGAGCAAGGCATCCCCTCCTGCCCTACAACTGCTTATTTTAGATTTAAGTCATGATGACAACACCATGAAAATAACAAAATGTCCCTGGATGCAGGGATCAAAATGAGTGCTGGCAGCATCACTGTTAAGTGCAGTTCCACTTAAATTACTCTCAGATGCTGGAGCAATGCAGCTGCTTTGTGGAAACCTGTGGAACCTGGTGGGGAAAGTAGATGAAGAAGCAAACAGGTCCTGAAGAGATGGGAAATACTGAAGGGACAACCAAGTGAGACAGCCCAGAAAACCAGACAGCAGTCCAAACAAAGCAGCATCATCCAAGATCTCAACAGGAGAAGGCAACCTCACTACAAATGGCTTGGGAAAGGAACTGAGGATAAGAGAAGGGGGAACAGAGGATTACCTATTCTGTTTAACCTCTCGAGATCTTAATCCTTATGTTCATCTCTAGAATGCAACAACATGCACAGAGGTTATGCTGAGACACAGGATGGCACAGGAACATTGCCAGCCCCTGCACCAGAGAAACTCCAAGAATAAAACACACAGACATTTAGACATCATTGGTAGATGACAAACGCTAGAATGATCAGAGAAATTAATAAGAAGATTGTTTAAATATTAGCCTAATTTAGCACAAAAGAGGAGATCTAGTGCAGCATTAACCTTAGACTGACCCTTTGAAAACACATCCTGGGAGTTGTGTGCTCACTACACCCACTCACCAAAATATCTCTAATGAATTTCCTCCAGCCTGGTGTGTCAGATCAGGAGGGAACCCCTCGAGGTAACTTCCTTCCTACCCTTGCCTTCTGCTTAATGCACAGACTGGCAGTTGTTTGGATGGCAAAAGGGAAGCCTTATGTTTCTTATTCTTCTTGGCAGAGATGAAGTGACAAAGACACCTATCCATCACTGCTCTTGGTGAGCATCACTGAGCCATAATGCAAGGACTGGTCCTGATTTATCTTCTATGCAGTCCAAATAAAAACAGACCTTTGGTCTGCCTCTACTCAAACTGCATCTTGCCAACATAATAAAATGAAACATTAAAATGAAGCCTAGTTTCATCCTCCTTTTTGAAGTCAGCAAAGGGACATGCTGAAGGGAGTTCAGTCTTCCCCTGATGGATTCCACAGGTGCCCCATGATGGGGATACAGATTTACCTGCTGGCTCTCAAAGCCATGCTGGTTGTCATTTCTGCATATAGTTCTCCCTGTGACTTGGAAAATTCACAAAATCATCTGCAAGCTCCCATACCACATCTCTTATCCTCGGTGGATCATGAATCACCAAGGCAAGATAATATTTGAGGACTTAAAAGTATTGAAATTGTTAAAAAATAAATTAGCTTTAAAATCAGATGCATATAGCAGCAGGCAAGAAAGGAGCAATATTGTAGCTTGACTCCAGGTTTTCAAAAATGATCCAGAGAATATGAGGCCTTAAAATTTATTTCTGTATCAAATAAAACTAAACAAGAAATAATAAACCCCTAGGCAGAAATTATGCTAATAAATAAATAAAAACATTCCCTTCCTATCTAGGAGAATTCCCTAAAATTCTTTAGAAGGAAAAAAAAAAAAAAAGAAAGAAACCCTGAGGATTAAGTTTAATTATTTGGATTTTCAAAGCCTCTGTGACAAAGTACCACCAAGAAGGCTACAAGAAAACTCTCTGAGCAATGAAGCAAAGGATAAAGTGCTATTACAAATCCAGAAACTAACTGAACTAAATTAAAAAAGGAGGTATAACACACGATCAATATTCAACATAGTGAAAGACTACAGTGGTTGCTCCCTGAGGACCGGTTTTGTCTAACATATTCTTCAGCTATTTGCATAGGAGAGTGAGCTGGGATGTGGAGAGACTGCATATGACACGATTGGTTTGGGGGGCATTGAGCTGACCTTGGCTGCTCTGCCTCTTAGGAGCACTGAAACACTTCATCTTCACTGCGGGTTGTCTTGGGAGACGTTCACTCGCTTTAGTTACAGAAAACATAAAAACACAGCTGTTTAGCAGTTAAGGAGAAACCTGAGAAAGCACAGAATAATGAAGATATTTACTCTTTTCTTGCAAGGTGCCTGGGAAATGATACCCAGAGGAACAGAATGGCAATTTTAAACAGATATAAAAAAACTCCTTTTCTCAAGTCCTGCATTGACCTCTGGAGCTCACTGTCACAGGCTTGCTCGCAGATCAAGAGTTCAGAAAGTCCAAAACTGAATTAGATACATTCAGAGCAATAGTGGTGAAACACATTTACCAAAGCTTATGAAAAACATCCTTTATAAAGACACCACAAGTTTCTTGGGCAGGTTTACAGCACTATGTGTTTTGAAATCTGAAAACAAACTATCTCTCTGTTTGAACGAGGCTGAAAAACCTCCCTCTCCCTTGCAAACTGTAAAAATTAACACTTCACTAGGAACTTGCACACCAGAACTAGAACACCTGGACAGACTGGCAGAGCCATTACTGCTCCCAAGTCACAGATGAGGAAGGGGACAGAGTGAGGCTCTCAGTGGCAGTGCTGGATTACAGCCAGGGGATCCCTGGATTTTTTGACTGTGTGCTTGTCAACAAGGTGCTATTTCTGCTGACCTAACAAGCACAGAGAACCTCACTGGGGAAGGAGAGGAGCTTCCTCAGCTGTTCTCAGCCCTTCTCCCATCCCATCCCACCCCAGATCCGCAGTGCAGAGGAGAACTCCCCAGGGAGCTGCTGCTTCATCAGCACCAACACCGGGTATGGATGGGATAGCTGTGGACACTGTGTACAGGATGACTTCCCAAACCCCATTCTCTCAGTTCCCTCAGCTCCCTGCGGGGTGATTTCCATGCAGATCTCTCTGGCAGTGGAGCACTGGCAGGCTCTGGAGGAGCAGCAGAGCTCTCATCCAATTTGGCCAGCAAATGCCCCCTCTCATTCTCACGGCAGGCTGCATACCCAGGTGCATTACTGAGGCTGAGGCTGCTGTCAGCTGGGAAGGAACTGTGCAGAGCAGGAGGTGAGGAGTTGAGGAAAGCCTGTCCTTCATGGTTTCCTCTTCGGTGTCAAGCCAAGCCTGTGGCCAGCCACCAGCTCCATCCACAATCCAACCCCTTGCTTCCCTCCAGATGACCATATTTGCTTTCCAAATGTTCCTTTGACAGACGCATGTCTTTCCCCTGAGCTGTGCACTCCAATGTCTGCACATATTCACTTATAATTAAAAAAAAAAAAAAAGAAAAGATTTTTAAAAAATTAGAAATTACTTTAAAACCTGTAATGGCTTGAGGAGTCTCTAGAGTGAAAGGGAGGAGGGAAGGGGGAACCTGGGTTAATAAAAGCTGTTAATTAGAGTCAAATTTGCTGCTTAATGTGTCAAGAACTAGTGAGTTACGAGTTAATCAACTGTCTCAGTTCCTTGGGAGAGCAATAAAGCTGAAGCCTGAAAATGGAAGGACAAGGTCAGAGCCTTCAAAGGAGGTGTCTTTAAAATTGCTTAATCCTAAGGTCCAAGCTGTGACACACCAGGACTCGCCCTATCCTGAACATCCTGTTCTATCACTAATCATCAGCATTTCAAGCCTTTCACAGCACAGTCATCCTTCCTTTTTACCTTTTTATCTGCTTTACTTGGTACTTTATCATGTGGGACAAAAGGTACAGAAAAGATTGGTAACTCTTCCAACCCTTCATTTTTTGTTTCTGCTGTTCCCTTTCAAAGGATATTGCAAAAGCCCAAAGCAAAAGGCAGAAAAAGAAACATGGAGGAGTTGTAGAACATCCATCAAACCCTGAGTTCAGAATCCAGTGTTCCTTGTGCAAGACCATCAACATCTCCCTACACCATGCAGTCAAAGGAGTTGGCACAGCAGGAACTGCCTTAGAGAATAAATTAATAAAAACATCAGAGAGGAAAGAATGAATAAAGCTTGTCAAGAAATGAAGGGTTCAGAGATGGAGCATTTCCCACATTTTAATGCATCTGGGAGATAGAAGGCAAATGATGGGTGATTTACTTTTGCCATTGAACTATGGAAATATTTAATCTATTTTCACTCCAATTTACTCTTTGCAAGTCTAGCCTAGATGGAGTACATCCTTCTTCCCTGCAACATGCCAGCCATCACTACTGTGCCACTGTCATTGCTGGGAGAAGAAAAGCTGCAGTCACCGTAGGACCTCTCCCATCACCCAAGAGCTTTTCCATTGAGGGGGGTGCAAAGGGAACTAGGAGATCAATATTTACAGCAGAGGATTCCACCAGACTTACAAACTTCTGCTAAAACAGAAGGCATGAAAAACTTTTTTGTTTGTTTTGATTGAAACAGAGTTATGCACCTCCCAGCCAGGCATACACCCAAGTCCAATGAAGCTGTTAATTCATGAATATCATTCATGACTGGGCATTGCTCAGTGTGGGCACCACAGTGGATCTCAATTTCCTGCTCTTGCCACCATATCTCCCTTTCTCTTGCCTTCCCTGCACAGCTGCCACCGGAAGTTTTAAAAGAAAAGTGCTTTTCCTGAGAGGTTTCTTCTCCTGCCTTGCAACCTCTGCTTAGTTTAGGGGGCAAATGTGCTATCTAACTTTTGTGGAGACAACATGATTCCCAAATGTTGGGACTTGGCACAGAAAGGGAGAAGAACAGATGTTCATAGATTTCATTGCAAAATGTAATTATCCATGGTTTTGAACACTACATACAACATATTCTAGTAAATGTAAAGCAACAGGAAGTGCCCTCTGTGTCCTTGTGGGCATCTTGGGTGCTCCTCCACATCTTACCTCTATTGTCCATACTGCAACATCTCAGCATAGCAAGCAGCATCCTTCTGAAATGTGAGGAGCAGGGAGGATCACTTCACATACAGCTAAATAATCTTTTTAGCACTAATTTTCTTGTTCTCTACAACATCCAGGTCCTGAGGGAAAGCAGAGCCCAAAGCTAGCACTGGATGAAAAGATTAGTTGCTTCTGCATTAAGATGCTTGTAATGATTCAGCAACTTCAAGCTCTTTCTACCAACAAGGAGTCTTTGTGCTTCTTCTATAATCTGATAATTCAAAGTGACAAATAAAAGAATTTGACAGAAGTCATTACCACCTACAAAGCTGTTGTACATTTGCGAGTACAAATGGGTCAATTGTGCCCCAAACTTGCAGCTTTATTCAGCTGGGGGAATAATCCCATCCTTCTTTCCAAAAAGAAATCTACAGTTTTGCCTTTCCCAACAAGCAATTCACCTGAAGCATCAGCAGCAGAGCAAAGGCAGTGTCACACACAGTTCTAGGTGTGATGGTTGCTTTCCAAAGAGCAGGTGAAGTGCACTGAGGACATGGTCATTGTGAGAGTGACCAGCTATCTCCCATCTGACACCCCTTTCAGTCTCCTTTAAAAGCAGGCACAATAAACTCCAGGAGCAATCAATCCTCTGCTTTTGTTGAAAACTGTTGCTGCACAGAGCAAAACAAACTACAGAAAATCTCAGCAAACAATTCAGAGTCTGAAATTTTTCTTTTCTAACAATTAGTAGAGAGCCTATGTGTATCTCCTTCCACAGCTGCCTAGTGCAGAGGGAAGTGAAGAGGGTCACAACCTTAATTCTGGACACAAATTGGCTGCTGGTTCTTCACTGCTGAAGCAGGGAGAGGAGGTTATGGTCACAGAGTAATGAGCGAGATTACACTGCAATCAGGGAGCAGAGACAGGAGCTGGAGAGACGTGCTGAAAGCAGGGAAAACATCCCCTAAATTAAATCCCTATTGTTCACCTCATCTCTGCCTTGGTGAATAACCCACAAAACTCTGAGCTCCTGCCAGGAACCTGTGTGAATAACTCCAGAGCATTTTTCCTACCTGTTGCTAACGTAACTATGAGCTTTACACCTCTTTGACCCATATATATGGGAAGGTAAATTTTCAGCAATCTCTGAGAATATCCTCTTCTTTTCCCTTTTCCCAGTAAAAATCTACACTGCTGTTTTTCAGGATGGAGGGGTGCAGGCTGCACTGCAGAAAAATCACTAGTGCTGTACATGACTCCTCAGCACTCTGTACATCATTAGAGTGAGGTTATTAACAGGATTATGGGGGGCTGAGGGCAACGAGCTCTCACCCCTCTGGAGGATGATGTGTGAAAGCAAGGAAGGCAAATGCAAATCTGCAGAAGAACCATGCTTCATTCCAGAGGTGAATTAGTGTTTCCTTCCCCTGAGACACTGTGGAGACCCTCACACCTGAAGATAACCCCACGGTAGCAAAACCCTTTCCCTGAAGAACAAGAATTCCACAAAGATGGCAAGACTGGAATCATCAGTGGACATCTGACTCAAATTCTACATTGGCACCTGCTGTACAAAAATATGAACACAGACACAGCAACAACTGGCAACTGTAGCTCTCAACATTTTGGGAAACAGAATTTGGGAAATACTGTGTAGGAACTGATGTAATGTGCTTTGAGATCTTCCTTCAGAAGCCTTGGTGTAAGACTGTGGTGGCATCCTGTATCCAGTGTGCTGGGATGCTAAATATAGCCATGCCCACTGAGAACAGCTTCAAGTCCTGTCTTTGAAACTGCTATGGATATCAGCTCTTCCTTCATCTCATTAACACTGCTGTAAAGTGCCTGGCACAAATCTACATCAAATGAATATAATTACAGGGGAAAATACATTGCATTAACTTGTATGTCTGGCCTTCCCTTGCTTTTTCTGTCTTACTGATGTACACAATTTTGTTTCTATTTTTCTTCACAATTAATCTTCTTTGTCCTTCTTTTCTTTCAGCCTTTCACCTACTCCTTATTTCAAGCCCAAAGCTGATTGCTTTCCTTTTTTTTTTTCAAGTTTGATTGATTTATTCTGCACTTATGTAAATTATTTTATACAAGGCATATAAACTGTAGAACTCCCTGCAGAACAACACAAGCACTGCTACCCATGTAGGTAAGGAGGAAAAAAAAGTAAAGTTAACAAAATGCTAAATTAAGTAAGAACCTCTTACATCACACTTTAAAGCCTGCCAAATCTGACTCTTCAGATGTACTGCAACAGCAATTTTCTAAAACACAGGTCCTTTGCAGGTAAAAAATCTTTAGTGTCAGACAGAAAAAGAAATAGAGGTTCTTCCAGCTGCTCCAGCAGGGACTAAGGAATGATGTAACCTTTCAAACAACCAGGCTGCAAGTTGTCAGAAGGTCACTACTGCATGGCCCCAAAACAAGCCATTCTCCTTTGCCTACTATAAAAAAGAAAGAGAAGGAAGATAAGGGGAGGTATTTACTTTTCATATCTCGTCTGAAACACCTGCAGGACTTCAGGCGAGTGATCTCTGCTGAAATTCATTGTATTGCTCAGTCCATCCTTGCTTAATTCATCTCATGAAACTCTTAAATGGTACCCAGGCTTCAGGCTGGCTCTCTACAGAGATGGGAATTACATCCCTAATTACAAGATATGGTACTGCCCTAATAATAACTACTGTGCTCAAGAAGTCCCCACCCAGGGGAATGAGCCTTGACCTCTTTTAACAAAGACTGCAAAACAGTTGATAAGAACATTAAAGCAAGTCCCTGCTCCAGAATCCAGGCGTTTGCTTCCTCCAAGCGCTCCAGGGCTGGCTGCAGAAATTAGCTGTGAGCACTTCCCTCTAGTGTGAGCTGGTGATGGTTGTCTGTCCCCCAGCTCAAACACAGACTTGGCAACAAGCATGCAGAGGTGTAGAAGAGGAACTAGAAAGGCAGAGCTTTACCTCCACAGTATTCACTTGTTTCACCCCACAATGCCCAAAGCACCAGGACAAGCTCAGCTCGACAGGTCCATCCCAGGCACTGCTGGAGGAATTAATCTGAATTTTCATGCATCTTCAGGATGAACCTTCACAACCCGTGGAGATGATGGGCTCCTCTAAAAAACGTCCAGAAGAGCTGGGCCTTGCTAACCTATCATTACTGCTCCCTGCATTTCTTTACAAACAGCACCTCTTGCCCTAAGAGCTCTCCCACCTCACACTGCAGCAATCTCAAACTGGGGCCAAGTTTTCTTCTCCAGCACAGATTTGTAGCATTTAACAGCAAACCTTCAATTACCACAGTGCATGACCGTAAAACTTGCTCAACTGGAAATGTTCACTTATTTCTAACCTTGCCTCCAGTTGTCTTCTTTCTTTTGCCCCCGAAGCCATCTCTAACAGTATTCTCCTGGAACCTCCGTGCAGCCTGCCTAGCACAAACCTAAACCATAAGTCACAATGATTTAAATTATATGGAAATATATATCTCTCCTTCAACACCAACTGGGAATGTGGCTCCTAATGGGACATCACTACACATTACTCATAAGGCCAAGACATGTGGCATTTCCCAGGGAACATGCATATTCTCCTTTTTATGCTGGATGACTTATAAGCAGCCATCAGTCTTTTCCTTTTGGGGCTGTGCCTTCCCTATGCATAATTCGAATCCTTAAAGTGAACCCCTTGATGTAGATTCCACCTGCCTCAGAGAAGAAAAAAAAAAAAAAAAAAAAAAAAAAAAAAAAAAAAAAAAAAAAAAAAAAAAAAAAAAAGTCTTGGAAATATATAGCAACAAGAAACTGGCAGGACAAACTCACACTCCCACTGTGCCAAATTGCAAGTTTAGTAATTCTGTTTTCTTCCCGCTGAGTGGAAGGTGTCATTAGCTGCTGTATTTAGAGCCACAGAAAAGGTTCTTGGAGCAATCCCCAGCCTTCCTCTGAACCAGGTGGCTGCTGACCACAGGAGCTCTCTGCAGCTGGGGACCTTCACCTTCATCTGCCTGCAGTCACCACTTCCATTTGAATGGAAAGGAAATAAACAGGGCAAGTGGCACTGTATGAAGAGAAGCCCTGAGGCTGTGTTTTCCTCCTCGGGGCTGGAATCCATCCCTGCACCACCACAGCCACTTTAAAGCCCCTGCTCTGCATAAAACACTCTGGGGTGCTTTTAACTCAAGAATAGCTTTCCTTCTGGGAGAGGATTTCTCCTCTAGGCCAGTCCCTGTGGAGCACCCATTGAACCTAATCCTCATTTCTGAAGATTACTACAACAATTCAAAGAGTTGTCCTCTTACTGTGAGAGCCTTGGAAAGGGAGCACAAAGGCTTTGAAAATGCCCTGCAATCATGAAATGTGCACCTGGGCTGGGGTCTTGTCTGCTGGCAACATTCCTACAAGGCTTTTGGGACCAAGAGGAGGAATGTGCCCATACACTGCTGAGGAGGAATGGCAGAGTGTGGGTGTGATGGCTCGATGGGATTTCAGATAAATAAAAATACAAATTCATCATCAGAGGGTGTCTTCATGATGCCTGCAAGGAGGAGGGAGGGGAATTGTGAGGAATTGCCCCTTTGGTGTGGTAACCAAGGCTGGGAGCACCCTGTGGTTCCCAGAGCTGTTTGGGATGGTGGAAGTGAAGACCACCTGCGCTGACAGAGAATTGGGAGAATCTGCGCAAACATTCATTATTTATAAGATAGCTGTCCAGAGGCAAATTGCCTGGAATCCATTAAAGGGAGAAATCTCAGCTCCCTCTGGCAGTTGCCTGACACAGGCCTTTTCCACTGGCAGAAACGGGAAGGGAAAAAAATCACTTTCATTTCTAATTAATCTTCTGGTATATAATACTTTTAATTAGAAGGGGGGAAAAAAAATCCTGCATGCTCTTTGAGAGAGGAAGGAAGGAGCCAAAAGCGAAGCAGAAAGCTCTGGCATCTTGGCTGTAGTTCAGACCTTGTCTTCTTTAAACCTGAGGAGCAGGTGAGCCCCAGCTCCTTCTCTCCTCATGATGTGACCAGAGCCCCCCAAAGCTTCAGGGGCTGCTCTGGAGATGACGAGTGGGACCCTGTGTAAATAGAGTTGGCTATTTACTCCAGAAAAGAAAATCCAGGTGAAAGAGAAGCAGGAAGGAAAAGTACTGGAAAAATGCCTTGGATAGAAATGAATCAGACTCTGTTGGACACAGCATGGGCAAGACAGGAAAAAGGCCCAGGGAGAAAGAAATACAACACAAAAATTCTCTCTTCAAATTAATAACCCCCAAAAATCATTCCTTCCTTAACCCCAAATTTCCTATCCCTTCTTTTTCCTAATGTCTCTCTTCCCTGTATTCATTATTAATGCCACTGGGGGTACAGATTTGCACTTTGGTTTCTGAAAAATTAATTCAATGATTAAAATTTCAGTCTCTGAGTAATGAAAGCAGCTCAGGAAAGCTGGAGATGCCCCTTTGCAGTCTGAAGGCCTTTGGTGTGCTGCCCACTCACCCCCTGCATGAGAAGGCTCCCTGCAGACCTGGCTCAAGGGGGGAAATATGGTAGGAAAATGTGGTTTTAAGTTGATTAAGTTCTGGTTTTGTGGAGAAGCCATTTCAGTTTAATACCCTACCAATTCTGTATTCACTGCAGACTGTGAACCCCAGGTCCTTCTAAAGCTCAAGTACTCATGGCTATCCACATGACCTCTTGGGTAAGGGAAAATCTCCAAAGAATGTAAATATTAATCAATGCTGTACATCTATCACTCACTGACAGGCTGATTGCAGGCTCAGAGACTTTTGGTGTGGCTAATGCAATTTTCTGTGACACTGTGCTTAAAATGAAAGAACAGCAGAGAAAGGTTCTTGGAGGAAGACATCATCTCAACTCACCAAATATATCTATTTTCTCATCTGTACCCACGCTATCAGCAGAGAGAGCAAGACTCAAGGAACCTGTTAACTGGTGAGGAAAGGGCAGGTGACACAGCACCCGCCCTTGGATGGCAATTTCACCTCATTCCAGAATAACAGACTCCCACAGCAAACTCAGTATCAGCTCAAGGAAGGTCCTTTCCCAGCGTGCAGCAGAGCTAGCCTTCCCACCAGCTCCATGTCAAAGCAAAAAGTGGGCAAAAGACCTGCATAATTCTCCACCTTCAACTCCCAGCACTGTTATTTTTATTTATTTTAAAATAAATGTGAGGGGATGTCAGAGCTCTGAGCAGCACAGGGAGCCAAGAAGCTCAGAACCTTCTTCAGACTGAGATTAGAGAAGGATAGGGAAGGGCTGGATTTAATCTTACACATTCCAATTTCATTCCTAAGGTGCTAAAAAATAGCAAAATAGAACAAATACACAGAATCCCCTTGCCTTTTCAATGGCATTTTGCTTCAAGGCTTAGTTGGATTTTTACTCAGTGGAATAAAGACAGCCAAAGTGAACAGAGTCCTTGGGAAGCAACATCTTGGGAATATGATGGAATCCCAGGGCAGCACTGGCAGGACATTCCCCACCAGCCAAAGCAGCACTGCTTGTGCTGCCATCATGGGGAAAAGAAATGGACAAAGAGGAATAGGAAGCTCTGCCAAAATCCTCCACGGGCAGGAAAATAGCAAAGCTGTGAAGCCGAGATCTGATTTTTTCTGAAGCAACAGGATTAGTGACAGCCTACACTGCACTTCACCGGGGTCATGATAACTGAAGGAACACTCAGCACTGACTCAAAGCCAACTCCTGGATTCAGATGCTGTGTGGCTGCCCCTGAAATATTTTATCAAAGTTTCTAAAACTCTACTGAACTGTGAATTTTGGGGGAAAAACCAAACGTCTTTGGTAGCCCCAGAAGAACACATGCTGTGTGTATCACCTGCACAGTGCTGCCAGGAACAAAAAGCAACTCACAGAAATCTATTTTTCACCACATCTGCTGAAACTTCGCCGTGTGAATGTGCAGAGCACTGGCTGCTTGGAAAACTTGCTGCTTCTCTTCCTCAAGATGCAGCTTTGTGGAGATTTCTGAATATATGGGCTTTTATGTGCTGTTCAACTCTTGAAGTTATTCTGAGCTGAGCCCTCAGCATTCAGCCCTGTATCTACAGGGCAGACAGAGCATCAGGACACGCAGGATGAGCTCCCTCACAGGCTTTCATCTGCCAGGCCTTCCCACCTCAGGACAGGTTCATTCATCTTGCTCTTAAGAGTCCAGGTGGTTTTACTGAACCTGCAGCTATGAAATTTTCCCTTTTGAAGAGGCTCCTGGGCAGGATCCATCCCAACCCCAGCGTTGACGTGCTGGGGGCACAGCCCCAACTCTGCGCAGAGCGAAGAGGAAATGGAAATGCTGGAACAAGCACTTTGGCACAGCTTCTTGGCTGGGCTAAAGGTTTATTCCTGGGATGCTGCTTTCCTGCAGACTAAGGAAAATTAAATTTAGCACTTTGCAAATAAATAGGTTAGGGCTGAAAGGACACTATTTAGGAATTTACTGCACACAGCAGCCTCAGAGATTATAGATCCATCACCGTCTATTACCTTGCTAGTTACTGCTTCCACTCTGTCTATCTTCCCTACTTACAGAGCGGTCCTTTCATCAGGTCTTTTTCTGTTCCAACTTGAAACTGTCATCACTCTAATGGAGTTATATGAAGAAAAACAACTTTAGGCTGCAGTGACTGCCAAAAAGCCAAGGACAGCTCCTGTGCTTCTCCAGGACGGTGCAGTGAGATTCCTGCCTGACAGAGACATGCACAGATGTCTGACACCCTCCTGAGCAGCACAGCAAGAGGCAGCTGTTTACACACATGTCCAAAACCTCTGGGCCTCCCTGAAACTGTCAGCTGGGCCTTTTAAACACCCACACTCAGAGGAGGCTTCATGGGGACCAGCAAACTGACAGCTGATGGCAACCCTTGCTGCACAGTCATCATAGCTACATGGCATGTGGCAGTCACCAAAGGCACTGACACAATTATAAACCCCACCTTGTGCTGCTCTCCACTCTCTACTTCAGAGAAAAATCATCTGCAGACAGTTCCCTCTCCAGGGTCAGATACGTCCCGGAAATACAAAGTGACAGCCAGCACATGGAACGCTCCCCAGAGCCTTCCATTAGGACGACAAACCCTTCACTTAAACCTTTAAATTTATGACAGGTCCCCAGAACAAGGCTGAGATAGATCTACTGTTATCAGCTACCTGCTTTAGCTGAAACAGATTAGGGACAAATTAAAAATTTGAAGCCACGGTTTGATATATTTCCTCCAAGATACAGGCAGACTGGTTTGTTTTCTTCTGGAAGAGAAAAATGCCATCAAAAGATAATCTTGGGAGTTACCAAAGCTGGAGGTCATCCTCAGCTCTCAAATTCCCTGCTTCCCCCACAATGTGATTTAGCTACAAATCCTTATAAGACAGATTTGACATAAAATACTTTTCAGAACTTCTTCCTCAAAGGACATTCTCAAGCAATTGGCAAAATAGAAAACACATTGGATTTAAAGGCCTGAAACAGCACTAAGTTACCTGCTCAGCATTAACACTCACATGGGGCAGCAGGAATGGTTTTTGTGTGGAGTCACAATGATTCATGGATTTCCCTGTTTGAAGCAAATGTGAGAATAGAAGTTTTCCGACCATTTTCATGAATGTGAATGAAGACAGCTGATATATTATCAAATCCTTAATATTATCCTTAATATTAAGTTATTAGAGCTGTATCCATGTGAAGCATTAATTCCTTAAGTATAACAGAACATAAAGAGCTGAGCTGCAAGCACTGCTGCTCCGTAGTGTCAGGTAGAAATCCACCAGAATCCCAGCAGTCAGTCCTTGCACAAAGCTTTCCAGGAGGATTTCCAGGGCACTGCTGCATTCTGTCAGTGCTCCATGGACACAGCAACATGAATGGATTGACACTGCACCACTGATGGGATGTGTTATGATCTGGAGAGCCTGTGTGGCACACTGTGCTGAAGACTCCCCGATGCTGTGAAGTGCATCAAACTCCCAGGAAATGCCACAACTGGATGCCTGATGTGCTTCCAACCCTGTCCAGCAGTAACTGCCCACAAACTGTGGGAGGATACCTTGAAGCAAAGTAGAAGGTACACTGACATTAGTCATTATTTTTGCTTTTCTACAAGTGGTTTCATAAAAAAAGAGACCTGTTTAGATGAGGGTCTTGGGGAAAACCCAAACATGGTACAGACTGGGATCCCATGAAGGAGAGCTGCCTACAAGCTCTTATCTTAAGCTGGCAAGCCAGTTTGAGAGAAAGCACATTAACTGGTTTATGCTGTACCAACTTCATGGTTAAGAACCATGTAAGAATTGAGCTTTTAGACTGTGAAGTGTGGAAGAAATACAAGGATGACAGAGGAATTGTATGGCTGTGAGATGCTGGCTCCTGTCTCAGTCCTGGTGAATGAGACAGCCCCTTTGGCTGCCAAAGGGGACCTGTGACCCAACACCCCATTCTCTGCTACTCACTAGTCCCTCACTCCATCATTCCCTCTCACCTGCCAAACATGCTGAGAAAGAGCCAACCACCTCATCACCCAAACTGAATTTAGGCTGAAATCTTTCAACTGAAATCCTACATGAAGGCACAACACAACAAATAAAGGAGACCTTTATATTAGCCCAGACACACCTTTCAGATGAAGGCAACAGATGTTCCAGGGCCACACCAGCGTGGGAATCTTTTGCTGTGTTTCCATACTTGTGAACAATTTTTATACACACAAACACACCCTGAGGGTCAGAAAAATCTTCTGCCCCATTCAAGCACGGGTAGTAGCTATAACTCCCAAAAGAAGAGAAAAGTCCTAATTATATTTGTATTTAAACAATGTGCAGCTTACTCAAGATGGAAGAGAGGCAATGACTGCCACCCACTCCTACTGGTGCCTTTGTGCAGGCTGAGCTGTGCTGCCATGACCTGGGGGCACTCACAGCACTTTGCTGGATGCTACCAGCTGCACCTCAGAGCTGTTTCCTGGAAATACCTGCTTTTCCTAGAGGTCTTCTCACAAACCTGTTTCTGGAAAATACAGGGAAAAGGTGAAGGAGTGGTACAAAAGCCATCCTGAAGGTCCTTTGGCAATGCTCTCACTGCATGCCCTCTGCAACACCAACCACTCCTCACAGCCAGCTCAAGAGAGGCTTTGGGGTGTTCATGTGGAACCACAAGTGGAAGAAAGGTCCACAGGGATTGCCAAAGTCCCTGACAGCTTTTGTCACACAGGGATGGCACAGAAGATGATGCTGTGACAGTCTTGCTCTGCCTTGGAGCAGATTAACACCTGCACAGAGGCCCAGAACCTGCCCAAGGCACCTGTCCCCTCCTTGTGTCCAAAGAGAGCAAATAATAGAGACTGTGGAGCAGCCAGGGAAGACAGCTGAGATGCAGGGTGCCCAGAAACTCCAGGCTTTTCCCCTGCAAGAGGATAAAATCCTCCAGCAATTTCCACTCCTTTTCATGCACAGCTTTGAACAGAACCATATGCAAGTGACCAGCAGGTTGTGGCTTGCTGACACGGCTCTGCATATTCTGCAAAAATCACAAGAGAGCAGCCAGGGACAGTAACAAGTGTGCATCAAAAGCTTCTTTGCAAAACACCCATTTCATGTGTGCTGCAGTGAGGATTGGTATTCCTCCATCGCCCAGGCTCCAAGGCACTGCCCTTTTCCTTAAAGAGTGCTGATCACACAACCTCCGAGTAGAACATCCTTTGAAACTACCAGAGACTCAATTAATAGATAGATAGATAGATAGATAGATAAATAAAATTGAAGATATTTAATGCCAGCTGGAGGTGATGGGCACCCACAGAAAAGGAAAAGAGCACCAGTAGTGCCCCAAGCCCCTTCAGGATGCACCATGGTCCCAAGAGACAATTTCCTGTACCCATTGCTGTGCAAGAAAAAGCTGTCTGCCCTGGTTACATCTGCAACCCATCCACATGCAGCTTCCCCACCAAAGGACATTTTGAAAAGCTTCTCAAACCCCTGTGAGTCCATGAACTGTAATGTCCTGAACCAGGTGAGAGGGACAGAGAAGACCAGGAACCTGACTGACCTAGAGCAGAGCCACGGGGCGATTTAGCGGCGGAGATGGGAACGGGAGTCCAGGAGGGGTTTTGCTTATGTCCCCTCTGTTTTATCCCTTTTTTAACTCTGTCTTCATCTCACATTGTGCAAACACATTCCCGCCAGCCCACACAGCCCTTTGTAAGCCGTTCAAGCACAGCAGCAGGCGGGCACAGACATCCTCCTCTTCCCAGACCTCCCACAGGGACACCGGGCACAGCCGGTGACCAAACGACTCTTCTTCAGCAAACTGCAATCACGCGGGCTCTGGGGATGTGGTGGGGGGCAGAGAGGAGGGAGAGGGTTTTATTAGAGCAGGTAAGGCAAGGCAGGACCTGCTCTGCCTCCTCTGTGCTGTGCAGGGCTGCCCAGCTCTGCTCCATGGCACAGGGATGGAATCACAGGCTCCTGTTTGGGGCACGGGCCACGACCTGCCCCGTGTCCACCCCATATCCACCCCATGTCCCTCCAGGGCCACACATGTTGTCACTCCAGCCTGGATGCTCTGCTTAATTAAATTCTTATCAGTGACCTGTGCTCCTTCATGGTGCACCATCACCCCAGAAAGCACAGAAGGCTGTCACTCCTGTTTCATTAAATAAGAGATATTTCAATGAAGGAGATTTGGAGGGAGATAAATTGCAAACTTATTACAAAAATAATAATTTTGTTACTTATTGTTATTGCAGAATCATAGAATCCTTTAAGTTGGAAAAGGCCTTTATGCTCATTGAGTCCAGCTGTAAATGCAATGCTGCCAAGGCCACCAGAAGCCCAGGAAAGATGGTGAGGTCCTTCAGCTGGGATGGCTGATGCCTGTCACAGCCTGGATGAGGCTATCAGCATTTCTGACAGTGAGGGGGGATGAAGTCAGGTGAAGAATTTGTGTGGATAATTCAAAAGCTGCCTTTTTTCAGTGCCCTCCTCCTTTACCAAAGGAAGTGCAGACAGGGAGGCAGAGCTCATGCCAGCACAAGGAGGATGCTGTGGGGAGGGAAACCTGGGAATACCACAGTAGCACTGCCATGTCCCTGGGGAATGAGGAGCAAAGGGAAGGGAAAGTGAAAAGCAACTTGGTGGTCAGCAGCTGATGATTGCAAACCAAATGGAATTACAGAGAGACAGCCTGAAGCTCAGATGGCATCCAGAGCCCAGCCTCTTCAGGACTTTGCTCAGAAATTCTGCAGTCAAAAGGAAAACCTTCCATTAGATTTTTCCAGTATACTTGAGATGACTGGCTTCATTAAAAACAAAAAAAGGAAAAGCCCTAATGTGCACTAGGGAATAGGCAGTTGTTCAGGGAAGCATTTGCAGTAAGAGAGAAACTGTGTAAAGAAGAAAAAAAAGCATGAAGAAGAGCAATTTGAAGACAGCAGCAAGAATTAAAGTTAGGTCCTAACAAAACCAGTGTTAGGACCTAACTTGATATAACTACAATATCTGAAAGAAAATGACGTGTGGGAAGTTTAAACACCAGATTTGATGGTGTAACACCATAGATTGCTCAGCAGCTCCTTTTAGAGGCTGCTGATTAGTGCAAGATGGGATGGGTCCTTGCTGACCCTTCCAGGAATCCCAGCAATCATCCATCCAGCAGGAAGGCACCGCGCTCACACAGCTGAGCTGAAATCAACCCTCCAGCAATCACACGGGCAGACTGAAAACAAAATATGAAGATGAAATAACTTGCAATTAACAAGAATGAGGAGTTAAGAGAGGCCTACAGTCCCTAATCAATCTCTTGCTGCCTGGCCTGCGCCACCGATGAGCCCCATTGTTAGTTTTGATTGTGTGTGCAGGAGTGTGAGGCGCGGCTGGAAGAATAGCTCTCCATCAAAACTGTGATTTCCTTCTCCCCTCGAGACTCATCAAGGGTGAAGAGGAGGAGAGGGGAGAAGATAGAGATAAAAAGAAACAAACAGCTAGAACAGGCTTCTCCAAGACACTCTGCTAGGTTTAAGGAATAACTGAAACTGCAGGTATGCCAAGAATGTGGACTCAAGAATCACAGCTCCCATCAGTGCTGACAGCTTCAAAATGAAACAAGAGCACTCAGGGGAATAAAAGTAATCCCTGCATTAACCATCCTGCTTATTCTGAGCTGTACATCATTCACCAGCGTGCCCTGGCCAGACTGGTACTCAGACTGTGCTGAAATCTCAGCAGACCAGACTCTCTCTGCACGTTTAACCACACAAGTTTTGCCTCTCCCTTTCAGCCAGCAGTTTGTCAGCATCACTTTGTGTTTGAAAAACAGTCTCCAGGTTCTTTCTTATTCAATCCAGCCTCATTTCCCTCCTGAAGAAAGAGAATTAAACTATTCTATCTTGTGCAGACTGCTGTCTATTGTGTTTTACACATCTGGTCAATAGAGAAGCAAGAGGACAGCGAGGTACCCAAACCATGGGCCAAGCTGAGGAGGACTGGGCAGTTTAAGGTGGTGTCTGTCCTTCCACCACACCCTTCTTCCATTCAAAGGAAAGAAATATCCCATATCCTTTTCACACCCTTATGCTCAGCCTCTTCACCTACAGTGATCTGCATCAGAACCAAGTGTTCACTTTTCAAGTGGCCCTGAAGTTTGATAGTTACAGATCCCCTTACAGACCTGCAAACTAATTCTGTATTTAACTCCTTAAAGTGGTGTGCAAATACAGCATGTGCACAGCAGCTTTGTACAGCTTTTTCATTTATCAGGTTGTAGAAAAGCTGTTGATTTTACTTTATGACTGCATTACCAATCCAACAGGACATCAGTAAAGGTTTTATTTTGCAGCAAGAAGTGCCAGCCCTGGAGCAGGCCACATTCTCAAGCTGTGTCAAGATGCTTCTGGTTTTGTTTGCTGTCTGGTATCTTGGGTATTTTCTCTCGAGGAATACAGCCTATCAACCTGGGGATGCTCTTCAATGAATTACTGCTGGTGTTTGGGTTTTCATTTGATAATTTTGACAGAAAATAACAACACAGGTGAGACCTGGAAGCAGAGAGAATTCTGTGCTCTGCAAGACTAAGCTCTGAGGATATAGAAAATATCTGTCTAAAGACAGTCTTTTGGCCAGGATTATTTATGAGCTCAGACACATAAAACCACTGTGACACTGGAAAGAGTTTGTCTGGTTTAACTTCCTTCCAACCAATTTAGACCCAAATAACTGAGGCACAGATTACCAAGAAATCTGAGCACACCTTTCTAAGAAAGGAGAGGAATCTGACACCAGAAAGATTGCAAACACTGACAATTGCACAGGACCAGACTGATGACCTGTTCAGCTCAGGATCTTTTCAAACTGAAGAGCTCCACATTCATGCTGCAACACTGGAAACAGTTTACCTGAAGCACTGAGAATAATCAAGAACAGATTGCTCCCTCTTCTTCACTCAAATTTTTATTCCCATTTCCAGAGGATGGACTTGAATGTTGCCAAGTACAGAAGCAGCAAAATCACTTGTATACCCAAGCCAAAAAACAAGTAGCATGAAGGGGAATTCTCTTCCTAACCTCTGTAGTAAGGAGTTGCCTTTACACCTCCAAGCAGAGAGCTCTGAATGTCCCTACTTTGAGTAAATGTACATATTTAATGTAAAACTAGATGTTATTATTTGTCCACCAAGATATCTTAACTCTAGAAAATGCAGTGGCCTCCTGCTCTCAGCAGTTCCTTGAAGCCATAGGGTCTATCAAATAAAAAAAATTCTACTCTTTTTCTTTTAAATTGATTGACTTCAAATGCTTTGGCTGGGACTGGGTCCTTAGGCACACAAAAAGAAAAAAAGCCTGCAATTTAATTTCTTTCCACTGTTTGTTCATTTGTACAAGTGTCTCCAAATCATCTCCTCTTCAAATTTGACCAGCCTTTCTGTTTACTGAAGGACTTTCTTTGTCTGAAACAATTGTCATCGCCTTTCTAAAGACCTCATTTCCTTACTCCCATTCAGGGCCCAGGCAGAGACAAGGATAAACAGCACAATGTACAAGTGGCCAGGCAATGACAGCCTGATTTGCCATCTCCTCATTCCGAGCCAGATAAGCTGATTCAGAGGCTCCCCAGCAATGTTTGTTTGTTTTAACAGATATCTTTAATGGCTTGTTCCAAAGGGAGGTGAAGCAGTTCGGGTGGGCTGGTCTAGACACACCAGTGAAGCATCACACGGAACACAAAGTCTGTGCCATGGCCGGACACATCTAATGGAGCAGCAACAGGAATGGAATACGAAACTGTCAAGTGCCCCAGGAGCTACAATGCATTACAGCCCACAAAAACATCATCAGAATCTAAACTCCTGGTGAGGAGTCTGTAACAGCCTTTCCATAGCGTTTAATTGAAGCAATAAAAAGGAGCAAACAAACGGGAGCGAACTGTGAAGCCTGAGATGTGCCTTCCTGCCCACGCACTCACAGAGGGGCTGAAAATCACTGGGACATCCCTCAGGCTGATGAGCTCATCTGTTGCACCGATAGGGATCACCAATAAATACTGGGATGGTTTCATTGGAATTCAGTGCTCATTTATAGATGCAGCCATCGACATTCCCAGCACAGCAACGTGATTAACCCTTTCACTGGGGCTGTAATCCCAATTAATGCAAACTGGCTGGACACATACAGCAGGTAGATAATAAGCTCCACTATAGTAACAGCACAACTTGGCCAGGAAAACCAAGCATATCTTTTATTTTCATTTAGCTTTGAAGGGGTTACATTATAGTAGCTCCTATTGCATCCCTCACTTAAAATTAAATGCCACCAGCAGTGCTACTGAAACATGCTTTTAAAGTTTACAGCTGAACTACAGAAGCTTGTAAAGTGCCAAGGGACTTCTCTGGTTTAATTATATAGACCCTGTTCCATAAACTGCTCGAATAGAATAAATACAAATAGCATCCATGCTTTGTGACCTCTCTGGGTTAATGAAATGCACACAAACACCCACAGTCTGCTACGGCTCAGAAATTCCACAGCATAAACACACAACCCTGCTGGAAGCTGTAGTCAGGATTCAAGCCTTCATACATACATGAGAACCAGCTGCCTGGACTCAGCAAGGAAATAATTTGTTGTTTATATTCTACTACTGTTCAAAGCTGCAGTCAGTGGGAATTGCCGGCGATTTACTGAACAGGGAGAAAGAGTCTGGAATATTTTTTGTCCATGTTGTAATTAGCAAATCTGCTCCTCTTGTCCAGAGAGGTGGTGAAGTAAGAGAGGCTGAAGAATTCAAAGAATCAATAAATGACCCACTCTTGGCTCTAAGAAATGTAAGATCTCTGCCTGGTGACACTCACCTCAATCCTTGGGACATACTTGGGAATAAGCACTCAAGTGAAGAAAAGAAAGCAAGAAGAATGTGTAGAGAGAGAAATCTGTACTTCAGTATCCCCTCTCCTGCATATAAATTATTTATACTGCCATTTCACCAAGGAGAGTTTCCTTCTACCAGAGACAAGCCCCTGAGCTGCCAGCCAGTTCTCATTCATGTGGCCAGTATACAATTTTCTCACATCTTCTTAACTTTCTCCAAGCATGCCATCTCTCCTGTGATGCAGAAAAACTGCAACTTGTACTCTCTAGCCATGGCGTCCAACAGACATCTCCAGGAGTCTGCTGAAGTTTCATTCATTGAATATTTAACACTACAGGTGTGAGCACAGATCTCCGGTGGTGTTAGAGCAGCACTGCACCATCTCAGCAGAGAACTGTTTTCTGGATTCAACAGCAGTGCCTTAAAACCAACAGAATTATTCTCTTCTCTGGGCACTGAGCTTTCTTTTGTTGCTGCCATGTCACTCAGGTCATCCAGAACTCTCCTAAGGCAAATCAATATGACTGTTTTGGGGATATTTCCCCAGTTTTACTGAAGATCCTAGGTGCTGTCTTATACACACCCTTACTTGCTTTATTTATGTGTTTTTTTTCCTGAGGCACTAAAGTTGCAGAACAGGAAAACATTTGTCCTGTTATGTAGAGAAACAATATTGCAGCCATCCCATCTCCATGTGGCACAGAGCTGTAGGTCTGCAGAAACAGAACTTTCCCACTTCCTGCTTGCAGAGTTCCTTCTGGTACTGAACACCTCCAAACCCCTTCATAAAGGGGATTTGCTCTAGGGAGGATCAGTGGGAGGCAGGTATGATTTTAACTGCTGTTCTGTTTGCCATGGAGAGGAAGAAAGTCCTCCCACTGACCTGCAAAGTTGGGTTGTTAAGCACTTGAACCAATCTAAAGACAGGATTTAACATCTTGGTGACTTCTAATGTCACATTTCAGCTCTCTAATGTTTTGCCAGCTGGAATAAAACACAGCAGAAAAACAGCCCCTCTATCAAGGCACAGGCTCACAGCCCACCCAGCCAGACCAGTAACAGCACCCGACAGACAGAAGACAGACTGTTATTGCTACTCATCTGTGCTGTTCACATAAATGGCACTTCACACACCCCAGGATGAGTTGCTGCTCAAAAGGGATTCCAATTTACATAAAGACAAGATGATGACACGTAGACAAGCTAGAGGATGGTAAAAAAACATAGGGGCATATATCTCGTAGTGAAGTAATGATGAGCCTTGATGGTTACATAAGGTTTTATTACTGCGGCATATAACTGATAATATAAAAGGTGAAGTGCCAGGCCAGATGCCTGAGGTATTACGCATATATAGTCTCCTCTCTTTACTCCAGACTTTGATATATAAGTGGAAGAGCAGATGTCCACCCTCCTACTTTTTAACAGACTAAGGATCTTTACTTCCCTCACGAGAAACACTGCCATGTAGCAGGGGGCAGTGATTTTTCCAGTCTAAGCACCGAGAAAGAGCAAATACACCCTGGCACACTGAAAACCACAAACCCAAAGGAGCAGGTGCAGCTGGGGGTGCACAGACCTACCTTGAAAAGGAGACAGTCCCCCTGGTGCTCGGCGTAGATGGAGCTGAGCCTGTACTGGTTCTCCGTGGTGATGTCGATCTGGTAGCCCGTGAGGGTGTAACACACCTTGCGGAACTCCTGGATCTTGGTCTGGAAAACTTCCTTCAGGCGTTGGTTTTTCAGTTCTGCACTTTCCACTTGCTTCTTCAGCTCTGGGTTAAGGGAAGAAAACGGGCACTTTCTTATACGTCACCGTCACAGAGCCCCCCTTGTGCTGTACTTACAGTGCTGCCCAAACTGAGTGAATTGAAAAGGTTAATTAAAAAGTGAATTAAGCAGGCAGAGTGAAGGAACAAGCAAGCTGGATGCCTCTCCTCCTGGCCCCAGCAGACTAAAAGATAGTAAACTGGGGAATAAGAAAAACAGACGTGTCTTGGTAGGATGGATTTTTCTTTTGCTCAGCCAGTCTTTCAACAACAAGCCACAAAAATTCAGAGTATAGCATCCATTTCCCTACATGCACACGTCTTGTTTTCTACACGGAACCCAAGAGAAGGATGTTCCTCTACACAAAGCATCAAAGTGGAAAAATGGCCCAAAATACACCCCTGTATGGCTGCATCAGGAGGAAGCTGCCTGCAAGGGAAACCTCCTCCAATGGGGGAGATTTGAGGTAAGTGCTGTGATCTCAAATTGACACTCTGCTTAGGAATCCCTCAAGGTTTGGGAAGGGGCTTTTATTGTGATAAAAAGCCTGGAGAGCACCTCTGCCTCTTTGCATTTGCTACTTTAAGTGGACTAGTCCCTATCAGAGAGGTCCTGGGAGACTGCCTGCCACTCACCCTGAGTTTTACTGCTACAAAGGGAGCTGCCTGTACTGTGAATCCTTCAAGAGGATACACAACAATTACCATGAATCTTTCACCCAAGGTGCCTTCTGAGTAATTAAACCTCGATTTATCATCCCATTAATTACAGAGATTGGCTTTACTTTAATATACACTAGAGATGTTTCCTAAGTCAGCCTGTTTTATCAACACTGCAGTCCAGGGTTAGGAAAAATCCTGACTCTTTCTAACAGCAAACAAATAGACTTCCTCAGTCGAAAACCTCTTTGTCATTCTGAGGTTTAAAGCTTTGTGCTGTGATCAGAGACATAATTGCAGCATTTGTAGCCCATATGTCTTCAGCTTAGCTAGTTCAGGTCCAGCAGCAGGACAGCAGGAACTTCAGAGCAAGGTGACTGCTGGAATATGAGGAATGTTTTTGGCTGGGTGTATAGAGCCCATACTAAAACATTATCACTTCCCAAGTGAGCTGGAAATTTTTTTGCTTGAGTACTTGCTGGAAAGTGTTTCCATTGGCCTCCCAGGCACAGTGCAGGGAGGATGTAGGATGGAAACTGCAAGGCCATGGACTTGCCAGTGACATTCACCTCTGAGCAGCTGCAGTCACCTCTCATCTCCTGTACTGCTTTGCTTAGGCACTGTGGGTGGAACAAAAGGATAATTCAATGTGTTAAGTCAAAGTGCCTTAAATGTCACTGAGGATGCCCCTGCCCAGAAGTACTTTGGCCTTAATCCAACTCGGTTTAATCCCCAGGTAAGGACAGGAACTCTTTAATGGTTAAAGAGAACTACATGTCCCTTTACTTCTGAGTGAGAGCATCCACCCAGGGAGAGTTAGCACTGACCAGCCGCTTGCTTCAGCTAATCCTGCTCCACCTTCCTGAGCAGCCTCTGCTGCTGATGTACAAGCAATGACTGCCTTTACTCTGGGCATCCCCCAGCTGCATCTTGCTTTATGAAGGGGAGCCCTGGGGAGCATCACCAGTTGGTTCATTAAAACCCTGCTATACAGGGAACCCCCCCAATTGCAGGGGGTTGTAAAGTAAGTACAGAATATCCAAACCACCCTTCATGGCCCAAAGGGTTGTGTCTTACACACAGTCCCTTCTCATGAGCTCAAAAAGGCTCTTTTCTGACCACCCACCTTCCCACTCACAGCAACTCATCAGTGTGTGATTAACTCAACCCTTCTCTGGATTATTACAACCCTTTCCCCATCATCTCAGCTGGGACTGGTCTTTGATTAATCAAGTAATCAGCCTCTGAAATTGGGAGGTTAATGGTTGGCTCTGACCTGGATATTCTCAGTTTTCATTCAGCTCTGCAACTGTTAGGGATAAAATCCTATATATGAAAGTAAAAATTCAGTGACCACACTGCAGTGGTAAATAACATTTCGTCACTGTCAGAGACAGCCCTGCTTTAATATATTGCCCATGTCCAACAGCAATATTTTTTTCCCTAATAAATGCAGCCTAGCCTTGGAAAAGTAAATCTGCCTCTTCCTACTGCATCTCAGAGGTTGCCTTTCCCAACTTTTATAACCTTGGAGGTGGATGGCACCCTAATTCATTAACTCCTTGAACAGCTTTCGTTATTCATGAAGAGTTAGTGCCTTTCCCACTGTTTTGTCTCTCAGACTTGGTCCTGCCAGTGGCCACCAGGAGCATCCTCACCCCCACTGGCCTGATTAAACTACCCTCTGACTCTGCAATAGCAACTAAGTGATGGCAACTCCTTCCCTCCGCTACCTTCAGGGTGAGAAAGGGAAAACTTTGACTACAATCAGTCTTTTATGCAAGAAATCTGGGGCTTTCCAGGGCAACTGAAGTAGCAAGGAGCCTTCACCCCCGGCTGCGTGCCCTTGCCGCCTCCTGCTGCTCCTCCTGGCCCTCTTTCCAGAGCTTGCGGCAGTGCTGGTGTCCTGGCTGGAGGAATTCATCTGCATGAGAAACTTCAGCTCGTTAGAGATGCCTTGTGTCAGCCCCTGGCACAAGGTGCTGGACTCGGGAGCTGCTGATGTCGATGCAGCTGAATGTGCTGGTGCCGGCCAGGGCTGGGATAGAGCCTTGTCATCCCTCTGTGACTCCATCAGCAATTGCCCAACAGGGCTTCCTGAGCTTAGGGACAGAGCAGGAAAACACCCAGGCAGGCACAGGGACACAATAGGAACGCCTGAGTTTGCAGCTGCCCCCAGTGAAAGGTCCATTGAACCCTGACTGTAAAACAGAGATTGCTCTTCCTTTAGGCCCAGTTAAGCCGCAGTCCTTGGCTACAGCCCTGCTGGTGCCTCCCTCCCGCAGGGTTTATCCTCTGGGAATAATTCAACCCGGGGCTGCTCCTGATTTAACTCAGGACAGCACTCAGCACTGTGACTGCTCCCCTGCTTCCCACTCGGACGGATGTGCTGACACAGCCAAGAAAGCACACCGTGAGCAGGATCCATGGAGGAGTGACTTCAGGGGAAGGTAAAGTGAGACTTGAGAGACGTGAGATGGGATGCCACTGCTGAAACAAAGCCATTTGAGATGTCCTAGGATATCTTTCATACCTTTCCACCATACTTCTGCAGGAAAGAAGCATCCTGCATGTTCTGTGTGATACCAGCCAGCCCCAGGCCAAGGTCCCAGACACCTTGGGGTGCCTAAAATGGCAAAGAATGTCTATTTTTAGGGTGCCTGTGGAGCATCTCTGCACCACGGGTCTGTCCAGGTACAGGCCTGGCACCACAGATTCCCTGCACAGATTCCAGGCAGCAGGACAGCAGCAAATGCACAGACCTGGGGACAGTAATTAATCTAATATGTCCCCCATCAAGTGAAGATGTTAAGCTAAAAGGCAGCTCATTGTTTGCTCTGCAGCTGAATTCAAAGCTGTGAGAACGCTAATTCTTAAGCCTCACCTAATACCGCTAATTCCCGCCAAATTTCCAGCACAATCAGGAAAAAACTGATTTAAAAGTCATCACCTGCACAGAGTGCAGCTCAGCTGTTCCAGAGCAGGGTTTAAGGCACAGCCACAGAGGCCATGGAACAGAGGGAGATCCTTTTGGGATGGGTCAGGGGCAGTAGCAGGGCAGGGCTCCAGTGACAACACTGATGTGTCCACCCCTTTTATCCACCACCCACAGAAAACTGAACATCCTGATCCATTCAGATCTTTCCCAATGTTTGGAGAATTAGGTTTAATTACAGCTTTAAAAGATAGTATTTGAAAACTAGAATCCCTATATTTAGAGAACCTGTTTGAGTTCCTGTATTTAACCTTGTTCCACTTGTACAACGCAGGTGAGAGAAGTTGCAGAGGCCATGGGTGGAGAAAGTGATACCACAAACACTCTCCATCCCAAAGAAAGGAAGCCGAAGCATCTCCAAGTTTATGAAACAAATAAGAACTGAGAAAATAAGCATAAGGTTACACAGGCCATGCCTTGGTTGGGGGTAATGACTGGCCTGAGGCCTGACAAGGAAAAAAAAAAAGAAAAAAAAGGACAGAGAGGACAGGAAAATATACAGAAATATTGTCTCATCTCCTTTGTATTCAGACCAAGAGTATGTATAAAAAGTTGCCTGTCCTGAAGAGTTTGATGTGGAAAAAATATCCTCACTGAAAAAAAAAATCATTAATCTGTTAGAAAATTAATATTGCCAAATGATTAATTCCTCCTAATGATACTGCTTCTTGAAACACCTTGTATTTTCACACACTTACATTGACTTTAATGAATAATTCAAACTATTTTGGATAAATAAATAAAATATGAGTTGGGCTTTTTTGGTCTCATATTGGAAATGTCACTGCTTTTTATTCCATTGCTTTGACACTCCTTACATCTGAAACTGTTCAGAGCAGCCTGGAAATACCACAGCTTTGGCTCTTGCTCCGAGTTCAGCCAGGTCAATCAATAACAATATCAGTCTCTACACCAAAGAAAACCAAATTCATGCTTAGCCTTTTCCCCAGGGAAAGAGGAGAAAACAATGTGACTCTGAGCATGCCGAAAGTGGCATGAAATTAAATGTATCACTAGTCTTTTCCAGGAAAATACGAATTTGTTCTGCCCATCCTCAAAGACGCCACAAGCCATGTAGCTGCATTAATTCAGCTGCAATCCCAGCTCATATATATCTCTCTCCAAAAGGCCTGCAGTCCTTTCTAACTCTCCATTAAAGGTTACTTTCCCTCAGTGACATGTTTGGGGGTCACTCACTCCAACACACAGAGGATAAAGTATTTACACATCAATTCCTGTCCCTGCTGACCCTGCCAGGGTCCCTCATCACAGATGCCACCCAACTATGCTATGGAGGAATGCTGCATTTTCACCAGCCCTGGCTTAAATTTTGTCTCCAGCTTACAGGAGGGATGCCAGAACCACCTTGTCCACACAAGGTTCATAATGGGAAGAGGAAACACTGTTCTCTTAGTTCCAAGCACAATTACCTTTACTCTCCCCCACCTACAGGAGCTGCTGCCATGCAGTGGCACTCCTTAATCGCCCTCCTGTACCCCCAAACTGATACTGAATCACTCCATCCACGGCAGGTCTGTCCTTCCCACCTGACCCCCTGCCCCTGGGACCCCTCCAGTCATTCCCCTGCCCAAACCCTGAGCTGAAATTTTCTTTGCCAACCTCACTTTATGAGGAGCAGTGTCTGAAAAAAGAGTTCTGTGATATTCTGTGAAGGGCACAACATAAAAATAAATTGTATCGTGTTAAATAAAGGCTAATAGGAGAAGAGCTGAACATTTTCTGATGTAGGCAAGTTTACGACCATTGCTTTTGAGAAATAAAATTCGCTTTGCTAGATTTTATAGGCGTGTTTTATGCCCTGGGGGAGTGGGACCACGCAGCCCCACACCACCCCTGCTCGACCTTACAGTCTGGCAGCCTCACACTGCTCCCTGCAAAACTTGAAATTTGTGACATTACAGCCATGAATTATAACTTTTCTTGAAGGTAAAAACAGTTTTATATTCAACAGACTGCACTGGCTGTTCAATTTGAAACCTAAATGGTATTTATTTGATCAGTCAACATTGGTTTATTTTTAAACCGTGTATGTACCATATGGTTCAATGCACCTCCCAGCCCCCTCCTCCAGCCACCAGCTTGCCCTTCCAGCAGCTCTGGGGAGAGTTTTCAAAGGCAGCACAGCACAAGGAAAGGCCTCCACCACCATGACCAGCTGCAGCTCTTGCACTGCCCAAGAACTCTCCACTAAAAAAAAAAAATTCCCAGATGTTTCTCTTTACTGAGGATGGTTGGCTGAAGGCCCCATTTCAGACAACCCATGTACCTTTACAAAGGTTCCTTTTCTTGGAAAGAAGTGCATAATTAATTATCCTCTGGTAACTTGCAGAAAGTAGCAGAGGACACTGGAAGGGCAAGGTGAGAGCAGCAGGACATTGAGGACCAAAGAGAGGAAGCTGTGGAAAAGCATGAACTCTCTCTTGCAGTACCTACACACACACAGAAGATGGGTCAAGATCAAGTAAAGAGTGATTTTCTTTTCTTCCTCTTGCTGAGATTACAACACCAAATTGCAAAACTCACAAGCACACCTGACTTTGGCCAATGAACCATCACTGAGCAAAAGGTTCTCTCAGGGCATCTCAGTCTGGGCACTGCTTGGAGCTTTCTCTGTCCTTCTCCTCGGCAGAGCTGCTTTGGAGTGGGGGCAGGCAGAAAACAAGGAGGTTTTTGGAAGCTCAGCTCAGCTCCTCAGCCACCCCTGCAGTTGTTCTCCGTGTTGTGTGAAGAGACCCTGGGTACCACTAAAATCTGTGGCTGTAATGATGTGAGCAGCCTGCTTGCAGCAATACAGAACTCAGTGGGGATGGCAACACACCCCCCAGACACAGCAGAAATGAACCTCAGGAGAACTATTTATTGCCCAAGATGGATCTCATCAATTAGCATGATATGGCACAAACAGTTTGGAAATTAGGGTGGTCACACTGGCCATAAGTTGTGACCCAAGCAGGAAGACATCTCCCTGCACCTCCAAATAATGATTAAATTCTGCCAGCCACATTTCCCTTCCATATGGCAATTACAGCCCAACAGCACTTCTCAGAACAAAGTGATGCCAGCCAGAGCTGCAGCTTCGGATTAACTTTGGATGCAAAAAATAGCCTTACCTTAAAAACACAAATATACTGTGTCACTTCAGTTCACAGGAAAGTACTTAACTTCTGCTTCTAGAACCAACCAGCAAATCTCAGGCATAAGTCCTCCAGCCTATATGTTTTCCAGGTAATCTATCGTGGGATCCAAAAAAAGGTCAGTGGGACTTTTCATGGGCTGCAGCTCAGGGAGGTCAGATAGCAAAAAACAGGGACATAACTTGTATCATTTGTCAGATGGAGAATCACTTCTTCACTAAGTTGTTTCCAAGAAAAAGAGTGCTTTGAAACCACTCAAGTGTCTAATGAAAAGATTACTCCTAAGAACGATATAATTAACATATATAATATGCACTGTTAATTAGACAGGGTGGTCTGCAAAAGCATCTAATAGATTAATTTATCCCCTGCCTACCACGTCCCCTGCACTCTGCCCATTATTTTGTTTCCATTGGCACATCACTACTGTCAGTACTACCCCAAAACACTGGATGCATTTAAACCTCTGAAAGAGCACCCAACATCTGCTATTAAACCAAATGAGAAAAACAACTCCAGAAATAGCTATTTGTTCTCTCTCACAGTGAAGACTTTTTGCAGGAGTTTTAGTAATTCACAGCACAGGGTGGACAATATTCAATCATGCATTAGAGAGTGCTTCACAGTTTATTAGCTGATGATGCTCACCGAAGCTGTGAACGGGAGAGATTCCCACCGCTGGCAAGAGATGATTTCAAGCCTTCCCAGGAGCAAAGCCATTCTGCTCTTACTCATGGAACTTTTTATAGTCAAATTCAGATACTGAGGCTCATGGAAATGCTATTTCGACTCAGTGGTAGTGTCCAAGATTATGTTACTTACAGTTTCTTGTCTCCCTCTGTTCCCTGCACTGCAAAGTCTGCGCTCACAACACAAAAAATCTGTAGCTTTGCAGGCAGACAGTCAAAATACAGAACTAACAAATGCCTCATGAGGTTCCTCCCATGTCTAAAGCCCCTGTCAAATAACTCTGTGGTGTAAGACAGATGCTCAGATGGGGAAGGGCATTATACAGGTACCCTACAGTTCTAATTTGGGATGCACAGACCAAACTCTAAACCCTGCAGACTGTTTGGGAGTATGGCTGTCAGCAAGCCCTTCTGCCCATATAATGACTTCCTCACAGTCATTATAACCCCATTCCCAGCTCCAGAACTCCCTATTTTGTGACACTGTGCCCTGCCCCGAGGCGGGGTGGCTCAGAAAGGTCAGCCAAAGGCCCCGGGGACGCTGAGCACAGCCTGCAGGGCACAGCCAGGAAAATGCACAGCCTTCAGCCAGCTGGGAGGAGAACACAATGGCACTGCAACAGAGAAAGGCAAGGCTCTGCAGCATGCCACCTCACTTGTGTTTTTAATGGCAAAAGATTGTGGAGTTTGTTTTAGGGCTTTTGTTCCAAAGGAAATTAAGCTCTAAAAAGCCTCCACTCGCTTCTTCTATTCAATCCTTTTTTCCTCTCTTGTTTATCCCCTTAATAGTGTTTTGAAGTGTTGGCTCTGGAAAGTATTGCTCTTGGCTTGAAAGCTCTCTGGATGCCAACTAGTCAAACCTTTCCCAAAGCCTTCTCCCTGCTCTTTGTGCTCCGGCAGCAGGACCCAAAGGCACTCTGCTCAAGAATCACATCAGATGTTTCCTCTGAGCACTCTTCTGAGTGCCCCAGATCTCCTCTCACGGGATAGCAGGTTCTGCCCTGTTTTTATTGGCATATTTTTCATGTTTTACTTCATTGTCTGGTGTCCACTTTATGAAAACAATCCTTTAAAGAGTCCTTTAATCCTTAAAGATGCTGGAGTGGAAGGGAGCACTGGTTCAGTGTGGAGCAGCAGCAGAGCGAGAGGGGGAAAAAGGACTTTAGAACAACAGAACCGCAGGATTGTGACACAGATGTAAAGACAAGCAAACTTATTTCCCTGGAGCATGAAAGATGTTTGGAAACAGAGCCATCTCCTGGATAACCAGGCTTTCAATCATGTTATTCCAGCCTCTGGAGCTTTTATTTCCATTGCAGGGGTGTGAGATGGTTGTATGAACAAGGGAGGGTTACTTCCCTTAACCTTGTGCTGGGACTCCTGGCCAAGAGGCAAAGGTTTGGTATCGCCTAGAACAGGTGTCACCAAGGCTGAAGGACACCAAAATCATCTCTGGGCAGGGAGACAGGAAAGGTAACATCTGTCTCAGCCCAAATGCCAAGTCTCCTCTCCTGATCCTGAATTATTCATCACGTGCTAACTTCCAAGCCAGTTCAGTTTTCAATTTTTAAATATTTAACAATTGGGCATTAAATATTCATGTAATTTTATTAGAAATTTTGGAAGATGGGCACTAAGGCTCTAATTGTAAAGTTCATCATTGGCACTGACTGCCTACTCAGGGAGACCTTCTGGCTACCTAGAAAGAGAGAAGGAAGAACAGAAAAGCTAAAACAAGTATTTACGGACCTCTCTGACTCTAGATCACAGGAGAACAGAAACACCTATGCCATTTGTTTTCAAAAATACATCACCTCTTTATGAAAAAACTGAGAAACCTGCACTGGGAACATACTAGTCAGCTGCAGTCTAAAGAGCTTTTAGGACTTTAATTTTAGTGCCACAGAGAAAGACATCCACCACAGACAGCTGCATGGATCTGGCTGGTAAAAGGAGCCTCTGATTACAAGAAAAATATGCAGTAAGTCTTGGTTGGGATGGGAAGCAGATGCAGGGACAGTTAGCTCAATATACCCCTAGAAGAACACAGATTCCTCCCTTTTTCTGATGCCTGCTCAGAGGGGACATCAGGAGGCATGGTCTCCCCTGAGCTGGTCTAATAACTTGGGTTCATTAATTTTCCATGGCTGTTTCCCTCCATGCAGTTCCTGCAGACCATGTTTTCCTCCTTTTTAGTAGATGACATGTTTTTAACCCTGATTGCTGCTGAGAGCGAGCCCATGTTCCTGTCCCTCTGTATTATGAGCACACATTCCCCACTGGGATGGAAATTGTATAGTTTACACAAAAGATGACACAAAAGGCCTGGAATTATATGTAAATGAATGGATCCATTCCTCACTTCTTACCATCAAAAGTCTGACTTTCCAACAACTGCATGGGATAATTTCTGCACCAGCTTTCAAACAAAGGGCATCTCTGTGTTATTAACATCTCACTGTGGCGAGCAGTTTGTCACCTTTCACAAGAATTATCTGAAAAGACACCAGCAATTATTCCCAAGGAGATTATTGGGTGGCTATGTCCCAGCAAAGCAGCTGGAAGCTCAAGAGACATAATAAGCACCAGGAAAACTACTTTCCCAAGTCAAGAGAACACGGATGAGATTCAAAAATGCACTAATTGGAAACAAACACAAAACTAGAGGTAAAGTCATGCTTGTTCTCTTTAGTTTTGTTCATCCTTATGCCAACATTAGGAGCACATCTTCAAAAGAAAACTAAAAGCTCCTGATTATGCCATGAGATAACAGAACATTAACTCTGGAGACTTATCCTGGAAAGAAGCTTGGTATTTATAACAAAACACCCAAAGAAGAATGACTCCAGCACCAGTTCCAGCTGCAGAAATCCAGCTGATTTCTAGGTCTTGTATATTTGGGTTTTCCAAGAATTTTGAACACCAAGGACTGGACAAATGCAAGACAGCCAAGCGTTCTCTTCCTGGGATTGTTGAGTAACTCCTGGTCATATCTTACAATACAACCCAAGAATCAGCATTTGCTTGGCTAATGTTCATGAATGAAATGGGGCAAAGAGCAGAAGTCCTGTAGAATTCCAAGGAAACAACTACTCATGGCTCTTGACAGAAATTAGTAAGTAGGGTCCCTGCCTGTGCAGGAAAGACCAAGAGATTCAGTCACACATACTTCTTCAGGGAAATCAGTATTGGAGCAGGTGATGTCCTACTGGGTGTCCTTTGAGGACAGGCCATTTCCAGTTACACAGAATCACAGAATGGTTGGGATTGTAAGGGACCTTAAAGATCATCCTGTTCCACACAGGGAGGCCACTTACCGGATCAGGTTGCTCAGAAGCCCATCCAACCTGGCCTAGGGGATTTAGGGGGAATTAAATCTCATCAAATGATGCTCCAGCAGCTGCTAATTCCACATTCTGACCAGAAAACACACCCAAGAAACCAGGGATGTAACCCTGGGATCATAACCTTGGGATGTCAAATTTATATTCAAAACAAAAAAACCCACCACCAACAACAAAAAAAGCAAGTCTGACCTCTGAGGTAAAAGTGGAAATCTCTTACCCAGCAAAATACTTTTGCTACTGCTGAACCACCTCATTACTTTTGGCTCTGTGAGAAATATCTCTTGTTACTTTGATGGAAATTCTTCTAAACACCAACACCCATGATTAGAGATCTCTTTGGAGCCAGAGAAGCACAAGAAAATCTGAGCAAGGCTCCTGTTTGATGGTGGGAAAGAAGAACACACTATTGCTGCACTTTTGGGTGCATACTGTCGACAACTCTAAGCTCAGACTTCTCATAGAACCTATAAACATATTGAAAAAATTATGAGCTCTGCTTGTTTCAACAAGCTAGCAACATCCATAGAGCACATAATGGTCCAAAATGGAGCACTTTAGTGTGATTCATGTCTTCACTGATGTTTTTAAAAGTCTCTCTGCATTATCTAGGAGATATTGTCCAGAGTCAGGCTTCATGTTGCTGCAACACATCCACACAGGACATTCCACAAGCCCACAAGCAATATGTGGAGTAATACAGCTGAGGACAGAATAGATCCATGAGGAGATAAGGTCATGCAGTGACTTCACAAAGTTAGCTTAAAGGGTAATTCATAATAATAAATTAAGCAAAAAAAGAGGAGGAAAAATTTTCAGAGAGAGAATGTGGAAAAGATTCCAAGACTGAGTCAACCACTCTGATATCTAAAAAATTAATCAAAATAATTAAAGAGTGGGGTTTGGAAGAACGAGAAAACAGAGATGGACAAATGCAGTCAGCCCACAGCCATCCAGAAGGCTGTATGGACCTACCTGCTCAAGACAACACCTTCTGTAGTTTCAACAAGGCCAGTTTGAATAAAGAATCAAGCCAAATCATCCAGGAGGATAAAATTAGTATCACTTTTAATTCTTATCAGCTGAGGGAGTGTGATGGAAGAATAAACAATGGTGGTGAGTGATTTCATACCTGCACATTTGAGTTACCTTAAGCAAGGTGAGGAGGACCATGTGGGAAGAACTGAAATCACAAAAGAATACTTGTGGATAGATCTAATAAGATAGAAGCCCTGTCTTTTTTCCTAAGAAAGACAACTTTCATTGGCCTATAAGCCTTTTTGTAGCAGCAGAAAAACCCCACACCCAAATCAAAGATTCTGCAGAAGGCTCAGCATCTTTCTTCAAAGGAAGGCTACTGAAAGAGTCAAGCAAAGAGACTTGATAGCTTGAGAGCTTACACCAGCTTCTGGCATAGTTTTGACTGTAAATAATAATACAACACTCTGACAGCAGGGGTTTGGGTGGAGAAAAAGGGTGAGGGAAGTAGAAACATATTCTTAATTAAAATCTCATTTGGCAATTTTTTTTTTTTAATGTGCTTAAAAATTCCACCGAGGTCACCATTCTGGAGAGATGACAAACTCCTGGGATAAAGGCTGGAAAATCCTGGTAGTTGTGTCACATTTAGCAAGTCAAAGATATGTTTGTATAAGGCTGTAGAGGGCTAAATCCATTTTACATGCCGTATGTATTATTAATTTCTGACAGTGGGCTTAGAAAAACCTAATTCTCTGGAATACGAGCTCCCTTTGAGCAGAGGGAAGCCTTTTCAAAACTCATCTTTTATTGACTGAATCATTTTTGAGTCAATCTGTCTGCTTTCGGCAAGACAAGAGTTTTAAATCTTCTCTCTTTTTTTCCTCCTTTTTGAGTCGTGGCAAGTCTATTAAAACCTGCTAATGTATGCAGCAAGGCCTCTGATTTGAAATGTAATGAATTCTTCAGATAGTGGCAGATTAGGGGGAGAAGATGATAGAAACAGCCAGAGCTGCCAAAAAAAGAACTCTCCAGAAAAAGAGGAGGAGAAGGGTGAGTGGGAACGAGAAAGATTAACCCTTTTTATCCAGAAGAAGAAAATATTTAAGCTCCATTAATAGAATCAGTTAAAAAAGCAGAACTGCAAGAGGCAGAGCATCTTCAGGCTTGCCTGCGGCTGAATGAGACAGAGAATAAATGAATCTTTCCTCCTAGAGTGTCTTGTAAGATTAGGTAATTCCCTTAGTGAAAAATGAATAACTTAGAGAAAATTAGCTCCATCCATATAAATAAGCCTTCATATTCCAAACTCGTCACCCAGAGCTTCCCAGGCGAATGCCCTGAAACATTTCTGCTGTTGTGTAACAGATGGTTTCCTCCTCCCCTTTCCTTGGGTTGCTTCCAACCGCAGTATCTTTCAGGTGATCTTGTTTTAGCACAAAAATGAGCATTTTGGGTGTAAATCATCAATCCTGTTAGTGAAAGGAGGCTTGGCAGTTTTATTGTCTTTGGCATCTTTGAAGTGCTGGACAAACCTTATGGAGTCACACAAATGAGAGATTAGCACTGTCTCCATTTTACAGATAGAGGAGCTAAGGGAAAGAAAGTCAAGGATACTACTTAATTCAACAGCACAGATCTGGTGACAGCCCTGAGAACACAGAATGTGCTGAATCACGGCACAGACCTGGAATATCTTCCTGTTTAACAGCAAAATTCATAGCTCAGGCTAGAATTGGATGGCTTTAAAAAATAAAATTAGCTCCATAATAAAGTTCTAATGAAACAAGACCTTAGAGAGAACAGTCTGATGGAGCACAGGTGACCCAGTGGATTACAATGAAAATTAAGCTCAGCAGAACTGATGCACGTGAGTAAATGTGGGAGATTGAGAAACGGGTTCTGTCTGCCCAATGTCCCTTTGCTAATGACAGGCATTGAAATGTTTTAACAACTGAGAAATCCCAAATAACAGAGGCAAAATCCTTCAATTTAACATGAAGCAGAGAGATGTAAGTCCATGCATGTCCTGAAGGAGAGACTGTCTTTCCCTACAGATGCAAGGCATTCAATCCTCTATGACACAACTCAAACTACCAAAAGGCAAGAAGTTTTAAGAGCAAAATTAGCTCAAAAGCTGCTGGAGGCAGAGACTGTGGAAACTAAGCATGAACTGGAAAAAACAACAGCACAAAACCTTTGCAGTGGGATATAGGACACAGGTAAAAGCTTTATCTTGGATGCCAGCAAGCCATGGCAGTTAGCTTGGCTTTTCAAAGTGCTTCCAGGTACTGCCTGCATTTGCTGGCAGAAACACATTTTCTTCCACCCTGGACACTATCAATGGCTGCTTGCTTGTGCCCACATCTCCTAAACTCCATCAAGTCCCTTGATGTGACTATCACCAACAGGGAAACTGCCTTTTCCTACCTGTCTGTTTGCTTCCAAACCTGATGTGAGTGCTGCAGAACCCACAGATGAGAACTTTTACATTTCCACATATTAGTGCTTTTGGGGAGAAGAGGTTGTGCTTGCTTTCATGTGCGTAGACACAATCCTGACCTTTAGCTGGGTCCCAGCCCTGTGATTAAATAACTGGCACTCACTTTCTGAATCAGTAATGAGCTAAAGGTTATGGCAGGAGCACGCTGCGCTCTGGATATAACATTTTTCAAAGAAGATAAGAGACTCAGACCTGCAATGTTACAGAAGAGGTAAAACATTTTTCCTGGCAGAGCATTTTTTATTTGAGGCTGAGGGCACAACCCAGGACTGTGGCATCAGTCCTGTACAAATGCCATTGGGTAACCACGTTGTGCCTCCTCCACTTTCAAGTTAAAAAGACACTTCTCACTCTCTGCTATCGGGACGGTCCCTGTGTGGCACTAAGCAGTTGCTGTACTCCACACTAGCCATGGATGCCTGTTGGTGGTGGATGAAGCAATCCTGTGCAGATTTCCTGTTGCTGTGAAATTTGCAGAGCACTTTGGGAATCCCAAGAGGCCAGCACACTCATTGCAGCAAGCTCCACCACACCACCTGTAGTAGCAGGCTCAAAGAATAGCCTGCTCCAGAATGTCACTGTTTTTCTTTTCTTAACTTCATCTTGAATTCTCCCTGCACAGCCTCTACATCCCTTCTTCCTGCCTTACTTGTTGGGAAGATCCTCTTGGCTTTCAGACATTGCTTGAACTCTTCCATCTCTCTGTCTTCTGAGAACTCTGCACCAAACACTGGCTTAGTGCAGGACTATCCTGTTTGGAGTAAGATCAGTCAAAACATCAAGATCTCCCATGCTTAGTCACCAGAGAGATTATTTTGGTACAGAAAAAAAAGCATAGCACTGAGGTAACCTTGACTCTTGGTTTCCAATGATCCACCCCACACCAGGGAGCAAGTGCACAGAGAATCCTGATCTCTTGCACTGCAGCCTCCCACAAGAAGGATTCACTTCAGGTTTAGGTTTAGGTTTTACTGCTGCTGCTGTGGACTCTTCCCACTGAGGTCAGTGACACCAAGTGCCATGGAGACCTTGCTGCTGGCATGAGCAGCTCTGCCAAAAGAGGTCAGAGAGTCTTAGAAAAAGTGTATGTTGAGGAAAGGGAAAAAATGGTACACACAAAAGATCTGTGTGCGTGGGATTTGCAAGCAACGAGAAACAGATTTATCCAACTTGGCTAAATCAGTGAATTAGCTCTGTGCTCGAAGAAAAAGTTATCCTGAAAGGCTGTGCTATTCAGTAGCTCACTTTACATCTGAGAAAAGTCTGCAAAAATCCTCCTGCATTATCTCTAGCCTTATAGATTTCTTCTTTTCATCTGAGGCTCAGAGTGGGGATTATCCATTAAGGTGCAGTGGCCAAATCATATTCAATCTATTCTCTGTAAAAAGAAGAAAAAGCTTTGGCCTCTCCTGTCCTCTTCCATCTCATTCACTCCCCTTGTCCACATCCAAAGCATTTACCTCCAACTTTCCATAGGTGAATTCAATAGGTGAATAGGTTCTGAATACCAAGAGGACACAAAGGATACTAAATAACAATTCTCACTTCTCAATCCTACAGGCTGCATCCTGCTTCTCCAGCACCACAGAACAAGGGTTCATTTAAAACCTTCATGTATTTCTCAACCCAATGACCAGACAGCTGGCAATTTCCAGCCAGCACGGACCAATTCTGACCTGCAGTTTCCACAGTATCGTCCCCCTTGCTGTGATCAGGGGTGTAACAGTGGCAGCAGCACGGGCAGGTTGGGTCAGACCATCTGGGCTCAGCCACACCAAAACATCTGCAGGGCTTCACATCTGGCCACCCCCACACTTGACCTGGCAGCACCAGCACGAGCAGATGTGTTCAGCAAGGAATGATGTGACCAGGAGATCCACCCCTGAGCTCTGCCAGCTCTGCCCCTTCCCCTGCTCCTGCAGCCCCAGTGGGACCATTATCAAGTGGAGTTAAACAAAGGAGTTAATAAGTACAGCTGGAGAGAGGTAATAAAAGCACAAGACAACTAGAAAAATACCTTTGCAAGCAGGTGAGGCATGTAACTACAGACATCTAAAATGCTTTTACCACGTTGAGTTTTTATAGAAATGTGTTTGCTTTTCTTCAACCACAGAAGTCAGAGACTGTAAACATCTGCTTGTTCATGCTGTCTCTCTCCCACAATGTTTTGATTTAGATATTTCCCTGTAACGTCTGCAACTTAAACACATCAGAATTGTGCCAAGGTTTCAGTAACAAACAGTAAAAGGGATTGAAGGTATTAGAAAAGTGAAAAGCTAATAAACCCAAAGCCATTTAAACAAACTGACAAGAGCCCTGGCATCACTCTGAAGCATTCCAAAGCAGAATTTCCTGAGCTGAAATTACCTTGAGTGCATCTTTCCAGTAAAACTGAAATTACCTCCCTTTCAGCATGAGACCTATTGAAGTACTTGACCCTTTGGACATTATAATCTTCTTGGCAGCATTATCAACAGTTGCTTCAGAAGCTGGTGAGCTGGAAGCCCAGCATGACTTGTTTGTCATGGTTTAACCCCAGCCAGCCATTCATTCCCTCTCACCATCTACAGGACTCTCACTGAGGTTTATTCTGCTGCTCCATTAATTTTATTTACTTGTATGTGGATTCCAAGACAAAAAAGGTCAATTATGGCTTACTAGGAATTATAAAGAACTTGTGCAATTGGGCTTCTGATTTAGTTATCAATCCAAAAAGACATTCTGTACTAAGAAGTAAAAGATAAAACCATAAAGCAAGGTTTGCATGACTTGCAGCTCCTCAGATTAGAAAAAAACCCCAAAAACACAACAAGCAAACCAAAAAATTAGAGAAAACCTAAAGAAATTTTTATTAATGCTTTAGATGACTTAGGAAAAAAGTCACTTAATCATAACATTGTAAACAAGGAAGTTCTACAGCAGTATTTAAAAATATCCAAAATTGTTTCAGAAGCCCCATTGATTTGAATTAGGCAGCTGCATAATCACAGGGGCTGCAATTTTAATGAACATTTCAACAGGAAATGTAGAGCTGATTATATACATCAAAACAGGAAAGATCTGGATGCTGCAGCAACTCTTTTTTTGTTGTTGTTTTGTTTATTACCTCAGTGTGCAGATCCAAACCAACTCCAGAACTACTACAGAACTTACCTGACAGCCCCTCTCTCCCAATGCTTCTGGCTGCAGCTCTGATCTTACTGTCTTGATACGTGTCATTAGGCACAGCATTTCAAAAAATAATTAGTGATTCAATCAGATTTTACACTGGATCAAGTGGCTGGAAACTTCAACGCTGTGCTGCAGTTCTCCCTTAGAATACTTTAGGGCATGTTATATATACTTAATTAGATAATGTTTATACAGTGCTTTGAAGAAATCAGGCACTCTGTAAGGGCTGGGTCACATTTTGAGAAAGGAAAAGAGCAGTGTTGAGACAGCACAGGCAGAGAGGGAGAACAAAGCTCTCAGAAGCTGAACACCACCTTATTTTCAGAAAGGTTTCAGGACATTTGAGAAAAAAATATGTCAGCAGCTTCCAACATCCAGGCACTAAGAAAGAAACAGAAGTTGTGAAACAGGGGATGCTGCAGAGGCAGTGCAGTGACAGTGCTGCTGATACCAAAGTGACAACAGTGGCACCAGAGTCACAGGGGCAGCAGCACCTCTCTAGAAGGAAAACTTTGCTTATACCCAATTCCAGGGCATTATTATTACCCTCTTAACAGCAATTTACAACATAAGGGCTCAGACAGAGTTGCCTTGATAAAACAAAATGCATTCCACTCTTATTCATGAGAGTGGGAACTAATGGAATAAAAGTATCTGGCTGCTTATTATTTTGAGGTGAGAGAAGCAGGACTTTTTTGTTAAAGTTAGGGTGCTTTTGGGTTGCATGGTAAAATACTAAAATACACTGCAAAACACAAAAATGTGTCTTCCTAGGAGGAAGAGAGCAGCACATGGTCTTTCCCTGAGTGGGCACCCAGAGCAAGCACCAGAGAGGATGCAGAGCACAGAAAGGCACAGGTTCTGCTCTGGATCAGGATGAGGCACCACATAAATCCTTCATCCAAAGCACTATTAAACAAGTTTGGAAAGCTACAAAGCAAGCTGTGGCTAAATCCACTCAGAATGAGCAGGAGATGCTGCATCCAGACATTTGGCTCCCTACAGGGCAAGAGGCACAGAGAGTGCTCCAAAGAGTTTCCAGTGAGCAATGAAAGCAAACAGTGTATGCAGGGAGCTTTAAAAATGATTGCAAAGAGAGCCCTGAGCTTCTGTTCTGTGCGTTTTTGGGGTTTTTATTTGCCTATAACTAAATTACATTATTTCTTTGCAAGTCTAATTAAGCAGTTAATTGATGCTGGTGCCCTTTAGCATCTGGCATTTAAGATTAAGTAAATAATGGAGAAAAGTGCATGCAGCACCCAGCAATAATTAAACACAGCAAGGGTTTGTTCCCCCACCCTCCCCCATTCTAACCTGTTACATATAAATCTCCGAGGATAACTGTCTTTAATAGCCTCAAATACACTTACACACCATATAATGGATACTTGACAACAGTATTTTTCCTCCTAGAGATCGTGGATAGTAGGTGTATCTTTGCTCTTAATCAGGAGATTTCATTTTATGCCTTGCAATCAAGGGGAAGGAAAAGCTTCATTGTGACAACTCAGCCTGACTGAAGAGCATGTTATGGATCTTCATGGGAACACACTTCTAAATCCAGGACTGTGACTGTTGTAACATCATGCTTTAAAGATTTGTGGTTAAATTTTTCCCTTTTTCACATGCTTGGTCCTTCCTGATGGACCATTTAGTGTTACGTATTTCCTGAAGTCTGTGGAAATGCAGGTCATGAAAAAGAAAAACTGAGTTTTCTAAAATAAAGCTCCAGGGAGACCTTAGTGCTGCCTTTTAGTTCTTAAAGGTGGTTTATAAGAAAGACATGGAGAGACCTTTTAGCAGGGTTTCTGCAGTAGGTTTTAAACTAAAAGAGGGTTGACTCAGACTAGATATAAGGAAGAAGTCTTTTACAACTGGCAGAGGTTGCTCAAAGAGGTGGTGGCTGGAAGCATTTTAGGTCAGGCTGGACAGGGCTCTGAGCAACCTGACCTACTTGAAGATGACCCTGCTTACTGCAGGGGGTTGGACTAGATGACCTTTAAGGGTCTCTTCCAACCCAAACTAGAATATGATTCCATGATTTTTCACACGCAGAGCACTGCACTGAGATTTCCACCTGCTCATAAGAGCCAGTTTCCTCAGAAGGCCATATGTAAAGGACTGGATGTAAGTTATAACACCTACTCCAAGTCTTAGCCTGCAATAAACTCTGAACCAGTAACAGCAGACCCAGCTTCTGCTGCTCCCCCAACAAGACCACTCACGAACATAAGCTCAGTCAATGTCAGCCAGACTGCTTTCCTAATACAGCTTTGATTCAAATTAACATTATGAAAGCTTTTCAGATCTTCTAGAGCTGCCTTATGGAAGGAATTGCTGCCCAAAGATTAGTGCCACAATCTTTTTAGACTCCGCAAGCAAAAAAAAGCTTCTGTGGAGACTCCTGCCCACCTCCCATGGGTACTTAATTAGTATCTCTGGCATACTCAGAGACCTTTGGACAGAGGGTGCTACAGAAGTGGAAAATATTATCATCATTATGCCTGCTCCCACCAGTGCTGGCATCCAAGGGAGAGCTTGCCCAGCAGATGGTGAAGTTGTGAGCACGGCTGGCTTTGGTTATAATTTCCCTCATCACAGACTCTCCTTGTTGGAGCAGCTTCCCTTCTTGATGCCTGAAGAGCAAACTAGAACCCGCAGAACAGGACTGCATCCTGCTGGTCAGTACCACTGACACATTCCAACCAGCCTGCACTCAAATCACTGCAAACTAAATCATCCAAAGGGCTTTCTAATTAAAAAGAGCTTCATGTAGATGGCAGTTCTTTTTCCCACCTGTCGGCCCCCCTGAATTTTGATCATTAAAAGTTAAAAAAAACCCCAAAGCATTAGTCAGCTTTTGTTAAGTGTCAAACATTCCCAATCTAAACAATGAGCAAAACAAGGAGAGCTCTTTAATAGCTCTCAGAGCAACTTTATACCTTCCTAAACACTATTTCTGTACCTCTTGCTAATTGCTTATTTGCCCTGGTTGCATGGAAGAGCCTGGCTCACTCCAGCTTTGACAGAGGAGAACAGCAGTGTTTAACATGCTGCAGGAGGTGTGATATGCCTGGTTCTAATTTTTATCCTTATTTATTTCTGTTGGGGTTAGCAGCTGAGGACTCTGAGCTACCTGAGGCGTAACTAAGATCCCATTAGCTTTAAATCTGTTCCCAAGTGCTGCAAGCAGCCTCTCCATTTGGCTTAGGATATCACCTTGCAGATGAAACCTTTGCATATGTGGGAACATTCTGCTCAAAAGTTCCCTCTTCACCAAAAACTTCCCAGGGACTCTGGAATAAAAGCACAGGGTAATGCTCCCCTCCTCTTTCCTGGGGCTTTTTCACTGTAAAACGTGAAGGATCCTGGAGTAGAAAGAAGTGCTTTGAAATGGGAGCGAAGAGTAATCTCTGCTACTCCTTGTAGCACCATGGGAGTCCAAACACGTTCTGCAGGGAGCTTGCAAATGCATCAGCACCCTGCCCACGTAGGGAGGAAGGGACTGATCGTGGAAAGAACCTGACCTGGAGTTCCTCCCCATGGTGGCTGACGATGGGAACGCCTTTTAGCCCACATCTGCTACACGGCTCCAGCATCACCGGCTCTAACTCGGGATTTATTTTTATCGCTCTTCTAAAACGAAACAGAAACTTCCCCTCGCCCGAATCCTGCCTCATTTCAGGGAAGGCATGGCAGCATGGCAGTCTAAAAGGGGAATCACACGCCGGCGTCATTACCAACCTATTCAGAAAGGCTTTGCTGAATCTCTCAGATCTGCACGGTCGCTTTGATGCCATCAGCGGAGAGATTTCTGATGACACATCCGCAGTCTCCAGCAAAGGTGCTGCTGCCGCTGCTGCTGCCTCTGGCCCTTCCTTACAGAAGCCTCTGATCTATTTAATTTAGGTACTTTTGCTGCACACCTATGAGGGTGTCTGATCATGGCAGAAGGTAACTTTACACCATTGTATACCCGCCCAACAACCCACCGTGCCACAGTCCTCCAACAGGACCCATCGAGACTCTTCTATTCAACAAAGACAGAAACACACTCAGAGAGCCAGAGAATGAAAAGGCAATTTGTGAATCTCATCTCATCTTCAGCTTTTCATCTGTTTGATTTTCATCCATTGAGCTGGAGCTGGTTGTATTGTAAGGATGAATATGCTGTTCCCTAATGGAAGCTGGATTGACTTGCTCTCTAAGTGGAGATGCCAGACAAGCTGGCACTGAAATGGAGAAAACATAGGAACAATTGCAATAGTGAGGGAAGATGCATCAGTGCTGTGACACACAAACCATACCCGGTAGCTTTAGTTTACTGTAAAGAATGGGCTGGCTGCTCCCAGATGCTCAGAAATCCCTGATGGGCAGAAATGAGTTTCCTGCATTTTAGGACTTGCTATGATTTAACAATGCCTTTGCTTCCCTGGCACAAAACCACACCAGCAGCACAGAGAGCAGTGCATCTACTTACTGACCTAATACCTGGGTGTTAGCAAGCCAGGTCGATAGGGGTGAAGATGCTAAGACAGGCTTTTCTCCCTTCCTGCTGACATCCTTATGTCAGCACCACACTCTAAAGGATATCGCAACTCTACCACATCGTGGTACTGATGTCAGTGCCATGATTAAGACAGCAAAGTAATTACAAGTGTCTGCTTTTGTATGCTGATTGCTTTCCAAATAGATGTTCTCCATTCCAAATAAATCCACTATGGATTAACGTTTCTCCTACTTGTTCACTACCTAGAATGTATTTGATTAGAAAAGCGTGATCAAAACCCTGCTTGACCATTTTTCAGCACTTCACCATTTTTCTTTTCCTCATCAGGGAGAAAAATGTATCCATTAGTTAACCTTTTCAAACACATTCTTTTTGTAGGCTAATTCAAAGAAGGATTATAAAAAAAAAATCGTCAGACTCGGCATGTGAATAGCTTTTTGTGAGCACAGGGAACAAGCATTCATATATCAGAACATCAGCATGGGGAGATAAGGGAGCTGTATAGTGAGAGCTTATCTGAATGCAAGATCAGCCCTGTGAAACCAGCATAAACATCAAGGACAGAATCCATATATTGATGTAATTCTTAGTGCTACTAGTGCATTTGTGTGAAATTTGCAATTAAATAAAGCTTATTCCTTACAAAGAAAACAAGAAGTTAAGGATACAATTCAAGGTCTATTGAGATCAATGAGAATTTTTTTCATTGCATTTGAATATAGCTCTCTCTCCCTCCCTCCCTCCCAACATGCCAGCTAGAATATTAAGAAAGAAATTACCTGAAATTCGTTTGTACTACTTTTAAACAGACCAAGAACTGAATCCTCAATTCTCTTAGTCTGTTTCTAAACCAGCAAATCCAAAGCTCTCCTTTTATCCACAGCTAACATTTAATGTATTTAAATCCACATTGGTTTTGTACCAAATAAAGTCATTGAAAATACCACAAATAGATGTGGGTGACAAATTAACTGATGTAGGCAACATAACTTTGAATTTCCTGACTTTTAGGCAATTAAAATATCAACTTAATTGTTGGATCTGTGAGCTTCTCTCATTTTAATATGTAAATCAGTTTCTATTACTCTATAGCTCAAAGAATGTGTGACTCTGCTTACTTGATTAGGCTGGGAATTGCTGGTCCTGCTGTCACTGTGTTTACACTCTAGTGACAACTTTGCACATCAAATTCACATAATGCAATGTCATCAACTTACTCATCAAACATAAACTTCTTAAATACTGCCGCTGCTCCAAAATATTGAACCTTATTTTACTTCATTTACAGCTCCTAAATAATCAGCATAAGTGAAAAGACAAACTGGAAATTCAACTGCACAACAGTATTTCTCAGACAAAACAGCTTCTCACAGACAGGGAGATGAGCCAGAAAAACAGTCCATGCCAAAGGTTGTCCTTTGGTTTCCAAATTTTATTGCACACTGCCCCTTTAAAATGTGGTACAAGGAGACAAACTTTATTTCTCAGTCTCCACACATTCACCCCACCTCATCTGGGATTCAGGGTTAAGGAGCCCTGATTTATCCTGTGAAGACAGTCAGGTGTCAGCTCCTGGTCACATATAGTTGACTGCAAATTGACATGAGGACTAGAAAGTAAACCAGCAAACTCAGTCATTTTTTTCCTAATATGACCTGATCACAACAGGAAAACCATCTTGGATAGTATGGAGGGAAAGGGTAATTAAGTTCAGTATTTTCCCATTCCTGTAATCTTTCCTGAATCCAATAAACAAACCCAACCAAGGGGACGCTCACCTTGCACAAGGCTTTTTAAGACTTCCCAGTGTCCTTGACACCCCTTGCAAAGTTCCTCCACTGGATTTCTACCAATCTACTGGCTCAGAGAGGCATCAGGCTTTAATTTCCAGGAGAAACAATGCACTGACAAGATGCAGAGCAGAGATCTGAGGCTCGGCGCTGCCGGAGCACTCCGCCGCGCTGCCAGGCTGGTTTTTCTGATGTCAGGGAAATCGTGTCGGCCTGAATTTGAGACATCAGCACAAGCCTTTCTTCTCAATCCTGCTGATGAATGAAAGAGCATTTTCAATTGTGTACATCCAGAGGCCTTGTGGCACATCAGGCCTAATCAAAAGCTGTTCCACGATGCAAAGTGCTGTCAGAGGCAGCTCCCAGCACAACCCTGCAGGAGCCAAAGGGCAGCTGCAGATAACACTGCATTTCCTCCCCTCCAGGGCTGCAGAGATCTAGCAGGAGCATCCCAGCCACCAAGGAGGCCACAACCAAGTAATGAGAGCTCGACTCAAGTATCCCAGACAGGAAAACACAAATGACAAAGTTTGCCAACAACAAAGCTCAAGAGGCTTGCCTCTGGTTGACAAAGAAACCATCAGCAGAGTGATACTGAAGAACCTGAGGGATGTAGAAGAACTGTGGCCATGAAGGGTGTTACCATTCACGTGGGAATTCCTGCACAGGACAAAACTGGTGGTGTTTTACAAGGATTGTGGGGGTGGGAAGGAGTTAAAACACAGAGAGAAGGATTTTGGATCCTTCTGTAGCTCATTGACTTTTCTCCTTGCAAAGGCTCTGAATGCTCCTGAGTAGAAATGAAAGAGAACAGCTACTTCCGGGGGTTACTTCTGGTAGTGAGAACAACTCTTCCACATGCTCACTTTGTATTTCACTCAGCTACTGGTGGACCGGGAACTGGAATCTCAAGTAATCAGGCTTAAAAGTGCCGTTTCTATTACCAGTTTTTCCTTCACAGTCACATACAGGAGATAGAATACTCCTTGTCAGCCCAGGTTTCTCTACACATTTTCTCTTGATTTATCTGCTCTCTGAAGTCCCCTCTAACCTTGCTCTCTGCCCATCTGTAATGGCTTTAGCTACCTCTAACCTTCCCACTTACCTCAGCAAAGGCAGCCCCTTCTCCCCAGATGGAACACCACAGCTTTACTGTGTCAGGACTGAGTAAGGAAAATGCTTTTGCCCAGGGAACCAGCAGCCTTCTCCTCAGCTATATTTTCTTGCAGTGCTACTCATTTCCATTACACCCAGACTCAAGTCAGGATCAATAAGCCCAGAGAATCCCCTTGGGACCCCCTTCCTCATATTGCTACTGAAACCATTGCAGCTGTTGTCACAGTTGTGTTTAAATCTGGTGCTTCTCATCACATACACATTTTTATTTTCTTTTCCATTTCTTTCTGTCTCACAACTTATTTTGCTATTTTTTCTTTCCAAAAATGGTTTTATTTTTTTATGGAACAAAGCTTCTATTTCTACTAAATATTTTGTAATCCATTTCTGCACAGTGCCTGGCAGGAGGGTAGAAGATGCTTTAAAAAAAAACCCTTGTAGGATGTGCTGGAGCTGTATGGAAGTATTATGTAGGTTCACAGGCTGCCTCTTAGAAAAACAGAAATATTGAGTTCTCCAAGAACTTCACATGTGAAATTGGTAGAAAAGGAGGGCAGGAAGAAATCCTGCAGCTTTTTTTGCTCTTTGTGAAGGCTAAGTATAGTCTGGATAGTAACCTTTGACTGACACCAAGTTTTACACATTCGCCAGCTACGACAGAACTACTTTACAGAATGTATTACAAACCTCTGGCTCCCTCGACAGCAGAGAGAGCCTGAAAGTTCCAGCAATGTCTCAGTGGCACCTCCCACCCCAGTTTCACAAGAAGCTGCAGGCTCCAGGCATCCTTGGGGGTTTGTTGGGTCAGCAACCTTTGGCCCTCTCGCAGCACACAGATTACACCAAGCTCGGGGCAAGTCTCTGGGTGTTCAACAGACTCGTGGCAACTTGCCACAGGCAGGGCACAGTGTTTGCAATATCCTCAGGGCTGCATGACATCATATCTGTATTATCTCAAAAAAAAAAACCCGACAAAAACCTTGGGAATCTTTCTGGATGATGAATACTACATATGATTAAAGCAGGTGGGTTTTTTTGGTTTTTTTTTAAGATCAGAAAACATTTCTTCCAGCCCTCTTGAGACACTGGACTTTCATTCAGGGCAGGACCTTTATAGGTGCCTGCAGTGACTTCAGTAGTGCAGAATGTTTACCATCAAAGGCACTGTTGCTGAATCAGGACACACAAAATCTTCAAGGTATCTTCCCCTTATGGCTGCACTGCCCAGATCCATTGACACCATTTAGGGACTCTCCCCTGACCACTGTAACCCTGTCAACATGAAGTACAGGAGATCACAACTCTGCTGGACTTTTTGATGAAAACAGGTATATTTAGCAGCAGCACCTGGTTATCTCCAGTGCTGGGCTGAGACAAAGGGATATGGATAATAATGAAGGGAATCAAAGGAAGTTCTATTTAAACTATCAGCTTATTCCCAGTCTTAATATACAATTCAGGTCCCAGATCGGTCTAAATGTCTTGCAGGAGAGAAAATAGCACCATAAAAACAATAACAAGAATTAGCTGAGAGCTGGAGGGATTGCCCCACAGAGCCTGTGGAGACAGCACAGGAGGGCAGGCAGCTCCCAGTGGGTCAGGACTGCTGCTAATAATTCCCATCCCTTGTGCTGCTTTCTGTATCATTCGTGGTTTGCACACCAATACTATGCAACATCTCTGATGCAGGGAGCGGTAGGGGATGATTTCTTCCCCCATGAAGGATATGTGGCCATCTCTGGAGCGAAAGAGGACAGACCTTCATCAGTGCACAGCAAAGCACCAGAGGCAAAGTCAAGGTCTTTATTAACTTCAGATGAAATTGGGATATGCAGAAAGCAATTTACTGAGATACAGGCAGGGCACAAAGGCTAACATCCTGCTTTTAACTGAAGTCCCTTAACATTTGATGGCAGCAAATGTCCTGGACCTTTGTGTCTCTTTAGAACAAAGGCATTTCCTTCAGTACAAGTGAAAGGGAACCAGCAGGTTAAACATAGGTGACAGAAGGGTCACCTAATGAATCCTTGCTGTGCTTCAGGAAGAGGCAGGATGAGACTGAAGGAGAGCTGCCCTCTGTGCACTCACCTGGCCCAAGCCCATTTAACCAGAGGGATGCTGGGAGCCACTGGCATGGAGTGAGGAGAGGAGGCTGCAATTCCACATGTGCACCCAGCAGCAGCGGAGGTCAGGGAGGAATCCTCCATCAGGTGGACTCGGGTGTCACTCACAGGTGCAGCCTCATCATGTGTGGATTCCCTACACAGATGGCAGGAAGCACCAAAGCTTCCAAGCACCAACACCTCAGCCAACTGTGGATGGAGAATGGCAACTTCGAAATTCCATCTGCTCCTTTTTTGTCACCTCCTGTACTCAGAAACACATTCATCAGAAGCACAAGCACACTGGGACAGTGACAAATTTTACCGTCTCTGGTGTGTCACTTCAACAAGATTACATTATTTTAATATTAATTCATTACCCAATTTAAATCCAATTAAATACATTTTACAAGGCCCTGGCATGGCTGTGATACTGCGGACAGCCCCTGCTGAATGCCAGGTGTAGCATCTGTGTTAGGGCCAAACACCTGCCTCAGAGTGAGATTCCCCCGTCCTTCATCAAGGACCCCCTTTTCCCACCTTTTTCCTAGCAAGGGGAAAAGGACACTGAAACCATTGAGATGGATCAATAGCTTTTCTTTTTGGTGGCATTATGTGCAGGAAAATAGTTCCAAAGTTCTCCCTAGATGGTTGAAATCAGAGTTGATTTCTCCGTCTTCCTTCCTGATAGGGGTGCCAGCCTCTCTCTCACCAGAAAGAATATTAAAAGCATTTTTCCTCTTTCTCACAGGGAGAAGCTGCATGAAGAAGGGAACACTCCGGTGTAGCTACAGGATAGCAATAAATCATGAGAGCTCATGGAAAATTCGCATTACTGCATTCTTTTAGTCAGGAACCAGCTTCCATGGATCATCCATTCCTACCTTCAGAGACATTACCTTTAAGATAGGAACACAAATGGAGAAAAGAAGCGCTTGAATCATTCTCTCTCATTTCTACCTATGCTTTGTTACAAGTCATTACTTCTTTCAGCTCCCCATTAGCTGCCATCTACATATTTGCTTGCAACTAAGACCCAAATCCATCTCTAGCAGTCCCAGGAATCAAGAGGTCTACCAGGACCCCACAGGAAAAAAAAAAAAAAAATCTAAACAAATGGCCTGGAGAGAAATGGGGAAAAAATAGGAAAATCTATGGAGATGGGAAAAAAAAAAAAGTAGAAGATGCAGACTGAAATACAGAAGGGGAAGTGGAGGGAAGGTGTGAAGAGCATGGGAAAGGGAAGTGCAGAACTGGAACAGATTTCAGATCTGTGCAGCAATGCCCTGTGCCACCTTTCCAAAGCTGTCACAATCTGCATCCCCATTTCTGAGGCAGGAGGACGCGGAGCCTCTCCCCAGATGGCTGTCTGACCTTGGTGCTCCCAGCTCTTACACAACCCAGCAGAACACAACACTCACAGAGCTCCAGCCCACACCCCGAGTGTGGTGCCACAGCCCTGCCCCCCTTAACACCCCACCAGCCTGCACTGCCAATCTGCATTTTGGATAAGGACAGGATGTGGTTATAGCTCTCCATAGGTCCCCATCTGAACAGGGACTATTACAGCATAAATGAGAGGAAAGGGCCACTGAACCATGTAGCAAGTTGCCAGGCTGTGCTGCAGCCTCCAGCGGTTATGCTCAAAGAGATTTAAAGTCCAGCATAACCTTGATTTTTAATAGAGTCACATTTAATGAGCTTTAACGTCCACAGTAATAATTTTCTTATTACCTACGCAGGAGTCGGAAATACGATCAGAAGAAATGTGCCGCACTCCAGTCCAATGAAGGGATTTAACAATGGCCAATACATTATTATCAAAACCATCAACATCATTGTCCTTAATGCCTTTTTTTGGTTGGTATAATTATAATTCTGTGAACCATAAGCATAGCTGTTGCATACCACATAAGCTTGCTGAATGCATCAAGCCTGGCTGGCTGGAGGCCACTCAAAATCCCTCACCTCGCCAAGCAGCCAGTCAGGTTATATGGCAAAACAGGACAATAAAATCTCACATTTACCTCTATCTATCTAAAGGCAAAATGCAAACTTACATATGACCTCTGTTGTCCTCCCAGCTTTTATCCACACTCTTCCTACTCTGTGCTTGTTCTCTTTTCATCCCATTCTACTCTGACACCAGGGACCTCCCACCTCAAAAGCTCAGAGAACTGAATTTGCCTCTTGCGTGTGTCACACAAGCGAGCTGGATAAACAGACAGATGGGGACTGCAGCTGACAGAAAGGGGTAAAAGAAAAACTCCAATTCTTGTTATTTTTGCACAGAAACAGCTTCACAAAACTCACAGAAATCCGCTCCCTTATCATGCACAATCAACCTCCCTCCCTGGGGTAGCCAATTGGACAGTGACAAACAAAGCAGAGGGAGTTTCTGCACACACTCCCCACTTCACACCTTGAAAATACACTGAAGCAGAAGGCATGTGGCAGCTGTTCCTGTGGGCAGAGCTAAGAAAACAGCACAAGCTGGATCTTCCATGTCTAATCCAGAGGGAGACAGTGTGAGTTTTCCATCCACACGAATCCATGTTGTTGAGCCTCTGCTGAACAGCTGCTGCATCCACACTGCGGATGCAGGATGGAGTCAATGCAGAAATGGATGAAGCTTGCACAGCACACTTGATCAGCTGTCCCCAAACCCACCAGGAGCTCTCCCTGCTCCAGCAAGGAGGCCAAATCTGGCATTCACCTGGCTAATTTAAAGGCAGCTCAGAATAACCCTTGTGGTCAGCACAGTAACACCCTCAGCACCTCTTCACATCCCAACATTGGCAGTCCCCATGCTCGACCATGCTGTTGAATGTTCCCACAGCAGAAATGAGAGTTTAGTTGTGTCTATGGCAATGTGCCCTGTGCATGACAGTGATGTACTCAAGCACATGAAATACAAGAAAAAATGGCCAACATCCTTCCACATAGCCTGGCTTCCTATACCTTTACCCTGTCCTCAAAGAGAGTCATCCACAGTGCTGCTCAATCCTTCAACACCTTTTTCCCATTTTGTTTACAAGAACCAGATCCAGATGCACTTATAGGCACTCTGAGAATCCAAAGAACCCTCCTGTGACTTTGGTAAATGACACTGAAGTACTTCTCATCCTTCTAAGTTCTGAACTGATGCTCTCTTTCATCTGAGATGGTCACCAGAAGTCAGAATGATGTAGCCTGAGACTGGGGTAAAAGGAAAAAAAAAAAGCATCCCATGTGTGAGGCTGGAAATACCCTGAAACTCAGTGAGCTGTTTGTTTTCCTGTCGGAATCAAAGGCAGAAGAGAAAACGGCTTTAAAAATGCATCCCTTCTGAGCTAACGACAAACCTGGTAACAGCCCAGCACAGAGGCACCTCACAAACAGCTAAAACCGGCTGTGTGGAGAGGCAGCAGAATGATAATTCTAACACATCACAGGAGGCACACGTGAGGAGCACATTCCCCCAGAAGAGATGGTCTAATTACTGCAGATGATACCCCAGAGGTTCATTCATCAGTGACAGAGACACGGGCTGACCCCCCTCTGCAGCCTCTGCCCTCCCTGGGCACTGTCAGCCCCCTGGACCTGCGGCATCAGATGTGCCTGTACTGGGGGCATAGGGACAGACAAGGGCACTGAGCAGCAGCATCACTGCAATTTAAACCCCTAAAACCCAGAGCATTTCAAATTGCAATGCAATAACTATCCCCAAGAACTGCTCACTGGGGGTCTGAGCCTGGAAGCTCCTACAGACAATGGTCTTTTTAAAATTTTGCAAAGTGTTTCATGCTTATGCATCTGTTAGAGCATCCACTAACAGGAGTGACAAAACTGTCACTTACTTGTAACATGCAGTGAGCTCTTCACATTATAAACCACCCCATCTGCACATTTCACCATCATATTTTTAAGGCTGTATAGTACCATAATCCACTCTGAGATGATGGAAGAAACACATTCTCAGCAGTAATACAGTGCCATTGTTTGAGTGATGGGAAAACAGACAAGCTGCTTTCTGAGAATTTCAGTTTCATAACAGAGAAAGATGTTTTCTTCTGTGCATTTTCTTTAAAGCAGGGCTCTGTCCTTTTGTGGGTCTGAAGTTTTCAGCACTTGTGACCTTTGGGAAAAGCTCTGCTCTCTCAGTCTCATCTGAGGGAGGTACCTGACCTCCAGACACTGACCATGTACGTGCAGATGGAACACACCAGGTTTGCTCCACACAGACCTTCAGTTCACTTTCATTTTTTTTCTTCTCTAACAAATTGTTTTGAGGCTCTGAGAGTTACAGCAGCAACTTCTCCTGGGCCCTTCAGCATAACTTGATTCTGCCTGGTCCCTTCAGTGTTACAGATGATGGGTTAGGCTTTCATATCCTTACCTTGATTTTCAGAGTCAGAGCATGTCTGGAGGTGTTGATTTTTGGGGTTACTGTACTAAAAAGTCTCACTCAGGTATGTGAAAGGAAGACAGACTGTACTGGAGTGCCACAGATTCTGTGAAACGTATTTAGCTCAGTGAAAGATGTACTTTGCTTTCATGGAGTATTGAATGTAGCTGTGATTAATGGGGCACATATACACTGATAAACAATATTAATTTGTTTTAAGCTAGGTCTGAAAAGATTCCAACCACTTGCTTCCCTGCAGCTATGAAAGTTATTTCCTGCTGTCTGTACTACCTCAAGGGCTAAACCAGCCCTGAAAGGAAGGAAATATTTCCTTTCACTCTGCCAGCAGCACCAGCCTATGAAGGCTGTTGTATTGGTATTTCATTCATCACGAACAAATGATATGAATTATTATTATTTAGCTTTACCACCCACCCTCTACCACACTGCCACCACACATTCACTCTCTCCTGCACCAACCCAGCTATTTTCATTTTCCATACAACCACTCCATCAAGCACACTGTCTGCAATGCCTCCATCTGCTGCTGCACTCAGCTCCTCTGGCAGCACGGATGAATAAATGCATCCCCAGGACCAGAAGCCAGCAGCCTACCTGCAACTTCTTGTGGAGACTGAAAACCCCCAATTCCTTCCAGATTCCCAGAGATTGAGCCGCCTTCTTTGAGCACCCTCACGAGTTCCCTCAGCCTTTCACACTCCTCCTGCAGCTGCTGCTGCTCCTCCTTGCGCTGCTGCTTGGCCAAACTCATCGGGTTCATGCTCAAATGGACAACTTTGGTTCTGCTGGGGTCGTAGTCACCCTGGGTGGCAGAAAAAAAACCAAAACAAAAGCACACTGAGTAACCAATCCAACCTCCAAGTCCACCCAGCCTGTACCACTCAGTGAAATAAAAAAAAAAAAGTTACAGCAGAAAATAAGGTGACATTTATGCAGTGACAAGGTTTTTATTCCAACAGCTGAAGGCAGCCAAACCCTGTGTTGTTTCTCCTTGTCTTGCTACTCCATCTTTAAAAAAACCCTGAAACAAGGCAAAGAAACAACAAACAAACAAACAAAAAATAACCAAACCAGAAAAAAACCCCCAGGAACACCCCTGACTGATACTTCCACAGTCAAATTTAACTCCAGAAATGAAATTTTATAGCTGTATTTAAAATCTCTTGATAGCAGGAGATTATAATGAACACCTAAACACACCCTTAAACTACAGCAGGACACGCAGTGCCAGCCTGATTTATTGCTCATATGAGCCAGCAACATCCATGGCATCCAAAGGTGGAGTCATTAGCAAGTTCTATCAGCTTGTCCCAAGCAAGGGAACCAATATTCCATTTTTTTTTTCTCAAAGGAAAATTGTATTTACAGCAGTCTAAATAGTCAGTCAAGCCCTAAGATGGCAAATTAATATTCTCTCAAAGCGAGAGGAAAACACTGATGTTTCATTTGTGATTTCAGAGAGACAATTTTCATATAAACTACAGGAAGCCTCACAACCATAAATGTAGTAAAACATGTGCTAATGCTGGCTGCCACGGCACTCTGCCCAGCTGAAACCCTATAGCAGTGCCTGCATAAAAAGCTATTTTATATGGTAATATTTTTCCTTCAATTAAAATCTCAGGACCTAAAGTGATTTCGTAAACATTAATTAACCCTCAAGAGCAGCATGAGGTAGGTATTATCCCAATTTTATCATTTCATTTCCATTTAAGACGTGATAGAACTTTATGTGGGGTTTTTTTCCATGCAAACCAGAGCAGAGACTGAGAGACTTCATCCTGCATTGCTGGTAAGAGACCCCAGAAGATCCTACTCCCAAACACCTTTTATTGAAAATACTCTCCAGTCAAATACTGTGACTAGACTCATCAGGCAGTGAACTGCAGAAACTCACTGCCCCAGAGCCTGACAACAGACACAAAACAGCATCAAAAATGGGTTTGACAAATTGAAGGACAACAGCTCTGTAACTGGGCCATGCCAGGGCAGGACATGTGAGAATCTTCCAGCAGCTCTGGTTGCTGGAAGAGTGCTGGAGAGCATGGACAGATTTGTGGGCCTTCACAAAACAGCAGTTTCTATCACTGTGGTCAAAGATGCTGTTCTGGGATTTTCTTCCCAGAGGAACAAAAAAGAGGGGTGTGGTGGTTCCTCGTGAGAAACCAGTTTGAGCACAGCTGTGCATGTGGGTAGGAGAGAGTCACTGTCCCACAGTGCAGTTACAAAGAAAGGAGATACATGTGCATGTCCCAGGCCAAGAAGGGGTGGGAGGAACTCCCAGAGGTCTGCCCTGGTCCAAGAGCTCACTTCAGGGAGCTGGGAAGACCCAGGCATGGAAACCTTGGGTACCCTTCCCAGCTGTTTGCACTCCCCCCAGTCAGGGTACATGGTCTCCCCACCCTTGGCCACACACTCAACAGGTGATGCACGTTCTCCTACTGCCTAAGCCTCACTTCAGTGACCTCGGGAACACCTGGGAGGTCAGCACTGCCCTGCAGCCCCACAGCAACAGGGATCTGTGACCCCATTTCCACAGCCAGGCTGAGACAAACCTCCCTTAATTGCTGATCAGGTAACTCAGACCAAAAGAAGAAATAATCCCACCATCAGCCTTGATCAAGAGAAATTCAGTTGAGACCTGAAGGACAGAAGCAGCATCTTGGAGATGTCAAACAGAAGAAGGAAGACAGCTGCAACACCAGCTCATTAGATATATTTTCCCCAGCACACACTGGCATTTACAAACCTGCTTTTGCACTCAGCTTGTTACCTTCTCCTGCTATTTGCACTTCAGGACTCCTCCAGACAGGTCAGGGCACTCCTCACTCTCGTGTTTGTCTTTCAAGGGAAGAGATTCAACTCCAAAGTTTGCAACATGGCTTACTCTGGCTAGCAGGAGGATGCTCCAGTGTCAGCTGTGGAGCCCCAGTTCTCCTTGGGCAGCTGCTGGTGCATCTGACCAGCTGGGGAGGGCTCTGGCCCTGTTTCCCTTGTCAAGGTCAGGCAGAACTCACAGCTCCTCATCCTGGCTGCCAGCACCATTCCAGCTCCAGTGCAGGGATCATCACTGCTGCAGACACAGCAGCAGGATCCCTGTGTGAGGAAAGCCTTGCACACCTGGAAACTGCTGCTACCTCCCTGCTAGGGCTGCTGAAACCCACACTGCACCAATCTGTTTATTCTGCGGGTCATTTACCCTTTTCCATCATCTATCTGGCCTTTCCATAAAAGCCCTGCCATGAAGCTGCAGTGCTTTGGCTCTTACAGGTCTTTCAGACCATTTTTCCTTTCCTTTCATAATATACCCCCTTGAAAAATCTTGCTCTAAAACTCATCACCAGGGCTCAGCCTTATTTTCAGGGTTCACCAGCTCTCCTCAGCACATCACTCTGAAGCTTCACTGAGACAAGAGAATCTCTTAAAAGCCCAGAGAGCGACGAAGGCAGTGGCAGAATCCATCTCATTTAACATTTCTGGGAGATCACTAACATATTTGCTATGCTACTCACATTTTTGGGCTAGGGGCAGTAGCTTTCTCTTTCTTCTACACAGCACACATCAAACCAGTACATTTCTCCCTACAGCTAAAATATTAGTGCAGCTGGTTTATATTACAGCAATGCCTAAAAGAAACCAAGTGAGACAGGGATCCCAGCATGCCAAGTCCTGTACAAACCCCACAGGAAACTACCAATTAAAGCCCAAAAAGCAAACGACAAAGCCTGAAGATGCACTGTGTGAGGGGAGTGCAGGTATGGAAAGATGCACTCTCTGGTTCCAGGTTCCTCAGCAGCATAGCAGAAGAGAAAACACATCCTCAGAGCTGCTCCTCCTCGCCACCAGACCATGCTGCCACCTCCCAGTCATACCAAGCAGAGCGTCATTGAAGTCTCCAGGAAATTTACTGGCACTCTCTGGAGTTTCAAATAAATGCAGGAAGCTTTCCATGGAAACGGTGCAGACCAGAGGCAGTGTCGGATGAAAGGGATGGGTCTCATGTGTAGGTAAGATAGAAAGTCAAAACAGCATCACAGCTTGGGACGTTTGGAGTGTTTTTCCCAAATTTCTGAAGGTTGAAGGTGACTTTGTGTCGTGAAAATCAGTGGTTCAGGGTTGGCTCTATGAAGACCCATGGCTGGAAAACTGCTCCATATTTTTCTGTCTCAAATAAGAGACAGAAAAGCAGCATTAAAATCTCACTAGCATTTGATAGACATGAAACCCTGATGCTGATAGGAAACCAGGGACTGAAGAAAGCAAACAACATCCTCCTGAAATCCCTTTCGTTCTGGAAAATGTAAATTGCTGTTTTTCTCTGTCAACTGCACTTCCACCTACAATAAATTAGTCTTGCTGATCATAATTTTGTTCTTTCAGTTATGCAGCAGAAGCCTGGAGAATTGTTTCAGGCACTGGGAGAGAAGACCTAAAACAGATTTTCCCATTTAGAAAATAATTTCTAATCTTGGGTGACTGAAGAGGAAAACCAAACAGTGGCATTTGAAAGGCAGGCACAGAAGAGACAGCCATGTTCCTTGAACAGGAGCTGGGACTCCCCAAACAGCTGCCCAGGCATAGCTCCAGATGCTGCTTCTGTGCTGAGCAAACACATGCAAGGAGGCATTGCTTAGCAGAGTTAAAAAGCATCTTGTAACAAACGGTAATGTATCCCTGGTTTCTCCAAGAAGCGTGAAAATCGTGCTGCAGGTTTGGAAACTTGGCCTGAATGTGAGGTTTGACCAAATCCACATAAGCTCATGGTGCCTTTATACGGAAATTTGGGACATTTGGGCTCTGTTGGAAAGCCATCCCACCCCAGCTCATTCAGCAGCAACTTGGTACCTTGTTTTGCTCATCAACACATCATGGCCACTGTCTCAGAGAGCAGCAATAACACATTACTGCCAGTTTCTCAGCAGCATCCCTTCTTTACCCCTGTTTTCCCCAATACCTTAAAAACCAGAAATTGTAGAGATTCTGAAGAGTAAATGACTTGGACTAGGGAGAACTGCTGGCGTCCATTGATTCTTCTCTTCAGGGATAACACTGAACAAGTAATTCAGATTTGTCAGAAAAATGTACACAGAGCTTCAATTTAGGAGGAAGCAATAAATACCTTGATTGATTGCAACCAAACCTAGTTGGCACTTAAAAAAGTGAATTACTCATTCCTGGAAAGTGAGATGTTAACTAGTTGATTTGGTGCTTAAGGCAGCAAACCCATATGTTTTTTGGCTCTCAGAAGGGCACTGGACATTTTATGGAGATGATTTGTTGATTCCATGTGTTAATACGATCCACAATTTGTGAAATAATGTTATTTTGATGCATTATCCTCAGCCTTACAGACATACGCCCCAGGGTATCCACAAGGGAAACTCTCGCATGCACCACCCCATTGCTGCTGTCCCAACTGTGGAGTCACTATGTGTGACAAACACTGCAGATGCCACACACAAATATTGGCTCAAGGCAGTATGTTCCAAGCACACTCTGGCAGAACTATTTAGTAAGACTCTGGCTATCAATAAACTTCCTGACAAAAGACTATGGAAAAAAGAATTTGCAACAGGGCCAATTTGTCATCTAGAACCGAGGTACAAGCTCAAGTCAGATGCTGCTGCCTCCCCTCTCACTTCCATCTTCCAGCTTGAAGAAAAACCACCCCAGGGAGATAATTGTGCTGATGCTACATGTCATTTTTTAAAACTATATTATTGTCAAACAGTCAGCACGTTGGTCTACGTGTTGAAATTACAGCTCAAAAACTTCCTAAGTAATCTGCCCATTAGGGAAGAATCAGTCAAGTGCCAAAGCAATGAATGAAGACAGGACTGCTTTAATCTCTGAAAAACAGAAACTTTTCCTTTAGAAGAGGAGTTGTTTAGAAGAACAATGAAAGCTGCCAGTGACAGCACCTTGAAGAGGGATGAACTTATTTTGGCATCTCTCCTCCTGGTTGTTTGAAAACTGCACAGTCCCAATTCAGGGATGTCTTTCTCCAGGAGCTATAAAAGCTTTTCTCTCTACTCCACTCACTTTCACAGATGCACAGGTAAGAATAAAGTACTTAAAACCATGTGGACCACTTTACATTTAATGAAACGTTCAGTGCTTAACAACTCCATTTAAGGTCTATTCATGTGCTGCAGGTATTTCTGATCAGAAGGTAGAGCTGGTAGCAAAAGGAATAGTCTCCATGGGTGTGAATATGTTTATCTAACATCACTAATGAAATTAAAGAAGTCCATACATCCCAAAAAAAGGCAATGACTGTCAGGATACAACGTGAGTAGCCACTGTGAAGGATTTTCAGCTAACTTCACATCCTCACAGGCGCCTTCTGTGTAATGCTTTGGCAAGAAAAATCATCAAAACCCGTGGATGGGGGTGACAAGCACTTTAGTACTTCATCTTTTCAGTCTTGGTATCTATCAGCCTTAAAAGATTGTGATTTCTGAGCAGCACAATAAATTCTGGTGGAGCATATGGACAGCTGAGCTTAATCGCTGCTGGCTGGCAACACAACAGCTTGTGCTTGGCCCTGCTGAGAAAAGGCTGGTGCTTGGAAACTCTTCAAGGAAAGGACCATTTCCTCCTCACAAGGCTCTCGTGCACAGTGAGAGCCACCCAAACACTGCTGCCTCCTGAGCTGAGGAATTTCTTCCCGTGCTGGCTTCTTAAGAGAGAAATCTCCAAAGTTTCTGGACTGGGGACCCGTTATTCAGTACTGGAGAACTTAAATAGAAATGATTTAAGGAGCTTAGTAGATTATATCAGCTTTAAATGGGTCAGGAGTTACCTTGGAAGAATAGTTGGAAATAAAGACTGCATCTAGCTGTAGGAGACAGATGGGAAAGTTTCTTATGTACAGATATAAAACATAAAGCATCACTTGGGGGGATGGTGGAAGAGACGTGTTTGAAAAGCATCCAACTGGCCAGGGAATGCTCTTGCTTCCATTTACTACCTCTTGCAGGCAAAAGAGTAGCTTAAATTGTAAACACTAACACACAGCAGGTAATTGGGTATATGCAGGTTATCAATGTCCAAAACTGAACTTCTGAACTCTTGAGCAGAAGACAGTACCTCACTGCTGGCTCAGCCTGGTGGTACACTGTGGTAAATCCTGGACTAAAACAGAGGTGGTACATCTTGAATCCTCCAAAGATAGGACCAAATGTGACAAAATGTTACTCAAGGTTTCTGGCTGGTCTTTCACTGTGTCAGGCTCAGCTATTGGATTCTCACAAAATCCAGGTTTTCTGATGCTACAAGAGCTGACACTGCTTTTGGGGACCTGCAGGTTTATGCTTGGGATTCAGTTCCTCCTCCTAACCATGGATCCTTCAAGCACGCCTTTCCCAAGGCTTGGGGTTTCTGGAACGATGTCTGGCTTCACTGCAAACGTGGTATTTGTGGGTAAACACAGGCACACGGGCTTTGCACACAAAGCTAATGAATACCCCGTTGCTTCCACTGAGTTATGAAAGCAGACAAGTCACATATCATTAGAAGTTGTCTTTGAACATGTTTATCTTCAGCTTACAGTTAATGGCTCAGCATTTATGTCAAGAATTGTCTGCTGTTAGTCCTGCATCAATACCCATCGGAAATTTCACTCAAAGATGAGAACAAAAAAACAGCAGGAAGGCAAAATTGGAATTTATCACCTGAAAGGCACATGGAAGGTCCCCAACAACTACAGCTCTTGCTGTAGTAGCTTAATAACTAGAGTATGCCTGGCCATTCAGGTGAGCAGCTTCTCCTGATCTAAATTTTATTTTAACAGCTTAAAAAAAATAAAATTGGTTACTCAACTCTCATACAAAAGGTTGTTGGAGACATTTCTGTACCCAGTACAGGCAGCCTCAGAAAGCTTAATCCTACCTCAGGAAATGCCATTTTAATGGAAATTCTGTTTCTTGGTTTTGTTCTTTGTTTCTTTGCTCAGGCTTGTTAAAGTGATTAGAGTAATACCCAAAGTAAACTGCATCCCAAAGAATTCCCTCTGTAGCCAGTGCACAAAGCACAGCACGCTCGCCCGCCCCAGCTCCCTCTGTCACACAAGATAACCACACCAAGGGATCTTTAAAGCCTGTGGAACAGGAGCTGTGTGTAACAAAAATGGATTGCAAAGATGAGACAAAGCAAACCAACAAATAAGCAACAACCACCACCTGCTCCTCGTAGCTTTGCCAGTATGTGCATGCTTCACATCAGAAACAGTTGTGGGGGGAAAAGAAAAACAGAAGGTGCTGGATGTTGGGAAAAGGCTCATTTGTTCCCACCAGGTCTCATGCCACTTCCCTACCCTTTTTCTCTCTCCAACATTTTTTTTTTGGTGCACATCTGCACACAGACAACACTGAAACCTGGCAGCAGAAATTCACTTGGGCAACCTTTCCCTCCTTATCTTAGCCAGTTCTTAGTACAACACCTGCTACTTCTTCCACAAAACAGGAAGATCTTTCTCCTTGCCCAGGTGACGTGACCCCTTGTTCATACACCTTGATCCAGGCAACCTTTCCCCTCTGGCCCCCTGAACACTCATGTCAGTCATTTCCAGACCAGTGAAGACACTCTGTGTTGGCCTGAGTTATGCCTCTTCATCCCCAGTAACTCCTCCAGCAGCACAACAGATTCCACATCCTTGCCCTCAGGAGCAATGAGCAATCCCACATCACCTTCCCCACTCCATCAGCAATGCCACCTGGAACAGCTGCTCCTCCCACAAAGGCTTCTACAGGGGTTTTTCTCTTCCTTGCTGAGCAGATCTCCCACACTATCCATACTCATTGATATTCCTCCCCATGGCCTCTTTCACCGCAGCATCTACAGCAAATTAGCAATGAGACAGGGAGGAGGTTGGAGTTAGGCTGTATCTCAGACAAAAAAGCTCTAATCACCCTAATCACACTGCTCTAACACCAGAGCGTATCTCTGGGTACAACATGTAACACATTTTGGACACTGCTACACTGGGAGTAATAAAATAAAATGTCTTAGCAGTGGTGTGGAAGCCCTTCAGGTACAGTTTTAAAAGGAGATCTGTTTTCTGTATCTCTTTCAAACGTGTTGTTCCCTGGAGGATGCAAGACTATAATTTGCATTGAGTGAGGCATTCAGATGAGGTCTGGGATGCAAACAAACGTGACAGGAAGGTTAAGAGTCAGGACAGAGAGACATGGAATGGCATGAAGCTGGGATAATCTAAAAGAAAAAATGCATCCAAATGTTCACTCTCCTTTTCAATTGCTGCTCTTCCTTATATTGAAATGGAAGAAAATCATAGTCTGCTCCAGGATGGTTTGTTACCACCTAGAGACTTGAATTCCAGGGTTTCTATACTAGTTTTTTCAAGTCAAGGATTCCTGTCTTTCCTGAGAACAAAGTCTGTAAAAAGTTGCTATTATTTACAGTCTAGCAGCGTGCAGAGGAGACCTGTGCTGGTTCAAAAACCTCTGATAAAGACACTGAAAATAAAAAGCACATAGGTTCTGAAAACAGCCCCAAAGAGCTTATAGTATGAGTTATAAAAATTCCTTTTCAGAGATAAGTCTTAACTTTATATGGTGAGAAATGCTGGCTCTCACAGATCTGAATTTCAAAAAAACATTCTATCAACTTTCCCATACAAATGAAGTAACTTTGGTTGAGAATATTGTTGAGAGGTGTCAGAACAAATCTAAGTTTTCAAGAGAAGTACACACAGTTTACCAATAAAAGTTTAACTCTTTCTTTGCTGCTCTCCTTTTTATTTTGCAACATGCACATAGAGTTACAGTTCAGTAGACCAGAAAGACAGGAGACACTTGAAGTGAGGTTTTTTTGTAGTATTCACTCCAATCCAGATATTCAGCCACTCAAAGCTTTCCTTCCTGACAATGCTCTATAAATCTTGCTTTAATGCCTCCATAGTTCTGTGTTTCCTGGTAAAGCTCTGCTTTGGAATGAATTCAGATGGGACTTCAAGGAGAGATCCCACAGGAGAGAAACAACACAAACTGGCTGTGCTAGACCAGGACCCTCAGTATCCAGACAGGAAGGGAAGAGTCAGAATGAAGTATGGCAGCAGAGGTCCCACTTTGAAGACTTTATAAAGCAAAGTGAAACTGCAATGTAATAGGATTTTCCAGTTAATGGATCTCATTAGCAAAAAGCAAAACCTCTACGGGTGTTTTTTTAAGATACTATCTGGTATAAAAAGAAAGATGCATAATTAAAAATTACGTAAAAGCCTTCATGGAAGCATCAAAGTTCATCTGAGCATATAAAAGACTGAAAAGTAAGTGACGAGAAGCACTGTCAATCACATTCTGTATTTGTACATCAAACACATGGCACAGGCTGAATGCTGAGGTCAACCACAACAGCAATGCTGAACCTCCTAAAGGCTTTAAGTGCACCAGGACATTTTGATCCTGTAATTTAAAGCATATAAAAGTACTATTATATGTCCTTGCACATCGAATTCCAACCTGGTAGGGTACAACGCAATTTTGAGTTAATGAATGAGCACCTTCAGCCTTGGCTGCCCCCCCGAGCTAACCCACCACCATTGCCAGGTTCCTGCCTCAAGCTGGAAGCATTTCCACTCCAAGAGCAAGTCGGGTTCCCTTTCCCATCACACAGAAACCATGACAGACCAAGTGGTTTGGAGGACTCATTTCTGACAGTCTCCTCGAGCAGCTGGGCAGTGTCTGAGGGGGATTTACAGCAAATGTGTTGCAGGTTAAACAAGCTCCAGTGCAGCCTCTCCCTGCGAGGGGTTATCAGCTCCCACACGCCTCATGTTGCGGCCAAGCCACAGAGAAAAGGAGGAAAAGAAAACATGTCCCTGCAACACAGCCAGGGGAAGAGCAGCCACAGCACAAGTGCCAAGTTTTATTCCTTTGGTCACAGTCACTTCACAGTGATGTGGTGGTTGTCTTGCCCCAGGGGAGAGCTTATCTCACCAACATCACCTCAATGTTCAACCAGATACAAGTGGAAATTCCTTCAGTAATGGATAAGTGGGTACAGGGAAAAGTGAGAAAGCTTCCAACACCTCAGAAAGACATGTACCCATGTACATACCATCCTTTTATCCATGCAGTCACCTGCATTATTCACCATGAGTAGTCACTGAAGGTTCCCTCAGTTGGGTTGAGCAGGCAGGTCCCTCATCTGTTTGCTCTGCTCTTTCTCAAGTAAGAGACCTGAGTGTCTAAAATATCCAAATATTGATTCAAATGGTACATTCTCTTCTATCCCTCAGGGCAAATAGACAAATGTTTGGTTCTCCCTTCCTTTTCACCATTTGATCGGGTTAATTCGTTTTTAAATTTAAGTGAGTTGTAGGATCCCTGATGAAAAGAGCTCCTTTCCCCTTCTCTAGGAGCATGAGAAAGGTCTCCTCCATCTCCTTTCTTCTCCCCACCTTGTGATGATTACCTTTTCGTCCCAGGTTTCCTCACCTAACTCCTTGGAGAGCTGGACTCTGCTTTCTTGGTCTCTATGCAGAAGGGCATCACTTTGTCTCCTTTTATTCCTTGAATATTAAAAGTTTCCACAGACTTGGGATTAACAAACATTAGAGATGTCCCAGGCAGTGAGAACAGGGCTGTCATGGAAGAGGTTGCTGTGCATACAAAGAAACCCTGAACTAGAAGAGTCAGCAATGCAAGGAGAATTAAAAAGCACAGTTAAATAACCCTAAATCCTCATGCATATTTATAAACTACATCACATCAAAACTAAATCAATACCCTCACTAGTTACATATGGCCTGAGAAAGCAAGAGCTGGTAACTTGGTTTTGCTTTACCCATTGTGCTGATGAGGCCCAGAAAGTCTCCACTCAGGAGTAAATTCCTGGGCTGTGAAGGGGGAATTTCAAGCTGCAACATCACTGGGTAAGATGAAGCAGAGGGGAGAAAAGGAGCAGCCACCCACAGATGGCACAAGGAATTAACCTGAGCCTTGGGAATGGAGCAGAATTTCAGTTTAAACCCTTCTGTTCCTATGACAAAGAGAAAAACACCTCTGGCAAGAGAACAGGTTTCACAATTTCAGCTGCATCTCTGTAGATGACACAGACTACATCCCCCAACATTTCATACCCCACATGCTGGGTCAGACTGTTCACACGGGGACTTCCATCAGCACAACCATCTGCTTAAACATCCCTTCTTGGCTTTCCCTAGGGGAAAATACTTCTTGGTTGTCTGCAAAGCTTCAATTACTATTCATGTCTTTTCAAGTAAATGCAGTTTGAACCAAAGATATGGGAAAATGCGTTAAAAAGTCACACTGGGATCACCAACCCATTAGCAAAATGTCTCTGTCAAACATGCTAAACCTGACTTACATCACTTTATTCCCAACAACACATTTTCCTTATTCAGGCTTAGACTGCTGCAAAGCTGAGCCAAACCCAAATTGAAGGTACCTTGAAATATATTTGGTAGACACAAAACTGTCCAAACAACAGTGCGTGACTTTAATGGGCTGACATACAACTGTCCTGCCTCCAGTCTGATTTTATTTCACCAGTTTTACGTCACTGTGCTAATGGACTGGAGAGCAACCAGCACATTTTGCACAGAGATGAGAAGGGGCAATGATTTTAAATTTTACTGCCAGGTTTTTCCAGAATTATGACTGCCAAGTCAATCTCTAAACCGTTAAGACCCTACAAAACCTCCTTCAAAACACAATACTTCCTGCTGTATAAAATTCAGGCTTTGATTTTTATCATCACTTTCCTCATTGCCAACATACATCACAGCATTTTTATGGAAGAAAATGGTGGATGAGGGGAAATTCTATATTCTGGTGTTTCTCAGTGAGAACCCAGTTCTCCAGCCTTCGTGTAACAATCCAGGGAGGAGAGGACAGCTCAGCCTTGCACTACAGTTGCCACAACATGCTCCTGCACTGCAGTAGTCACTTCTTTCCCATTAAGTTTTAATTAGACAACACATGCATAACTTGGGAACACAGCCTGGCTGCAGTTGAGAAGGGATCTTTTCAACTTCATTTGAGCAAACCTGAAAGAGAGCCTTCCTGTATTTCTCTAAGCACAGATTTTCAGATGGCATCTTTGAGAACACAATCATCCTGACTTTCAGGGGTCAGACCACATTTGCTAGGGAGAATGCAATTTTCCTTCCTTGTAGGAACTACCTGGTCCTTTTCCATACTTCAGTTACTGTTTCGTTTTTAATGCAGTTTTAATGCTTTAAAATTACTGCTTCTTCAGCCAGCTGTACTATTTGGCAGTACACAGGGTCTCCAAGGGAGTAAAGGTATTTATTGAGTTACTTTCATCAGCAGAACCCCAAAATTGTCTTTGGTATGGAATACACTGACAGAAACCAGGGGTTTTCTGCCTGAAACTGAGTAGTAGACAGGCACCTTGGAATTCATCTGACTGAACAAGCAAAAAATGGCCTCAAGAACAATGATAAACATCTCAGTTGCATAAATTTAGATATTTTTATCCTCCAGCAGGTCAACAGCAGAGGGAAAAAAGATCAAGAGGGGTGATAAAGGAAAAGCACATTTGAAGTTAGTGATTTCAGAAAAAAATATTATTTTCTGTAATCACTGTGAAAGGAGTACAAATCTCTGCCATCATCTTGCTTAACAGAGCTCAACAATGCTTACATTTCACTTGAGAGGAAATATCCGTTTTCATTATTTCAGCCCATTCAATCACTCCTCCTCCAACTTCAAATCTTGACTCGGATGCATTCACTTACTGGAGTTTGCAAATTGCTAATCACCCATTGGCAGTATTGATCTGCACGTTTTACTGCAGTCAGAATGAGACAGCACTGGCTGGTGAATAGACTGTGAAGACTGAAAAATGAGATTAACCAGCTCGCTTCATACAGATCGAGTTATCTGCTGCCTTGTTCGCTTTTCATGAAGCTTCCAGAATGCAGCAAACTGAATCTCCTTAACTCACAAGGCAGGGCTGATACATAACTCCATTAGAAGAAAAGATCAGAAAAAGCAAGTAACACAATTTCATGGAAAACAGGTCTTGTCGAACAGACTTGAAGAGATTTCAAGTCTAGTTAACTAAGATAACTGTGTTGACATAACAGAATAGGAATTCTGTAATATATTTGCCTCGGTATCAAAATCACATTTTCTTTTAAAAGCAGCGTGATGCAAAAGCAGAGTGTGGCAGTTTTTAAATGGCCCAAAAGCTGATGAACTAATAGTGACATTTCCCTGTTACTTTCCCAACAAGAATTGCTTCTTTGGCCGATGGTATGCAGCACACATTCTCTAAGATACATAAGGAAATAATAAAACCTTTACTAAAATATGCAGATAACACAAAGGCAGAATTGTAGCAAACAATAAAGCCCACAAAGATAGTTCAGAAATCTGATTGTGCCAGGCACAATCATTCCCTATGAATTCAAATGCACCGTGAGAGATCCCAGCGAGCGGAACACAACACAGCAGGTACTTTCTGGAAGACAGTGCCTGTGAGGAGGCTACAGTTAATAACTAAGGGTTACCTCTAATTTAATGCTGTGAGGAGGAAAAAAACCCAAGGAACAGCTAGGATCTTTATGTATCATTGAGTAGGAAGGACTAAAGAAACAATACTGTCCCTGAAGGCAGCACTGATGAGACCCCTACAGTGATAACACACCCAGGTGAGGTGTGCGGGCGTGAGGGTGTTATTGAAAACTAAGGGAAGTGGTGAGAAGATTTCCATGAATGATTCATGGTCTGAAAAAAACACATCTTCCACTGAGAAATTAATGGAAATCAAACTATTTCATTTGCTATGGAGAAGGCAGAAGCAATTTGATCTGGGTTTTTGGTGGAAATCTGACACTAAATGGTTCTTTAATGTAGCAAACAAAAGCACAGAGAGAACCTGATAGCTTCACTTCATGGTGAAGCCAATGAAATGGAAATAATATATATTTTTAATAGGGATGGCTAACCAGGGAAACCAATACATTGTCTGTTACTTAGTGTCTTTAAATCAATATTTGATATCTTATTAAAAAGAGTCTATGGAGCAACAGCAAGTCACTGGGCAGATTTCTCTTAAAATTATTTTTTGTGTTATATCAGACTAATGGGTATTCTTTTTGGCCCTAAACCTCCTAATTCAACTCATTCCACTTCCTCCAATTCAAAAAAAAGTGTTATCCAATACTTTTATCCATTCTCTCTCATATCATTAATTCCCCCTCTTACTTTATAAGCCTCCAGACAATTCTGTAACTTCAGCGTTTATTCCTCTTAGACATAACAAGAACTTAGATGTTATCACTGACAGTTTAATCTTTTTCAAGGAAAGTTTTAATTTGGAGAGAAATTATATTAGAATCAATGCCTCTAAATATAAAAATACTTTCAAATCTATGTTCATTTCAATATTCCAGAGTGGCAGGGCTGCTCAAATCCTCAGGTGATGGAAAATCAGAATGACACTTAAGACCCAGCCACTGAGATTGTGCTTTTTTTTTTCTCCCTAAAGGAAATGTCTTACAGTCGTAATGACAACTTGAACATGTGGATGCTGATCCATACAGATGTAATCCAGCTCATTGGAAAATTACAAGGGTTATTTGGTGATTAAGAGTGCAAAAATCAGAGAAAATAAATAGATTTGTCACCTGCCATCTTTCTTGCTCCCTAGGCTTTACATTAGGGAGTCTCCATCCTGATTTAAAGGGAGTAAAGTCAATTTAAGAACTACTTTTCTGGGAGATGATAAAGGGAGAAACAAAGATGGACTGAGACGTGAAAGCTCTACAAGTCACAAAACACAAACACACCTCAACCTACAACACCCCTGTCCATGTGTACACGTTTGTAAAATAACCATTCTGCAATGTGTTCACCTTCACGAAAGCCAAAGCTTTAGCCAACTCACATTTCCACCCAACATCCTGCTGCCAGTCTCCCTCTCATCTCCCCCAGCTGCCCTCTGAAGGCAGCACCTGACATCAAGTCTTGAGCACTTTTGGGGAGGCACCTGAAGGATTGCAGAGTGGAAGGGGAGCAGAAAAGTAAACACCTTGAAAAAGCACCATTTCCCCCCGTAATCCCATATTACTTCTGCTCCAATATGCACAAGTCACAGTAACAACAAAATGACTGTTGCTCTTCATATGCTTCAAGCACAGTTTCAGACAGATAAAAATTTTTGGTTCTGTCCTCAGGAAAGAGTTGGAACATCGTCAGCTGCCACATTGGGAAAGCCAGCTTCATCAGCTAGCTGCAGACTGGTCTTCTGCAACAGATAAAACCCAGCCCACTACTCCCAGGCTTTGTTCCCCTCAACTACCTCCTTGCCACTGCCAGCAATTCTAACCCACATTACAAATGCCTGACAGGAGACCAGAACATGGTTGCCTCTCTACACTAATAAGGAAAAAAAAAAAAATCATAAATATCTCTAGTTCCTCAATACATGCCTGCCTTCTCCGGATCCATAATAAGCTTGTCCACATTCAGCTTGAAAATACTATTCAATTTTATGAATTCTGCCTGGATCCGTACCAACCGCAAACTCTAATTTGTTTTCTGAATGTTATCTCAACTGTAAGAACTGATCAGCGCCTTCACTTCAGCTCTGCAGCCTGTATATTAAGTTAAACCACACACAAATGTGTTTGCCTCTCTCAAAAGCTGTTAAATGAGATAGTCTCCTATGGAAAAAAAAAAAAGGAATACTAGCAGGCAAAGAACAAGGAGTGCAGCTCTGCCAGGTGAAATGGTCAGCAAATTTTGGGTTACCAGGCTGGGCAGTCCATGTAACCTCTGTGAGGATCAGCCAGCTGTGCCCAAAGAAGTCCAGAGCTGCTCCAGGCAAACTTAACTGTGCCAGAATCTGACAATGGACCAAACCTGGTAGATTTGGACGGGTGGAATAGATGCTCAAAGGAAATGTGTTACTGCAAAACCTTTTTCTTTCAGAATTGTTTCCCTTCCTCTGTGATCTCCAAACCACACAGTGCCAACAGGGACTGCTGTGGCCAAGGGCTTGAGCATCTCCTTCACAGCAGAAGTGACCACATTTCAGGGATATTTTCTACAGATTCCATGGAAGCCACTTACTCTCAGTCACACCCACGACAAAACTTAAAGTGGCATCTCCTCCTGCCTGCCAGAGCTGTGCACTGTCAATAACCCAGCCACACCCCAAGCTCTGCTTTGGCACCATCTTCCTCTTGCTGCTGCTGAGCTTTCTTCTCCTGCCTCTCTCCCTCTTGATCATCTACATGGAGATTTTCCTTTTCCAGACATAGGCTTAAGTGACCAAATATTTATAAATAACTGAAGAAGAGAGCCTGAGTCCTGAGTTTTTTGCTTACAACAACCTTACTGCTAATTTGAGCTTTTGTCAGGGATGAGTTTTGTGCTACCACAGAGACCAGACAACTTTTCCATTCAAGAGATTAAAAACTTGTTCCCATGTTTCTGACACAGGGTTGGGGTGGAGAACTACTCTTATTGTGGGTAAGTCACTGTGCTGCACTGCCAGTTCTCATCTGGGCAGCTGCTGATAGTTCAAAGCATTATCATCACTGAAAGAGTTACGTCTAAATAGAGTGCAATGGGCACCCTCAAAGTACAAGGTACTTGAAGGCAGAAGATGAATTAAAATCCAGGTTTTTGTACATTACTTTCCACAAGTGAACTCTCAAGTAGTCAGTCTCTAAGCTCTTGAGAAAGAACGGTAGCTGAAAAAACACAGGGACACAGGGGAACAACAGGGGAGTGGAGTAATGAGAGATTTGTCTGTTAGTGCCAGCATTTCAAAAGACAAATTTTACTTATTTTCAAACCAGACAAATATTTTCCCATTCTCTCTCAGGAAACGGGAACATGCAGATTGACAGCAGACCCAAGGTTGCTAAACCCTGATCTATAACCTGGCTGCCAGGGGATGCTGCAAGGGATTTGTAACCTTCAGCCTTGGCTGGTCTCTCAGACATGCAGCAGCCTTTGAGCAGCTGTGACAGGCATCCCAAACACCGCAGCAGAAAGGGAGCTGCTGTGGGGGAGAGGAGCTGGAGGAAGAGGATGCAGGTGGTTCCCATGCAAAGCACAGGCAAAGACAGCTGAGAAGGCCCCTCCACAGGACCACACTGTTCTCCTCAGCCATGAGCAGATCCCTCCTAGGAAAACCAGCATGAGGTAAGGTAAGATATTCCAGACTCGATTTAAATGGCTCCATCCCTTGCAGTCTCATTGACCAGAACCACCTGAAATCTCCATTTATCACCTCCCTATTTTAAAACTAATCAATACCACTGCAGGACAGCAACTTTCTGTATAAGTAGAAAACAAGATGCCCTGGAGCCCTGGGAAATTCTCCCCGCTCCCCACCAGCTCGATAGCAGCTCTGATCCCGTGTCTGCATCACGCACAGCCGGGGCTGTAACATGGCCTTAAACAATGCAGCAACAGCAACTACTTCGCTTCCAGCAGCTCAACAAGCCTCGAGCTGTGAGTAGAGAAAGAGCCCCCTCTGCTTGCTTCTCCACAGCAGTGTGTGCACGGGACCAGGGGTTTAATCCAAGGGAAGGGGCAGGTGGGATGTAGGAGCTGTAAGCACCCTTATAAACCTGTGTGTGCACTAGGAGAGTTTTGAAGGGGAGAGGGAATACCTGAGAATAGAAAAAGGTGCAGTCCACAGGCATATGCAGCACCCCAGCTGTAATTTGTGGTGTCCATGAGGCTAAAAGCTTGTGAGAATGAGGGACTGAGTTGAGCTCTACTCTGTAGGCACAGGCAGCAAAATACCACCAATTACATGGGGGTTTTTAAGTGTTTGTCAAGAAAAGCTGGGAAGGAAGTTAGCTAACCAAGAAAGGTCCCCAAGAGAGAGAAAGAAAGTGGCAAAGTGCAACAGTAAAAGGAAAAGATGGGAAAGAATTTGTGTGCCCCCTTGACCCTCCTGGTTTTTTTCAAATGCATAATTCCTATGGTTGATGACCTGGTGGTTTGAGTGTCAGAGCCCATCTGAATGTTGTCACCACAACAGCCTATACTGATGTTACTTCCAGAGGAGATACGCCCACTGGGAATAAAGTATCCTGGCACAGAAAGGTTTTTAAATAACTCTGCTCTTCTCTTCATTCTGTACTCTTGCTAGTAACACACGCATTAAAAATAACTGAGGAACCACACACCCTAATAACACAAACCACAACTGTTTGCATTAAGTTTTACCGACCTCATATGTAAATCAGCCTGTAAAGCCTGGTAGCCCGTTATATACTATTCAATTACTACAGCAAGCATCCATCCTGTGCCTTTCACAGTGATCTGTAGCCTGGAACAGGTTCATAAACAGCTCAGAAAGGCAGCTGCTGTAGATTTCACTTAACTCCTTATCTATCTGCTTTAAACGGATTAAATGACTATGTCATTAAAATGCTCGAAGTAAGCCTTTGATCATAAACTTCTCATCATTTTGCAGTTATTGAATCTGATCCCTAATGAATCTTATTCTGCCATATTTCTGTCTCTGCTCCTGGCCTTGCTCCCCATTAGTCCTGGTTGCTCAGTCTGCTTTGTATGCCCAAGCACTGCCCCCTCACAGCCCTCGATTGGAGCTGCTGATTGCCCAGCCCAGAGGAAGGATGAAGTGCAGGAATTTAATTTGAGGCAGGGTCAGAAGGAGCGAGAAAATAATCCACAAAATACAAACCACACCAAACACCCTCTCCATATTCACTGCACAGCTGCGTGACTGCAATTGCACCGAGCAGAGAGGGGGGGCTCGGGCACTGTGCTCTCCAACATCTTACAGGGGAAAAAAAGATGTTTTATTTACATAGTAGAGGGGTACAAGAAAAAAGAAAAGCGCTACTGAGATCAAGGGATTTTCTGCCACAGCACACCAGCAGGTTTTATCAGCTGCAATGAAGGATGTGCCTGGTCTCAGTATGTGCAGAGGTGGGGGAAAGCTGGTGGTGCCCAGAAGTGCCCCAGCACGAACACCAGACACCAACCCACGTCTAAGCACAGCAAGCAGAAAGCCACTGCAGATCCTGGGAAAATGGAGGGAGGCAAAACACCCAATGCCCTGCTCCAGACATGAGGCAGTAGGATTGGTGGTAATCAAAGGAGAACAAATGTTTACTGGTCTGCAATGATTGGTAGAGATGGGGACCACTGAGGTCATTCTGCATTTCAAGTTTTGCTCCAGACTCAATCAGGCTACAAAACCACCTAATAATGTGGTGCTAAATCTCATTTTTTGCACCAGTTTAGTCTTGGCAAATCCAAGGGCCCACACACAAGGGCTAGCAGGAGGAATCTACAAACATTAAAGATGATAAACAGAGAGAGTTTTCTGACCCTACTATAAAATAGACTTCATAAAATTATTGGGTTTTAATATCAGTATACAATATCCTGAGTCCCTGTATTTTCTCCTTGAGAAGAAGACAACCGTGTTCTGAAATTTCAGAAGCTTTTTTCCTAGGGAAGTTCATTTCCATCAGGCACAACAGGAATTCATGTCTAGCTGTCATTCAAAACAATGTAGAAGAACTCCATCATGAGAGTGGCTTTTATCCTTCAGTATCAGTAGGCACAAAAGGGAAAAAACACAGGTCCTTCTAGTAGCCACAGGAGAGGAAAGGTACAGTGCAACATTACATGAGCACCAAATGCTTGTTTCAGCTGTGAGCTCCATTAAAGTCACAAGAAAGTATTAAACTGAATGCTGAAAAACTGCATGTTTGGTATGGAAGAGGCCCATTATGCCAACTTGCACAGTCCTTGCCAATGCAACACACTAATGTTAATCATTCCACATTCTAATTATCTTACCATTATAGCAATTTCCCTGATGATCATCCCTTTTTTTTTTTTTTTTTTTTGCTGTTGTTCAGTGGTTTTCAATGATGCAGGCTGTAAGGCTTGGACCACCTCTTGGCCATCCCAGTGTTTCCAAAGAATACACCAAAGGGTGTGTTATTATCTCCCTCCATCATTCCCTTGGCTTTCCAGGACATACTCCGTACTTTTAAACAAAAGGATGGGAAAGAGGCGGACGCTGCTTTGCTTCTGTCCCCTCACATGCTGTGCACTGAAGCAGATTGGCTGTGGAACCCTCCCAGTTTGCCCCAGTGCTAACCTCTGCTAGCACTGGTCCTCTGGCAGAGTGTGCCAGTGTTGGCTACGATGGGACAGCAGGAACCAGCGTCTTTGCTATTGCCCAGCTGGAGTGAGACTGCCTTAGTAATTGCAGCAGAGCAAGAATAGATTTATTTTATTTTCTGCTTTACTCCAGTGAGAGAGAGGCCAGATTTACCCAGTGGCCTCATTCCTACCCCCAGAGCATGAATTACTTGCAGATTTCACAGTGAGTAGATAGAAGCAGGGACACAGACAAATTCCTAGAACCAAGGAAGTGATCGGTCTTTTCTGCCTCATCAGCCTCATGTACATATTGTGACATTTTAATTAGCTTCCCCATGTCTGACAGGCATTCCTGTGTTATGCAGAGAAACCATGGTTTACTTCCTGTCTTCACAAAATTTGGGAGCTTTAAAAAAATCCACCAAACACCAAAAACCCCCAACCCAATCCCCTCTCCCTTCATATCCAAGTAATTCAATTACTTGCCAGACAGCACTAAGAATCCATTAGAGAAGAATATATTCTGCATTTGCTGTGGAAATCTCCTGGTGATCTTATCTGTCTCTCAGTTCAAGCTCAAAGCTCAATTGTTTTTTCTGCCAGTGCAAGGAGACTTCAAGCAGCACCGAAATCTTTTCAGATGGGGACAGTCATCTCATCTTCATTTCAATTTTACAGGAGTAAGAGAGATTTGTGGATAAACTGAAACAATAAGAGGAATGGCTATGGGGCAATCTATTGGATTCTGAACAGCTTTGAGTTAACTGTTCCAACCAGCAAATTCAACATTATCCTGAGCTGCCTGCCTGAAGAAATAAATACTTCAGAAGCAGCCTTGCCCAGATACAAGTTTTCAAGTTATCATTGAGTAAATTGGTAGAAGGGCATCATCTCTAACTTTCACACATATCTAAAGGACTCACACTATCTTTTTGATCCCCTGGAAGCAGGAAACATCAGTAAAGAGCATTAAGTTGAACGAAATAGCCAAGGAACTAAAATGGGAAGGATGAAAGGGTAGGCTTAGGAGGGATACACTTGCTGAATTGACCGACAGGTCTGCTTTGCAGCATGTCCAGTGGTTTTCTTTCCCTAGGATACTTGAGAGAATGGACCACACAAAAATCTCCAGATACAGACACAGATCTGTCTTCTAAGCAGTGTCAACAGAAGCATCACACTCAGAAGATGTCAGAGACCTTGACAAAGCAGGAAGGTCAAAAGACACTGACATTCAATCCTCAAACTGCTTGGCTGTAGAAGTTACTGCCTGTGTGGCACCATGGCACAGCCACTTGGCAGCACTTTCATGTCATACAATCACTATTCCTTCCCCGCATCACCTCAAGAGGATCCTAAGGAATGTCTCCAGTACTGCCCCCTCCTTCACTTCAGCTTCTGTGAGCCAGGAGGGCACAGTCTGACACACTGGTTGTAGCATGTGCAAGGAAGAAGCCCCAGCCCACACCCACTGTCTGTTCTCCCTCCTGAGCAGGCAGTTCACTCCCTGTCTGGCCACCTTTGCCATCCCTCTGACCACACTCCAGCTGGATTCTGTCAAGGCAATGTAGGTGATATTCCTATTTTACACCCATCTGTATCAAGTCAGGTCTACATTTAAATACATTGACATGCATTCTAATAATCACCTGCAAACACACACACAGAGATATACAAAATTAAACTCCCCAGCGTTGTATTTAAATGTTCAAGCAGCTCCACCATGTTAATATTAATCATAAGAGCTCACACATATCTAATCACCCTTTTCCTTGCACACTGAACAGACTGACCCTTGAGCAAGCCCTGACTCCTTGGGAAATAACCTTAAGGTCAGCAGCTCTGGCTGTGATGGATCTAGAGGGAAAGCAGCTCCACAGCTGAGCTCCCTTGCAAACTGTGTCAACAGCTTTTCACATCCCTCTACTCATAAAAATGAGAACATTTCTGTAATTACTACTGATTGGAACTGTGGTAGCATTGCACAGAGGGAAAGAATGTATCCACTGGAAGACAACCAAAAATACACAAGAGGACCTCTGGAGAGCTCATCCCTTGCTGCACAGCCTTCATGTTACTGGTTCTTCAAGTTTTTCATCTTACTAGAGCCAGAAGCACAATGAACCCCCTTTTCAAAAGCAGTGCCTTTGTTCTGAAAGGTCACAATCTCAACTGAACATCTTCTGTCATGTCCAACATGCACAACAGCTTTCAGGGAATTTTTATTTAGCTTTACATGTCCTGCCAAAAATGCAAAGAACAGGCAGAGAGCTGCTGCATCATTTAGGGAATGTGGGGCTTAAATGCCGATCAGAGGAAGCAACAGAGCTCCTGATGGAGCTGAGCCCTGTGTTGGGGTGAGCAGGGCTGTGATGGATCACCTGGGAGCCCTCCCATCTGCATGGAACACAGCTGGGATTTCCAGAGCTCTCCTCCTGAACACAGAACCCCCTCATGGGACACTGCTCATTTTTAAAAAAGATACAAAGGGGATGCTCTTCCCACAGCACTTCACTTATCCTGTCACTCCAACTGTCCCTCCTCATTTAAACAGAACAGCCTTTCTACCTAAATTAGGCATCATCTTCCACTCTTACCTGTCTTTCAAACCTAGCTAGGAAAGCTGTCAAAAACAATTATTTTTTTTCTGACTTGTCTGGATCCATGTCTCTTTAAAGTCTTATCAAACAACAGCAAATAGAAATTGAGCAAAATCTGGGCTAGGAAGGGCCTGTATCATGACTTATGTTCAGGGTGTGCTGACAGAAATGCCCTGTTATTGGGGTGTTACTTCTCCCCACTGATGCCCTGGGCACACCATGAGCCTGCACTGCTGGATGAGTGCTCAGTGCCACATATCTGAGTGACAGAGGCATGTTGAGTTTCCTTCCTACTATACGAAGAAATTCTTCAGAGAAAACCCATTTTTTTTAAATGTAAATCTCTGCCTCCAAGTGTCACAGAGGTGGTAGGTCAGTCTGATCAAAGGGAAGAGTACTGGGATATGTCTCACATGCTTGAATCCCCCTGGCAGAGGTCACAGAAAAATGTGTTTCTCTGATGCACAATGCCACCCCCACCAGTGCCCCAGCTCAGAGCATCTCCCCATTTCCTCATGTATATTTTAACATCATTATGAACACTGCCCACTCTTGACTGTGACATGAAACACGCAGATTTTTCCTCTTCTCCTCATCACACACTTAGAGAAAACATTATTAAATTCTGACTTATATCTTTTCCATAATCTGGGTGACACATCCTGGCCTTTTGTCTCCCAGAGATCGTGTCAAGTTTTACATATACCAAGTAGTAAAGGAAAAATATGGCACCATAACCAGAGTAACTTTATCAGAAGACTAAAACTGCTGAAGAACATCACTGAAAACTTGGACTTTACAAAGCCAGACCACAACAGAAATGGCAAAGACAGGAGCAGCATGACCTATTACTTTGTTTTAATCAAAAACTCAGAAATAATTGGGTCATCAACCAAAGGTTGAAATGGTAATGAGTAATGAAAAGCTAAAAGCTTATGGTGGAGAAAGCTGCAACTTATGGACATGGTACTCATAAAAGTCTGAGAGAAGGCAAAAGCTTCAGTAAACAAACCTTGCGAAGCGTTATTTGCGTTATAAAGGTGTAAATGACATTTTTGTTTTGTTTCTGTGACATGGAAGCAGAATTCAAAGCAGCAGAAAAATAATAGAAAATGAAGAAAAAACAATTGGAAACTAATTTGTGCCACTGAATGACTACAGAGAAAAACAAGAAAACTATAAAGGGACAGTCACTCTTATCGCTTCCTGAAAACTTTGCTTTTTCTTTGTGTGATAAGTAAGATAAAAGGAGTTTGAAAGTGAAGTCTCATTTTAAAATTGTTGTTTCTGTCTCATCAGCCTTGGCTTTCACCCACAGGGTGATTCTGGGGATCAGTGAAACACACAGAAGCCTTCTGGAGTTGCTACTTACTACTGCTTCACTGGCACACCTTGTAAGTTTTTGGGTGGGAATTTAAATACACAACTGAGAGTTTGAATGCGCCGTTGTAGCTGAAATTACTCATTTTTGTACACTCTTGCTCTTTTTACCACACATGAGCACCAACAAGAGTGGTGTCTCTGTCCCCATACTCCCATGAAGGCAGTGCACACACCCCAGATTCAGTGGACTGGTGTCATGCAACCAAGCCTAGAACAACTTTTTAAAACATCACCATTTATTCTGTAACACCTGTTCAGAAAATCAAGGTTTGTTCTGAGCCAGCTTTCTTATACCACAGAAGGACTGGAACAATTTCCTGCTGCTTGCCCCTGCAGAACACAAGTGCTGCAGGAGCAACCTCCTCATCTGCATTTTATGCTCGGTTTTTCTACTCCAGCACGGATGGCACCTCCTAAAGTTCATGTTTCCTGTGCAGTGTTACAGAGACCTTTTTCCAGCAGGACATTCCCCATGGCCCAGCTCTCCCTGCCTGCTCTGAGCTCCCCGTGCTGCTGCTCAAGTGGTGACACTCAGTGCACTGACCTTTCCTGTTTCAGAGCTGTTCAGGAAATCCAGCGCTCGCCCTTCCTCCCCCTCTGCTCGTCTAATGAGCTTTGTGATGCCACACAGCCACTGATATTTTCAAGGGTAGTGGCAGGATAACATTAATGAATTTATTCTGGATTTTTGTGTTAAATGTATTATGCAAATGTTAATCAGTTTCTGAAGAACTTTGAGAAAGGTGCTGCATGAAATAAACAATACGGTGGCAGCTCTGGCAGTAGAATTTATAGAGCTTCAGGTGTTTAATATTCAATGTGCAAATACCTTTAAAAAATTTTTTTTAAAGGGCATGTTGGTAAAACTTTCCTGCACAAATGTGAATCTATGCACTCGTGGTCCCTGATGTTAACAAACATTAGCAAGTCTGTTCTGTGCATGTCCTTGTTTCATTTGACATCCACTTTGCACATCACATTTACTGGGGCCACCAAGGCCATCAAGCAGCTCCTCCTTGAACCACCTAATGACAAACCTACAAGTAACTGACGTGTTTATGCTTCTCCTCTCTGCTCCCCTGGAATGTTTCTAATTTCTGTTAATTCTAATAACAGCAATGTATTCAGAATTAACATGTACAAATATTTGCATAGCCCCAGCTAATTCAGTGTCACATAATCCCCAGGGGCTGGATCACAGCTGGAGGTTCTGCACTCCCTCCATTTTACACCAGTTCTAGGATTTCCTGCAGTGCCTAATCCACGTGGCACAAGGTACACAATGTTTTTCCCCCAATAACACGTATAATCCTTTCAGCACAATTTATGGGCACATTACAGGGGAAGCTCTTTTCCCTCCCATTCATTCAGGTGCCATTCAGCACATCCCCTTAGCAGATCCCTGTGAACCCAGGGACACCCACACAGCAAAGCAGTTCACACTTAGTTTCTCTTACCCAGCTGAAGAGATAACTGAAGGTGGTGTAGCAGTACAGGTGTGGCTCAGGCCAACCTCCAGGACATGCTGGGTGACTCCATGGTCACCTCTGCCCCTGGCACGTTAGTGCCTGTGACATCCCATCTCCACTGCTGTTGTCATCCCCAGAACCAGACTCACTCGCCCCTTCTTCAATCAAAGCCAGCTTCCTGTGTGAATATTCTCCCCTGTTTCATGCAAGCACTAACACCTCTGATCTATCATAAATTAATACCCATGATGTCTGTTTATCACAGGTTTTTCATTGCTGTTTTGGGCAAAACTGTGGAGTGACCCTCAGAGTGGTCTCTGACTATAAACACTTCAGCAGATACACTTCCTCAGGTCAGTGCAGATCTGCTGCTGCCTGTGAAATTTAGAAGATAAGCTTTGCCTGTAAAAGATGAGCTTATTGCTGATCAAATCCAGGAACCTGAGGAACTGATCACAAATCTCTCTGTTCCCCATCCACTCCCACACACTCCCATGAAATGGATGAGTGGGGCAGCACAGTATGATCCCACCTTCTGCAGTCCTGGACCTGCACTTCTCTTCATCTTCTCTTTACTGGGTCTCCTGCTGTATGCTCTCAGTTATTCCATCTCATAATTAAGTCCCTCTGGAGTACACGCAAATTTGTTCCTACACCTTGCCAAAAGCAGTACCTGACTGAAGAGATGCCAAGTGATTTGCCCAGAACCATCTAAAGAAGCCTTCTAGAAAAAAATAAATGAAAGGCTGAGCTTAGATAGGTGAGGTTTTCAGCAGGGCCCAGCTGTGCCACAGAGGCTAACAGAGACCTCAGCAAGCACAGATGAAGAAAAAAGGACAGGAAGTTTGTGAAAAGGGAGAGCATGCAGATAATCCAGGAAGAAGACTTGTGAGCATTTGAGAGGCCAATTAGAGAACTTTGAAAGGTTGACTATGTCCTTTTAAGTTTTATAACAGTGTAAATGATTCATTCATCATTCTTCACTGGTCACAAAATGAACAGTTAGACTGTTAAATGACCTCAGCTTTGCCTTGGGTTCTTAACTCCAAGCTAGTCACTGCCTGGCTGCCAAAGCCCTAACCATAAAATGAGTCATTAATGCATAAAGAGGAGAAACATTCTCTGTCCACCTTCCCCTGGGGTACAGCTCCCAGATGTTTTGTTATTCTCTCAAAATACAGGACTAGAAGAAGGAAAAGGCCAGCCCAACCACAAAAGTTGCACAGATAAGGGGAAAGAGAAACATGTGAATGCTCTGGATGCCCAGCACTTCTGTTATTCATGGACATCTCACTCCTGGAGAACTAAACCCAGCAGGCACTTCCCTCAAGGACACTGTAATAGGTAATTCAGTCCCTTCTATTCTAACAGCAAAGCTTAACATAAATTCCAGCTTCTGTCTGGGGTAATCTTCCTGATGACTGTCCCCACACTATGCAGTTAGTCAGCTCTTTCTGAGCTTCGAAATAATAGGCAAAAAATCAATCATTTCAATATGTATGAATAATATTGCATTTTTGAGAGCGTTGTTGTCTTATTACTGACTAGCAGAGAGGCTAAACACAGCCAGTTACTATTGTGAGCAGGGACATGGCAATCAAAGTTGGACATCCAGAGTTTGTGCCAAGTCATGACCCTTTCCCACAGACAAACTGCCCTTGTTGTGTCTTGTCTACTCCTGAGACCATCTCCCAGTTTTCTATCAGGTTTTCTTGACTGCCAGCATCCACAGGTGATTCTTGTTACTCAGAAAAAAAGCCAGAAAATACAGACTCTTTCCCTTTAGCCTTTTAAATACACATGCACACATTCAAAGGGATTAGGCTGCCAGCTTGGCTATGGGACTAGAGGTGATTTTCAAGCCCAAACACATCTCAGTGTAAAAAAAACCACCCCCTCTACTTGTCTTTTATCTATACAGATCCACTCATCTGAACTCTAACTGGAGTTTCATTCTCACCAACCAGCTGTGAACTAATTACGAGGGCTTTAACTAGTCCTGCTCCCTCTCCAAGCATATGGATCCAATTAAGTCAAACTGCAGCTGATTTTAATCAATCTTCCTTGAAGCAGCCAACCTTGAAGAATCTCTTCTTCAGCTGGAAGAGCAGAGGAGAGCAGGAAAAGCAGGAGAGTAGTATTTGCATAAGGAACACTTCACATCCACTTGGTTGCCTGTAAACACAGGGCTCCTGGCAGTAAGAAATGCTAATTGAACACTCCTCACAACTCTTTCCTCCCACTTTATCCAAAAAGCACTGATTTGATCAGTCTCTTTTGTTCCTGGAATCAAGCTGCACTTTTCCATCAGCACCTCTGGAAGATGGTCCAGATCATTTCAGACAACTAAACAAACCAAGCCTGTCTTTGAAATCCCAGCCTGCCCACCATGGGCCAGCAGCAGCAGCTCAAGTTTCCTGGAAATGTTTTTTGCTTCATGGAAAAGAAGAAGGGTAGAGGAGGTGAGATAAAATTGTGTGTTTAAACCCACTCTTTTCATATTATTTGAATCTCTCTCCTGAGCCATAGTTTCAAATGTTTTCCTTAAGATAATATCCTGGGCACCAGGGAGGCAGTCTCAGCCGGGTGTCATTTCTCTACAGCTCTACATCTCCTGTGTTTTTGTAATCTGAGGTTTTCATTAGCAGTAAAGACCTGGCCAGTGAGTGATATCCATGCTGAAGTCTTTATACCAGTGAAGGAAAATCAATGCATCCTGCAGCTAGGTGTCAAGAGGCAAGGGGTTTGGTAGATAGGGTGTGTGGAGGTGGAAAACACCTTCAGGCATAATTCAAGCTGTCCCCACACAAGCACAGAATACAAAAATATGTCAGATGTGATAGACCCGGCTGTGGAGAGCTATCAGCACCTCAGTTCATTTGCTAATACTGAGCTCAAGGACTGTGGGTCACACACCAAGAGCACCTTTCCAGGTGCTCCTTTGCCCTCTGCCCAGTCCATCAGGGTTCCCATGCTCACAAAGTGGGCTTTTGTGCAGAAATCAGCAAAATTCCTCTGCCAATATTCAGATACAAAAGGATGTGAGAATTTCTCCACAGAAATGGAGATCAGAATTGGAATGGGCTGCCAGGGAAGTGGTGGATTTGCCATTCCTGGAGGTGTTTAACGGAAGACTGGACATGGCACTCACTGCCGTGGTCTGGTTGACACACTTGGTCTGGTGGTGTTGGGCCATAGGTTGGATTCAATGATCTGAGGTCTTTTTCAACCTAAATGATTCTGTGATTTGGAGACAAACACTTCTGAAACTCTACTCCTTTCCACACCTCAATACATTCAAACTGACATTTTTAATTACAAATTATCAGCTGTATCTCCCTAGATTTCATGCACCAACCACAGCTTTGTGAACACAACAGATTCAGTTCTGTGTAAAGCACTCAGAGCCTCAATTCTACAACCTGTGTCTTCCAAATTCCCAACTTTAATATGTCCCTTCTACACATCTTTCCTGTAGTAGATACAAGTCCAGGAGTCAGAGGTTTTATTTTACAAGAAGGAACTGCAGATAAAGATTTGTCAGAAATCACCTTCATTCTACCTGGGTTAATGTCAGCTCCTTCTCCTACACTTTTATTTGATTTGAAGCCACGCTTCTCCCATATTTGTAGTTTTAGTCATCTTCCTGTTCAGTAAACCTTCCTTGTGACTTTGACTTCTGTATGTAGTTTGTGTTGCTTTTTTTCCCCTTCATGATACAGGCTTTATTTTAACCCATCATTTCCCAATGATTTCTTTCAGAGGTGGGAATAAATAACATGTCAAACTAGCAGCACTTCAGTGACCTTATCTGAGTGTATAATGACATTTTCAGCATATTTGCTCAGCACTGATAGAAGAGGTAAATTTCTAAGCTTATCCTTAACTTGGTGGGTTCTCACTGTAACAAACCTTCTTTCAATGTGTTTATAAAAAGAGTCATTTTAAGCTTGGCCTGTCAAGGTATTTGATTCACAAGGTGAATAAAAATTGGGAAGGCTGATGTTTTTCCCTCTGAGGAGTTTCTTGGCCATTCAGGTGGGCACACACTGATCAATACTGACACTTTAGCATTCAGCTGACATATTCCTGTACTTGTGCTTTCCTCTCCACTCCTTCTCTTTCAAAAAAACTACTTTAGGTATCTTACCCTCAAAGACACGAGTATAAAGTGAGACTTTAGGGATAGGGAGAGCTACCTCCTGTTAAATAAGGAGTTAAAGCCATGTCCTCAGCCTTAGCAATGGAGATGGAAGAGCATCATTACCTGAATTCAGCTCACCAACTTGAAGATTTCTTTCCTAGACTTGCTACTCAAGACTTGGCATCTCAAATCACTTGGTTCATCTTTGCAAGAACAAACAAAGCAGATCTGTGTGATAGTTCGAGATACCACAAATAAAATAGGGAATTCCTCTGGTCAGGCCTTCTTGGAAAGCCAGCAACTACTGTAAGACCATGTAGGTAGATTAACCATGACCTGAGCTGTAATCTGCTCTGAAACCAAAGCTGCTTGTGTGTTTGCTGGAAACCCAAGCATCCAAACACCAGCCCAAAGCTTTCATCTCCTTCTGATGACTGAAACCCAATTAAAGGAGAGCGGGGTGACAGGTTTCACACTAAACATGGCTCAGCAGAGATGCTCAGCAGCTCTCAGCTCCCTGCTTTATCAAAGCTGTCACTTCCCCTGTCTTCAGGAATGGGTTATAGAAATAATAAAAAAAATTTTGATTCACATCTAATAGGTGTCAGGATAAAATCAATGGTCTGGCTGAAATCTGGGTAATTTCAAACCTGCAGGTTTTCTACCATGACGCAATTTGGAAAAAAAAAAAAGGGGGGGGGGGGCACAAAAAAAAAAAAGATATAAAGGAAAGAAAAAATAAAATAATAAAATAATAGAATGCTACAATGACAAATTGTTCAGCAACATCAGAGAGAAAAGAAGGAAGAGATAACACTCTTCATAGAAGGGTGGGCTTTGATTGAACCACCAGGCTCAGGTTCCTGTTTGCTCCAGCATCTTTGAAACGGGAAACACTACAAAAGCTTGAAGCAACTCCCTTGCCCTTCCTCTGCACAGGAAAGCTGTTCCTAGGGTGACAACAAGCAGAGCAGCCAGTCCACTTATCTGCTGCAGGTGCCCTTGTGTGAGATCTCACAGATCTCTCCAGAGTGAAAAGCTGAACACCTTCTGCTGTAGAGGACAGCACCAGGAAAAGCAAAACACACAGAGCAGCCCAGCAAAGGGAATACACCCCCCATCCTCCCGACTCCACACCTTCTGCTCTCCACATCTGTGGACGCTGCCAGCTCATCCCCTCAACAGCACTGATGGTTCCTGGCTTGGAAAACTGAGGTGGTCTCTGCTTCCATCACTGATACCAGCAGAGAGGAGACTTCCGTATGAACAAAACTCAAAATTTCCCATCCACTCCAAGCTGTTCAGCCCTGTCTATGCTCCCACTTTACCAGGAATGAATTTGGGGACAGACAACTTCTAGTGCCAGAGCTACTTAACATGGACCAATTTTTAAGGCTCCAAGAAGAGAAGCCCTAGAGAGAGTCACCCAACAAGACAAGTGAATCTATGTGACATCAAACCTCTCTGATGGCACGGTCAGGAATACAGGTGTGACAGTGCAGTCAGCACAGGCTGCGCAAAGGTGCCTTGCCCAGATGGAGGGGAGGGAAGCTCCATGCTGGGAGCACTCAGGCACATCTGTTTGAACATCCACAGCACAGGGACCTCGCCAGACTCTGCAGCTGCTCTGCACATCCACACTCCTACCTGCAGAGTGAACTTCTCCAGCTTCATTTCCAGAGATCTGTTCTCCTCTGCCAGCTTGCTGCGTTCAGCTTCCAGCTCCTCAATTTTCAACCTGCAGAAAAAGGGAATATTAATAGACTTTGGGTGTCCCTGCATAGTCCCACCACAAATAATCAAGTAAAGCATGAAACCAGAAATAGTGTCAGATTATTCCTGCATTCAGTACCACAAAACTGCATTACTGAGAGAGCTAAAACATATGGTTGAAAGTGACATGTTTATGTGGATGAGAATATAATTTGTAAAAGTATATTAAAAATAGACAATTTGAATATAAAGCAAGTTCAGCTTGGATACCTTCTGAACCACAGACTGAGTCCAGACCATCATGTTTAATAACCACCAGCAGCTAAAACCTCTATGAGGCATCAAATCTCTTTTTGATCTGATTTATACTTTTGGCCTTCACAACACTCCTTGGCAGTAAGTTCCACAATTTAATTATGTACTGTATGAAAAATTAGTTCAGTTTGTTTTATACTTCACATGTGATTATTTCACTGAGTGCCCGTTAGTTCTGCTTTGAAAAGTCATGAATAATTGTAGCACACTCCCCTCTCCACACCACAGTACAGGCCTCCTCTATTATTTCCTGAAGAATCTCAGTTTAGTCTTCCTTCACACCAAGGCTTTTCCATATTTTTATTGTTCTTCCTTGTTCCATCAAGTTTTATATAGACTTTTTGACATGAAATAAGCTGGAACTACAAAGAGCACTCAGATATATTCGGTGGTACAATGAGGATTTCTTCTTTATTCTCAATTTCCTTTCCAACAGCTTCTAGTATTCTACTTGTATTTTTAACTATGGAGCACCTACCTAATATTTTCAGAAAGCTGTTCACAATAATGTCAGATCTCTTTCCTGAGTGACAACAGCTCATTTAGAGCTCTCTGTTGTGGGAGTAAAAGGAAGGGTATTTTTTCTTATGTGCATAGGTTTGGCAATTATTGACATGCAACTTCATCTCCCATCTCAAGCAGCATCCTAAGATTTCTTCTGAAATTCTGAATGCTCTGATAAGCTGAGTAATTTCATATTATCTCAAACTCTGCCACCTCACTACTCACAAACTCCTTTTTTTGTGTTGGACAAGCTCCCAATTCCCAATCAAAACCATTCTAGGACCGAGTGGAAAAACCCCTGGCATTGTGAAAACATTTATTCTTCGATTTTCCATATTTTAACTTTGTATTACATAAGCAAATTAAGGGGAGAAAAATGCATGAAGTTTTACAAAGTAAAAATATATTGTACTATCTCTGGCTCAGGAAATTCTGGAGACAAGGCACAGAGAAGCCAGGAGAGCTCCTGGCAAGGTACTCAGATGTTCTGTCCTGTTCACATGTGCACCCGCAGTACACTGGGTTCATATATTCTTATCAATCCAACAAAAAACCTCCTTTATTAACTCCCTCCAAGTTTCCTAATAACCTTTGGCTCAAATTTGAAAGGTCAAATACATTAGATCAACTATACCAGCCTTAGACAAATGACTGGTGAATCCTTCAGAGAACTCTATCAAACTTGTTAGGTAGGAGATATATGTATAAAAGATTGGATACAAATTTTTTTCTTGCATTTAATACAGAGTACAAAACCCTGATGCTCCTTTAAGACCCTCCCCTTCCACATGTTAACTTCTTGGGATTAATTGTATAACTAAATCAGAATAACGCTGATTTTTGGATTCAATTTTCTCAGGATATTCTTCAAAAATTAATTATCTTGCTTATAATATTTAAAATTATCTAAATTAAGCTGAAAATCCTTGCATCATACAATAAAGAATACATCCATTTGCCAATATCCAAAATCATGCAACAGCAATTTCAGGTACAAAGAAGAAGTCATCTCTGATTCATTCAGCAACAGTTCCAAACTTTTCCACAGAAGCAGGTTGATCCACATCAGGTTCAGCACAGAAATGTCTCCTTTATAAATATGCAGCTTGGATTGCTTAAATTATTTGTAAGCCTGACCCCTGCTGGCAATTTTCAAATATTATGAAGTCTCATCTTTTTCTGCTCTTGTGGAAGGCTTTGAAATGCCGAGGAACACTTTTAGCACTGTCCAAGCCATTAAAAAATTCTATCAATAACTTTCAGAAGAGACACAAAGCTAGTGGAAATGGAGGATGCTGAAGCAGGAGACTGAAAAGGTCAGGAAAAATGGAAATTCAAAGTGGAATTAATGCTTTTAACGGTGCATTTCTAAACAGATTGCAGAACAGGCCACGAGGAGAGCAACACTTCTCCAAGGAACAACAGCACAACAGCTCCTGAAAGGTCAGAGCCAGACACAGGACCTCTCATCAGTACTTTCTCCATCCTTGACATGCTGAATTTTAATTGGGAACAAATTTCTCCCCATCCAGCCTCACAAATAACCTGACACTGCTGTTATCTGCCTGCAAGACTTGTCTCCGTGGGGAGGCTTAAGATCAGGCCTCTCGGTTACCCTTTGAAAACCACTCATAGCAGCGGCCAGAAAACACTTCCCAAAGACCTGAGACGCAGCTGTAATGAGGGTAGATTCAAGCCATTACATTTTTGTGCTATTTCACCTGCAATTTCAGGATTCAATAATCTGTTTGTGCCCTTTGTGCCTCGCTGCTGAGCAAGCGGTGATTTAAAGCCCGGGGCGCTCCCAGTCAGGCAGCAGATACCACGGAGTCCTGAAACACTTTGTGGTGGGAGGGACAGAAAAATCATTTATTTCCCCTCTCTGCCATGGGCAGGGACCCCTTCCCCTATCCCAGGTTGCTCCAACCCCCATCTAACCTGGCCTTGGACACTTCCAGGGATCCAGGAGCAGCCACAGCTTCTCTGGGCACTCTGTGCCAGGCCCTCCCCACCCTCACAGGGAACAATTTCTTCCCAATATCCCATCAAATCCTGGCCTGTGCCAGTTAAAAGCCACTGCCCCTTGAGCTACCACTCCATGCCATGGTCAAAAGTCCCTCTTCAACTCTCTTGTCTCCCCTTTAGGGACTGAAAGGCCACAATCAGATCATCCTGGAGCCTTTTCTTCTCCAGAACCACGAACTCTGCGACCAGAAACAGGCACAGGAGCTGATGGTCATGGCCTCTCCCCTCTGAGCATTGCCCTGGGCTCATTCTCCATGTGGCTGCTCCATCCCAGAGTCCCATCTCTGGGGACATCCTCCTCTCCTGGCACAGTGTAGGGCTGTAGGGCTTCCTGCCCTGCCCTGGGCAAGGTCAGCCCATCGAATCACAGGGCACTCCCTGGTCCTCCTTCAGACACAAACCCCACTGCTTTCTCTGCACTGAGGAACAGGAACACTGCTGTAAGCTTTGTGCCAAGAGGATTTTGAGACTGACTAGTGCTTTTACCATTTATCCCTCTCCTATCTTATTTTTAACACCATTAAGTGTCCTGGATCTCCAGAGGGAAAGCGTTCAGAACCACTGGCAAACAGTTTGTGCTATTCCAGCTTTGCTTCCCAGCCCCCTGGGGAAGGCTTCCCAATGGCAAAGAGAGAGAAGCAAGGGAAATCCTAGCTATATATAAACACAGCAAAGCATTTGCAGCTGGTGGTTAAAATATGGAAGTCAAATATTGAAAAATATTTACTGGCTTGGCACTTGGATTTTTTTCATTTACGTATTTTTCTCATTAAGTTCATGTATAGGGATGATTGTGGACTGCTTTGGGATGCACCACCACCCACAAAGGCACATTCCTTGTGCCTTTTCTCTCCAGGGACACCTGCACAAGAGAGGTGATGCTATTTTATCACCAGTTTGCAATCTGCCACCTGTAACATATTGGAGTTACCTTCAGGTAGGGAGAACAACCCCAGACAGATCCATGTGTACACCACAAAAAGCAGGGTACAGAAACACCTGGGTACAGCACAATCATCTACCAGCTCGATTTTTGGCCCAGAATGGTCTGGGTTAAAAGGGACCTTAAAGATAATTCAGCTCCAGCCCCCCTCACCACTATGGGCAGGGACACCTTTCACTAAAGCAGATTCCTCCAAGCCCCTTCCAACCTGGCCTTAAAAGCTGCTGTCTATTCTAAAAACAGCCTTGTGCCACAAGGAAGAAAGAAACATCAGTTACTTTCTGAAATAACAACACCATTGTCAAGTTTTGTGATACAGGAAGAAACCATTCAAATTAATTTCTGGAGAATGCATGAACTTTTCCATACAGGGGTTTGAAAACATGAAAATATTTAATCTCTGGCAAAGATCTCTTCACCTGTCTAAAAGATTTTCCTGTCTCAGACAGCTCAACCAAGAGCTGAAGGCTCCACAGGCATAAGGTAAATTGATGCCACCTCCACAACCTTTCACAAGATCAAATTTAGTGCAAGAATACAGATTCATTGGCATTTGCTCAGCCTCATGGATTTTCCCTCTTTTATAAACTGAGCTTCATATTGCTTCTACTGCATGTTTCATTATCCCAAATCAGAAGAGGGAATGAGGAAAAAAACCCCACCTACAGCCTCAGGTCTCCTGAAATGACACTTGTGAGAATCAGGAGACATCCCACTGTGTGTGTTCAGTCTGTCTGAAAACCTCAGATCGTGAGACAAGGCTGCTCCTCCTTCAGAAAGGAAAAAAAAGGGGGCAATCTGTTGGATTTTCAACAGCATCCAAGCACTCCAAAAGTCTCTCTGAGTCCAGAGCTTTTCAGTGGAATTAACCACTGAAAACTCCCCCCACCATCACCCTTTTATCTTTGTTTTATTGGTTTTTAATGTTCTCAGCTGTGCTCTGTGGTTGCCTGTGGACATCACCAATGAGGACATGTCTCACAGAGGCCCCATCTGTGAGGGGGGCATGGCCATGTGGAAAAGCTATCGCTGAACAGGAAAATACTGAATGGAGCAGAAAATGCATGTGTTGGGAAGACGCTATTAAGGGATCCAGATGGCACTGAGATGGTGTTAGGAGCAGAGCAGACAGAATTCCAGCAAGTGTGACTAATGGGCATTGGCAAGGACATGAATTTCTTTTGAATTACTGTAACTCTATCCAGTCACTAAATCCACAGAAAACATTTAGGATTTACTGGGGTTGCAGTTTGACAGCAGAAAGAAAAAGTTCAGATTTGTTCCAGCTGAAAAGGTCCTTCAGCTGTTGTCACTTAAGTCTTCAGTGAAGTTCTTTTTAAATATATTCCTTTTATTTATAGATTCTGAAGTACCAGTTTCTTCACAGTTACCACCTTCCCTCTAAAAGGTGCTAATGCCCAAATGCTGTACCCTACAGTGCAGGAACTCAATGGGTCGACCACAGTTTCTCTTCATAGGATCTGCAGAATATAACCAAATATTATTTCAGAGGGAGCAGCAAAAAGTGTGAGAAATGACAGCATTAGCACTGCTTTTATTGTCTCTCCAGAAACGATGATGCTGGGAGAGAGTTTCACATTTAAATTTATAAAAGGTCTGACGAAATAGCACTTTGTTCTCAAGAGAAGGAGGAAAAACTGATAAAGTCTTTCAAGTTTCTGGCTGAAAATTTACTTTCCATACTAAAGAAAAATGAGACAAAAGGTATTTTTCTTAAAAGCTCTCGTTCACTTACAAGAGGTGAATACAGATTCAAAGGATTAATGTGGATTTTTTTTTTCTCCTTTATGTCTCTCCTGCTTTTGTTTTCAGAAGTGAGCTCCTACCAGTGGGGTCGATATGGAAATGTCTGGAGGCTCAACAGTCCATTCCTGTTCTGCACACTCCTCTTGCTGCCTTCAATGGTTCCTCCTATTTTTCCTCCATCAGCTAACAGGAGAACTGGGCTCAGCACAGAGGAGCAGACACATCATCCTGTAGGTTACAGGATTTCAAAGACTACAATCAACTACAGAAATGGAAATAACTCCCTCATAAACTGTAGTGTTTCTTTCCCCACTTTCCAATTTGTAAGTTTGCATTCTTTTCCCTGTTTTCTCCCAGAATTAGTTTCTGGCAGTGATGTGCAGAAGGAAGCAGTGGAGTTCGTGTTGCTCTCCTTAGCAGCTACATAAAATTGAGTAAACTGGTGCTGTTGAGGCCCACAGGAGGAGGATGAGCACAGCAGACCTAAATCCCTTCCCATTCTGATCCCTGTTCTCATCCAACCCCTTCTGTTCTTTAATCACACCCACCCAGTTCATTGCTGATGTATGGAGAGGACACATCCAGCTGAGCCATGAGGAGTGTTTGATGTGGATCACAGCACACTCTTCCCAAGCCCCAGAGGACTGGGAGAATATAGTGATTTATTCTGTGCTCCTTTGAGAAGGAGCCTCTTCTGTGAAGAAAGAACTTGGCCCAGTTTCTTGAACAATGCACAGAAAATGCAAAATAAAGTCCAACCCATATCCATTGACTGCTTAAGTCTGGAAACATAAGAAATAAATCTTTACGGAGTCAATTCTAAAACTTTTCTCCACTCAGATGTGGAATGCCTGAGAGTGCAAGGAGATGCCTGAAGCAGTAATAGAAGCCAACCGTAAGGAAAAAGGAGCAGGGACTGGCTTACAGTGCTCCAGCAAAGAAAGCTCCAGCAGAAAGAGAACACCTTGAACCAAGTCATTTACTGTTAGAGCTGAGCAATGCAAAGGGTGATCAAAATCAAACAAATCCATGCTTTGTGGAACAGCTCTGTAACTAAATAACCACCATCAGGGCCTGGGACAAGCATTTAAACCAGCCATGACAACAAAAAGAGGTTCAGTAAAAAATTACAGGAAAAAAACTAGTCAGGAATTAGAATGTGGAACTGAGGCTGCTATGCACCCACAGCTTCAGGAGCAAGAGAGAAGAAAAACCAAATATCAACGTGAAACAACTGCAGAAGTGTGGCCTCTGCTGAAACAGCCTTCAGGGTATGGCCCATCACTGGAAAACAGCTCTGCACCACCAACCACTGCACAGGGAATTGGCCTGGGTTTGGGACATACTTTGTGTGAAAGGTTTGATACCATCCAGGGAAGGAGGAGAGAGTGAGATTAGTAGTCAAAGAAATTCCTTAAGAACAAAGAGGGGAAAACATTATGTAGGAGCTTTAGGCCTATTTTTGAGCTGAATCAAACACCATGATCCCATAGCAAGCAGGTATTTGTGAGCTCCACCCATCCCTGCCTGGGAAATAGATTTTTATTTAGGGGAGAGCCAGACATCTCCATCCCCACTGCCAAGAGCCTGTTACACTATGGAGTGGTCTGGACTGTGTGGCAATCCAGCTGCTTCCCCTGAAGCTGCTCAGGTAACAGACAGCAAATGCTGCTCAGGGAAGCTAAACACCAAATAATGAGTCTTGGAGGGGAAAATAAAGAGCCTGAAGATCTTCCAGATGAAAGGGTGCTGCAACAACACCAGCCAGGGAGGGAGAGAGCAGGGAGACACTATAGAAAAACTCTGCAAACCTGCAGGGCCCAAAAGATAGCAAACAGGCTGCTGGATTTACTGATACACAGGCACATTATTAATCAGGAGTGACAGGTTTAATGTTGCCAAGGAGGTGCTGAATGCTCCTGCAGCAGTGTAAACCTCAGGTTTCAGAGGGTCCAGTGTGCCTTAGCAAAGGAAAAGCCTGAACGACCTAAAAAAACCCCACAAAAGGCAAAAGTTGATGGAGACAGGTTTATCTCCCTGAAAAAGAGAAGTCATAGCATTCTCTCCTTTAGCAGAACTCAAACACATGATAGAATAAAAAAAGGAGATGTATGCCTTGGGCCTCCAGAACTATTACAGCACCTTGAGGGAACTACAGGAGCACGTCCCCAAGATTAGGTGTACAGCTCTAAAATGTATTGGAATAGCTTAGCTGAGCATGTGTTATTTTCAAACACCTCCCTCCTGCTATGGAACTGGGCTTTCAAAGCCGTAAAACAAGCTCCAGAGGCAAAGCACAAGAGTAAAGCCATAACATACAGGCCAGTAATTTCTGCTTTCTGCAGGATTCTGCTTGCTTTCAGTCCTATGAGGTAGTCACACTTTATTGTGATGGAGCTGAAAATATAAAAGAATTAAGAAGTGAAAGTCCAGCCAAAGTCTTACATCAGCTGAGAATAAAATACTCTGCCTGTGAGGACCTGACTCGACCAACTTAAATAAAAGGAACTTTATTAAACATTCAGAAACAGATTAACTTTTCTGTGCTCGGTATTTATTGTGTTACCTGCTTTGCAATGGAATCTATAAATGCTTTAATAAGTACATGGAAAGGTTGTTTAGATTCACTGTAGCTTTTGTAAATGCTCATGTATCCTCTGCTGAAATGCTGTTTTGTAACTTCGCTTTCACTGAATCACAACAGGTACCCCTCTGCCATCTCCAGCAATGCACAAGGGGAAACATCCCTCTTTTATCTTCAGTGCTACACATGCATCAGCAGTACAAAAGCTGGATTCTAAACCTCTTCACACACATGCCAACAGATCCTGTATTTACAGTCAAGATTTGGCCAAAATAACAAATAAACAGCAATGCTGTTTCCACAGGAAAGGAAGTCAACAAGGGGAATGATGCAGGAGCCAGGCTTATGAATTAATTGACAGCAAAAGACCCCAAACATCAAAAGAAAAGAGCCTGAAGCCTCTGAAAAGAAAGCTAAGCTTATAAAGTATCTAAATGCAGGACAGATCATGGGCTGAGTGTTTCTGCTAATGCTTCATGGGGTTCTCACATCCTTAAAAGCTGGTGAGAAAGTAAAATGTGCACAGAAAAAGAACATCCTACTTCAGGAATACAAGGAAAATGTGTTCTGATTATCAGTCACCCATTGCCTGAACAGCAGGCAGCCTATGGACACAGGCAGCCTACACTCAAACTTCTTTATGCCCTACAGCAAAGTGAGCTCCTGTACCTGCTGCTTCACCAGGAGATGACAATAACCACAGCAGGCAGTGACACTACCCCAGGCATTTCCCTTCTCATTAGCTCCTCCAAAAAGAGCAGAATCTGCTCATCCCTCCCCTTGCTTTGCCTACCTGAGTGCGTCCACCTCCTCCTTGGTGACGACGGTGCCCTGCTCGGCCGTGCACTGCTGAGACCTCAGCACCTTCATCTCCACCTCCAGCTGCAGGAGACAAAAGGTGTTAGTTGTTCCTGCAGCACTGCTAAGGGCACACATGAACAGCAAAGGGAGGAGGAAATCATGAGGTTCTGCACAGGTCAGACTTTTCATGATACAGATGTGAAGCACAACTTCTCTCGTGTTGAATGTCAAAACCTCACTTAACCCTCTTCCCCCTGGCAATTCCTTCTGCCTTTCCCAACATTTTCTCCACTGTAGATGAGACACAGAAAGTTGCACGTTACTAGCAAAGCTTCTGCTTCTCTTTCAGATATTTCCCCTATTTTCCCCCATGAATAATGGGATGCAGAAGACTCTGTGTGGCATTAGGAGCTCGCTGGGACTTGAGGTTTAGTGTTGATAATTCAACCTCACTCAATTCTCCCCCCCAGAAGAAATGAACCACAGGATTACACTGTCTTGTCCACAACAGCTGAGACACATACATTGAATCCAAAAGACTGGGGAATATTTCCGGCACTTTCCAATATTCTAGGTCTAGCTGCTCAGGTAGCTCTGGCTGAACAAACAAACAAACAAGAATATTTTCTGCCTCTGGCTTTGCTTGGGTAGGAACTCACAAGAAAGTATTTCAAAACTCTACAGACATGAGAACTTCTTACCCAGACTCTACAATCCCCAGGCTCTGTGACTTGTAGCAGTCTGGATCCCTAAATCAGAGATCAAGACAATGCACAGATTGATAAACTCCATATGTTACTTGTTTCTAAACCTCTGAAAAAATGATTTATTATGAAGTATAAGCAGAGACAAACTACCTAGAGGATACTCAAATTTCTGTTCCAACACCTCCTCTCAGCTTAGACCTTCTTCACGCACTCATCCTTGAGATTCTGGACTTCCTTTTGTCATCTATCTTTTTACCACCTGTTGACTAGTTCCCCTAATAAATCTGTTGAAGGAAATGATATTTCTTTCACCCAGGAGAAAAATAATAAGCAATCCAGCCTTAATTATAGATGCAAAACTTATGACCGCAGAGAGTTCAGTGCTCAGCATTAGGGAAATAATCCATTAATACACCATTCCCTGCAACAGCATAGATTAGACTTGTAGAGCAAAATCACATTGCAATGGCAAACTTCTGCAAGCTTTTTGCAGAAACTCTGCAATTTTACAAGAAAAAGGAGCATCTTGTCACAGTCAGTCATACAGCTCAGACAGAACTGAAGTTCTGACACGCTGTCTCTTCACCCTTCCGTGCTTACCAGAAAAGACAGGCAGAGCATGGCAGTGCTGTTGGCAGGAAAGGGCAGAAAATGGATGGTTGGATTTTGCTCCCACCCTGTTCTGACACCAGAGGAACAGAGCAGAAGAAAGAGAGCACCAAAAAAATGTTTCAACCTAATTCCCCCTGACACCCCAAAAAAGCCCTGCATTCTCCCCCTGCCTGTCAAAAAAACATCCAGGAATAAAAAATAAGCAAAGGCCCACCTGCATCATCAGGCTGTACAAATGTTAATGCATATTAGCTGCCTGATAAGATTATCACAGCCAGAAATGCTTCCCTCAATTTTCTGATTACTGAGCTTATCTCTCCCAGCTCAGCCCATCACAGATGGCTGGGGATAAAGCAAGCACACCAGATAATTCCAGGAATGTGAATAAAAGGTACCGGGATGAGGAGTAGGCTTCAATTCCAACCTACTTCTAGCAGGAAAACACTCATTATGCCTCCGGTTTCCCGTGTCTGCTGAAGCCTGGAAGTGTTTGCTGTTAGGAGTTTGAGGATGCTTTCTGGGATGAGTGAGAGCAGCATTTGAAGATGGAAGGGCTGGTGAGTTATTTATCCCTGGCTAAGAGGGCTCAGCCTCAAGACCATGTGCAGCCCTCTACCTGCTCACCCACACAGATAAATCACGGTCACCCTCTTGGGGGACAAGGGGGACACAGGTGAGGAATCTGGGGTCCCTTGCGGTGGCTGCACAAAGAAAGGAATAAACAGAGTGTGTAACAGGAAAAGGAAATGGGAGAGTCAATGTAAATGAGCTCGAGGGAGCTTGTGAGAAGCATCTCACTTGATCCACAGCAGTGACAAATTAGTGCCAGGTATGCTCAGCAGCAGCAGGGTGAGGATCTGCTGGGTTTCTAAGAATAAGCTGCTGAAGGAGAATGAGGAGGGAAGGGCACATGGGCTGTAAGGGCATTTCATCTCATTCTTATGTCCTCCCAATGTGCAAGCACCAAGACTCCCTGGACTGAAAATTTGATGCGCCTGAGGTGAGAAGGGAGAGGAGGACACTGATATCACTACAGATGAAACTGGCTCAAGGAGTGAGATGTTAACACAGACCTGATTCCCAGAACTAGGATTAAAACTACTGGAGAGTTTAAAGTTCAGGCCAAGACACAATCTTGTGCCACAGGAAATTATTGCCATTCAGCGCTCACTAACTGTTTATGAAATAAGAAAGTAAAACAATTAAGCTATTAAATACTTCATTGAAAATGTGTTGTTTCCAGATTTAATCCCTAGCAACTGATAGGAAAACATTCCTTACTGCCAGTCTCACAGAAGATATTAAAATATTCAGATATTAAAAATGTTATTTATCATTATGTTATTAATGTCTTTTCCAGGACAAAAACAGTTGGTTGAGCTGAGATGGAGTGACTCACTCTTAGGACCCAACTCTGCTTTTCTGCAGGCAACACAGTGCAAGCAGCAAGACACAAAACAAGAATAAGAGAATGGCTAAAAATAAGGAACCTGTTGATAAAGCCCAAGAGGTGAGGAGCTTTCCAAGACCATTCCCTTTGACACAGCCTCAGGATAGCTCTGAGAAATGGGTGATGAGCATGAAATAATTCACCACAGCAGCACTTTGTCCCTTCCTGTCCACTTCTCCTCTCAGTACCTGTGCCAAAGAACAGACTCAAGAAGGGATAAGGAAAGGAAGAGCCAACTCCCTCCTGCTGCTTTCTCTGCCTAATTCCTATCACATCCCTCTTCCTAAATTAATTTCCAGTCCTGGTCTCTCTTGTTCACCAGATGCCACTTTCAGCAGGCATTTTTATGCTTTTTGAACCAACTCACTATTCTGGGCTAAACTCTTCCAATTTTTATCAATAATTTTATGTGACTGGCTGAGTTAAACTTTTATTGCTTTGAATACATTAATCTAGTAGAAGTCATTACCAAGCAGAGAGAGGAAAAGGGCTGCTCAAATTACAGCTCACTGCTGTATTCCCCCATTCCATACCAAACGACCCAGGTCAGCCTTGATCTTTTAAGTGGCATTAAGAGCAGACAGGGAACACTGTTGTGAAATACAGCAGCATCTCTTGTCCTGGAAGCTGCACAAGAGGGACTTAAGGACCTACATCATCTGCAGGAGATTCAGGCATTACATCACCCAGGATCTGACCCCCAGTGATATTCCCACCTTGCAGAACACTTGAGCAACTCAGAAAGAAACCAAGCTGTTATTTTAATGGTTTTTAAAGTTATCTAAGGTTTTTATATAAGGCAGAATAATGAGTAATATCAGAGCCCATGAATGAATAAAACACATGAACAGGTTCTTAATAGTTTGAGGATGTGTTGTTTTCTTCTCAAAATATCCTGGGGCCTCTTGTTCTCAAACTAAAGTGATCCGATTTATCCTGAACTCTCTTTATCTCTTTCAATTCTTAAGCATGAATTCCAGAACAACTTTATTACTCTCAATAAAAAGTGATCAGGACACATACAGGATATAGACTTATTTTAGAATGTCCATTCTCAAAAAAATGCAGGTGCCCCAAAAGATGAAATGCAAATAATTTTTCCAAAATAAGTACTGCCATTGTTATTTACCAAAGGAGAAAGAGAGGAAGGAAGAACACGGATGAATTTTCATCTAGTATTTAATTATATGAAATACCATTCTTCTCTCAGCCTTGCTTTTAAACCTGTCTGGACAAGATTCCAAGAAGGTGGTTCTCCTCCAAGTGTTAATGGCATAGCAAACACCCACAGCAGGATTAGAAATATGTTCCTCACTGCTTCTGTCTTCTGTGGCAATTATTTAAAGACATATGACATGACAGGAGAAACAAAATTATAAATTCATCTCCTGACAGCTAGAAGAAACAGAACTTCAGAGAGTTGATTTTCTTGGTGTATTTCTGGCATTGTCATTTCTGACCTATGGTCCCCTCCAAGCAAGCACCTCAAATCTCTGCAACGCCATGGGCCTCTTGTTCCTCACACTCAGCTCCAGCAGGTTTCAGCATTAATGGAGAAAAGCTTTCCCAGAGCCTCCCACTGCTGTCCACACTCCATCTTCAGAGTGAGGCTTATCACAGGTCAGTTCAGTCAGCCTTGAAAAGCACATTTACAAACTTCCGAAAATGTTAACACACTGCCCAAATCAACGAGCAAATCTCTGTTCAGGTGACTCATTTTGGGTAATAAAGAACTCAAAATCTACAGTATTTCAACTCACTGCCAATGCAGGATTTGCATGTTGAAAAAGAAAAAGGGGGGCTGGTTTACTCGCCCACATCATGTACACACATTTCACAGAACACATGCTGGAGACATACAGTTATTATTTGAATAATGAGTGCATTTTAGAGAGGGGCTGATACAGCAGTCTTACCCTGATGAAGTGTGTCTGCACGTCATTCAGCATTTTTGGAACTGTAAAAAGCAGGAAATGCTGAATCCATTATAAATGTCTAAAGGTTTATTTAACAATGGGCTGATGCAACATCCTTTGAAAGGCCTTCCTCAGCAAAAGAGCTGATTTTGAACGGCAGCAGTAAATGGGAACTGAATTGCATGGAGCCGGCACAGAAAGGTGAACTGAGAGGTTGTGTTGGGCTACAAGCCTCAACACAATTCAAGGAGCTATTTCAGTACATAAATATTTAAAATGTAGGAACACCAAGCAGAGTTGGAAAGGAAGAGTGTATGCTAAAATAGACAGGAACAGAGAAACGCGACCCTGAGCATGACCCATGCACTGAGGGCTGAAAACAGGCAAACCAGGACCTCGATATGACAGTGGTGCCATTTGTGCTGCTCTCCACTGGATATAGCAAGGCTAAGGAGCTTCTCTGCCTCTTCCCACAAGGCAGCACAGCAAGCTTGGTGCTGTCTACGAGCTTAGAAATCTGGCATCAAAAATCCAATACACATGAAACGCCAGTGAGTTTAACTGGGGTGTCCAGCAATACCACAGTGTAGTAAGACACCATGCTGAGCACTTCAGGGATCATTCTGCTCAGCAAAAGCACCACCACCTCTTCCATAAACCCATCCCACTGGCATTCTGAAGGGCTGCTCCCCCAAAATACCTGCAGAGAAGCACACAGAGGGAGAACTAAGCCTCACCACATTTCCTAGTGAACTTTACTCTTCTTCAAAAAGTAGGAGAGTACTTGTAAAACAAAATATTGCCTGCCATTTAGAAACAGGCTAAGCAGCCCAGGATTAGTCGGTACATTTTTCTTGGGAAAATTAATCCTCGATGCCACTGTGAAACAAAAGCAATAAAGGCAAAGAAAATCAGATATTCAACAAAAAGTGGTTTGGAACGACCCATCTCCCACTTGGCTGAAGCAAAAAAAATCTATTTTTTTTCTCTTGGAAGATGAAGGCCAGCTGGATCAGAGTCACCGGTCTCTAGGGGTTCCACCATCTGTAACAAACTTGCTGTGCTTTTATCACTGAGAAGTCAGGGCTAGGAGCAACCTCTCAGCAAACACTTTCCTAAAAACGTACTCATGCATATATATTATTGTTGATACACACACACTGGGAAATGGACATATGCTGACTTCTGCTTCTCTCCAATACAGGCTGGATTGTGGCTTTTCTCCTCCCGTCGCAGTAAAAAGAGAGCAATTTTTCAAGTTTATACCAAATGTCATTCTATTTCATTTCCAAATATAATCTCCCAGAGAGAAGGTTCACTTGCCCTATTTCCAATCTCTAAAGCTAATACACAAATTTATATTCCTTTCTCCCACTCGCTCTCCTAAATTAAGAGGTGTAATTACTAGGAACGCTTGCTACAAACGAATGGAGTGCCAAGGGAGAAGGAGCTGTCAGGGCTGGACGTCTGCAGCAGCCACCCTCCCCTCTCCCCCATCCCTGGAGGACCCTGCTTATGAGGCAGTTTCTATCTTTCCCATTAGCAGGGGTAGCTCACACATAGGAGCAGATGACAACCTCTCCCTTTCCAGGCAGGGCAATCATAAGGGACAAAATTACAAAATTATCTTCACCCTGCCGAGGCCCACTGGTGCTTGCCAGGATGGTTTCTCCCAAACCCACCTTTTGCCCCTCCTCAGCTCTGCTGACCTCTCAGACAGCATCAGGTTCCTTAACAACAGCAGAGAAATGCAGATCTGTGATCTAAAAATTCAGCCCCAGTCTCATCACTCTCCCCCTTCCTCATACCCAGCACCCTCTCCAAAGGAAGATTGATTATTATAATCAGACTTAGCTCTGACATGGCATTTGCATTTTCAAAGCACAGCAAAGTCATTAACTAATTCATCTACCCCAAGGGAGCCTTAACGAGCATTCACCTCTCTCCCCTCTGATTCCCAACCCGCAGGCAGCCCGCAGCTCTCCTCCCAACACCTCCCCTCCACATTATGTGCCACCAGCACAACTTGCGGAAACTCCAGACAGCCTCAGCGAGCCAAACTCAGCCCTGCTGCAAAGGAACCAGAGGACAAATGCACAGACACCCTATTTAAACCAGCCCCCCTGTGGTTTCCATACCTAATGACAGTGGGACAGGGTATGGCAGGAAACAGTTTGTTCTGCACAATAAGGCCAATGCCACGTGGGTGTCAAAGTGGCCCAAGCCTGAGCTGCCTGCCCAGCATGTGAAGAAGGAATCACAAACATGTGAAGAAGGAACCACCATCATACCACACCCCCAAACTCCTCCTGGCACAGCCCATCCAACAAGCTCTTCCCAAAGTCACCTTTGCTTCATGACTTGGCCTCCTGCCCTTCTCAAAGTTTCTTCTCACATCCCAACACCACCAGATACCAACCATCCCCACCCACCCACCTTCCTTGGTGCTGGATTTATTTCATTTTAGTAATCCGGGAAGGGTGCAGGACGCGACTTGGGAAACAAGCACTACTAGACACTTCAGATGGATGGAAGCTGGCTCAGAGCTCAAAATTAACAAACCTGGAAGGCTCATGGGGAAGAAGAGCAAACATCCTGTACAAGAGAAACACCGAGCAAGGCAACTGAAGATGTTAATTTAAACCCATGAGTTTATTCAAGTGTAATTACACATTTCAGCCCTCACTCCACGAAAGGAGCAGACAAGGAATCTCTTCCTCTCAGCCTGCCCTGCCCACGCTCGCAGGGACTGCAATGAGACCTCACAGCCACTGCTTGACAGCAAAACACCTTGACAGCCCCACGTCCAAACCTCTCTCTTTGCTCTAACAGCTCATTCTGAAGAAGGATCACCTAATTTCCATGTTCATTCAGCTCAGAGCTCTCGGCTGTTATCAGCCTCCCCGCACCACTTCCACCAGGCGTGTAGATGACTGTTCCCTTTAATTACTACCGAAAGCTCCTCCCAGCCAGGGAGAACAAAACAGCTGGTGTCCACCGAGAGAAGGCAACTCTGGAGTAATTAGCCTTAACTGGCTGACACCTCCTACCTATTACTCCTGGTTAGAACAGCAAAACACAGAGTAAGAGCCTGTTTGGGGAACCCGTCAAGGTGCCAGACTGGATGTGCCTCATCCCTGGCCAGTGTAGCCACGGTGCTGGCACAATGGAATTGTCTGCTCTTGAGAAGTGCATCACACAGATCACTTCTTTCACACAGGAATAGGCATATTTTGCTAGAATCAAGTCTTCTAGCAGCTGCAATTTACAGGCAAAGCAATGAATAAATCTGCAAAGATGTCATACCTCCTCCGTATAGAGTTTGAATACAGTTTGTTTCCTGAAAATATCGCCTCGAGGAGTTTCCGGAGCATTCAGTCAACAATTCTCATCAAACAGGAGCTTGTAATCCCACCTCTCACTCCCCCATCAGTTTTCCCATTGAAAAATCATCACATAATAAACAGCCAGAGAAGAATCTATGCAGTTCCCAAGCACCCAGGAAGATCAAAGGGGAAAGAGGAATCCAACATCCATTTTCGTTTCTTTGTTTCCTAACATAAGTACTGTGGAATCAATCCTGCTTAATAAAGTAAAAAGAGCAAAGGAGCCTTCACTGAGTGCTTGAACTTAATCTTCTTTCTCTTGCTCACATGGAACAACACACAGCCTGTGCTTTTAGGAACAGCTCCCTCGCTCCTGCTGCAGCTCCAGACCAATTTTGCAGTTCACTACAGCTGGGAGCACTGTTTGCTGGCACATCTTGGCAGGAGCCAGCAGAGCTGCCTGCTAAAGCTGCTCTCTGAACTCCCAGAGTTGGGAAATGTGAGGATGGGGCAAGGGGCCCAGCTATGGGGAAGCAGCTGCTCTCCTGACAGGACCTCCCAGCTGCTTTCAAGGAAGCTGCAGAGCCTTGAAGGAGCCTTGTTCCCCAAATCCTGCCCAAAGAACAGGTCAAGTAGAGCAGGATGAATATTTTCTAGCTAAATGACCCATCCTGAGATTAGCCTGTGACAAAAGCAGTGGGTTTTTAATGTATAAAAAGTGAGAAATCGCTCTCCTGGTGCCAAAACCCAAAGGCCACAGGGCTCTGCCAGGACTGCTCTGCCCATTTCAGCCTCTCAGGGCAATGCCTGCAGGGCCCTTCAGTTGCCAGCAGCAGTCACAGAGTGAAAGGCAAACAGCAATTCCCTCTCAAATACCATATGTTCAACTCTGGTGCCAAAGCACAAACCTGGCATTTTAACCTTTGGTGAACACGTTCTTGCTGCCACCAACAATAAACTGTGAGGCCCAGCTCAGAGGAAAGGTGTTCTGGGTGTGCAGTGATGACATTAGCACTGAACACAGCATCAACAGGACAGGGCCTGGCACAAGCTCCATTTTATACAGCCAGTCTTTAGAGGTTAATGAAATATTCATAAGTAAGTTAAAATTCTCCTGACAAGCCAGATCCTGTAATACAACAGAGTTGTCAGCCTCAATTAAGCGATTCCAAAGAGGCAGGGCTCTGCCATTCATTATTTACCAAGAGGTCATAGGAGAAATTCTGCTCTATGATCTCCTCCTCTCTGTGGATAAATTGGGTTTTCCAGCTCCTGCTGGAGGACTCTGCTGCCCTGACAGACCCCAGCCTGCCACAGCTACTACCTACCCCCAGCATCCATCAGCCAAAGGCAAGAAACACTGGGAACAAGCTCTCCTAAGGACACTGAGACACAAAAAGACTGAAAACAAATGATGTAACCAGCAGATTAGGCTGTCAGTCTAAGGACTAAGTCTTGAAACTTCAATTTTTTTTACACCTTATCTCCCTTTTTGTATACACAAAGCCAGCCCCAGGCAAGAAGAGAAGTATCCAGCAACCTTTGATCTGCAGGCACATCCTGTGAACATGCCCTCCCCAGATCCCAGAGCTGGAGACCTTCACATCCCCCTGCATGTTGAGGACAAGCTGTGCTTACAGAATTGTATCTCTTGCATCAGATCTCTCAGGATGATCCTCTTCTGAGGCAGGCACAGCTTCCCAGAGCTGTGAAAGCAGGAGGAGACTGGGCTCCATCCTTGTCACAAGGAAGCTGTAAATCAGTTTTTATTTTGTCCCAGCTGAACATGACTGTTCAACAACCCCAAGCCTTCCTTTCCCTCTCTGGACAAGCACTGGAACTTCACGTTCCTTCTACAGCTTCTCCAAGCTGCCTTTTAGAAAGGCAGAATAAAGGAGCAGAAAGACAGATTCCTAGAGATATCCCAGACTTCTCACCTGGTTTTCTCAAAGTGCTGAACATAATGTAGAGCTCCTGCATTCTCCAGGAAATTCTAGTTCAGCTAAATCAAACCAGTTGAGTCTGAGGTAGCCCCTAAACTTCTTACAGGCTCTGTAGAGATGAATGAAGCCTGGAAAAGCACCGATTTTTGCATGTCTATTAAATAGGCCTTTTGTGTCTCCAGGCTGTGCCTACTATAATAAAGCCTCTGATAATATCCGTATCCTGTTCTCATTTCACCAAGTAACTCAGTGTAAGTCAGATTTTAGTGACAACAGTGACACTGACAAGGACCACTGCAGCTGCAGCATCTTCTAAACAGGACAACTACTCACTTTTCTCCTCTTCTCAACAACTGAAGAGAAAAAACTCTCCCCATGTCTCCCTCTCCAGTCCTTGTTCTTGTTACCATCATGCCTGAGAGTACAGCTCAGGTTTTAGGGGCGCACCTGTGGCATGGAGGCCACCCCAAATGATGGGCTGGGAATGAGGACAACGCCCCTGAGTCCCATCTGAGCTGGAATTACTCTTCAGGTCTGGGTCAGACAGTTTCCCACAGTCTGGCAGCACCTGTCCCACAGGGAAGGCCAGCAGGAAGGCAGCTCTCACTTCAGGCAGCTACATTTCTTCCTCCTGACAGCCTGAACCCCATGTCAGCCCTTACTGCCTTGGAAGAGCAAATGAAAACAGTCCTGCTGAAACCAAACGGTGCTGCCGGTGCTGCCGTGTCCCATAAAACTTCCACGTTAATGGATCCAACAGCAGGTTCATTTGTGTAATGGGACTTTTAAACAGACCGTTTATTTCTTTTTAATTTGAAGGGAATGTGCTGTTTGATCCCATGTGCCCGGCTAGATTTTTAAAACAGAGATAAACCATGAGAATTGACTCAGTGAGTCTCTCCTTCTCACCTAATTAAAACAGCATTGAGATAGTAGAGGTGGGATGTGCAGAGCACCTCTCCAGCCCACAGGTAGTTTTTGTCAGCACTCATCCACCAGCATCCCAAGGCTTCCTCCACACTCCCTGTTTTGCCCACAGTCACCTGCAACAGATGCTTCTGATGGTGCCATGGTTTTGTGTGTTGAAACACGAATTTTCCAAGAGGGAACACGCAGCAGGTGCAACACACCAGCTGAGGCTGTTCATCATTCCCCAGGCTAAGAGAGGGAGAAAAAAATAACCTTGTCTATGTACCTGAGAGCTCACTATATTCCTAACCCGTGGGGAATTGCAGGGACAAGTTTTAATGTAGTTGTTTACAATGGGCACTGAGAGCTCCCTGCCAGGGAAAGGGAAAGGACAAGTGCAGTCCCATCCCTCTATTCTAGGCTTCACTCCACCTTCAGACCCAAAACTCCACAGTTAAAACAGGAAGGAGACCCAAAATAGGGTATCAATGACTCCTGCACAATCATCCCCCTCTTCTAACAACTCATAATTCAGAATTTACAGGATCACATAGTAAGAGAAGAATGATATAAACACTGTGAAGTAAACAAGCAACAAATGGCTCTGCTGAAGTAAAACGAAAACAACCTGATAGAGAAAAAGATGATTCAGACACATTCAAAACAAACAAAATCCAATGAAGACCTTGGGTCTAAAAATACAAATGCGCAAACACAATTACTGATAGCACAGAAGCTTTACCACAGAGGAACATAAACTGATCAGAAAGAGGAAGCTACGTGAAAACTGAAGGAACAGCACAGAATTGAAATGTCAGAGTGCAAGTCCCAAACCAGCTGGAATCCCTCCTACAAACTGAGCCTTCCTCAGCCAGAAACCCGAGATGAGGACAGAGTGGGGCAGATGAACTGACCCCCGGATGAGCATCAGCACTGAGTGTGGCACTGGAAATGGCTGATGGCCTGGACACAGCTCAGCTCTTCCACCACACAAGTGGAAGAGGTTCCTGTCTGTACCCCACGATCCTGTAGAAGGCACTTGTGCAAAAGCTACTGCTGGAACATCACCTGGAATGATGTGACCACTCTGATTACTCATCTTCAAAGGAGAGACAGAAAGAGGAAGAGATTTAAAGAAAGCTGCATGATTCATGAGGAAACTGAAAAGCCTGTTTTAAGAGAAGGCTGCAAGAGCTTGATTTGTTTAACCTAGACAAATGAAAGGCTGGGAGAGAACAATTGTTCTCTATAAATATGTCATGGCATAAATATGAGGGAGGAAGAACAGTCACTGTAGTTTAAGGAGAATATTAGCACAAGAAAAAAATGGATATTAACTGCACATATATTTTCAGTTGGCACTGGGAAGATTTCAGCTATCAGAGCAGTCTTTCCATGACAGTAATGCTACAAACAACCAAAGCAGTTTCAAGACAAGCTTGATAAATTTATGAACTGAGATATATGCTGCATTTGCCTCAGCTACTGAAGGACTGGACTTTATGATCTAAAAGTCCTCTTCCAGTCTTCTGTTACTATATCATTTCATTCTGGATTAGCTTCTTTTGCTGTCTCTTTATAACCAGGTTCATGCTTTTCAATCTGATTTGAGAAGTGGATATTTCTCTAAGATTGCCTTACTAAAACTATTCACCCTGCTGCTCAGTTGAGTGCCGCGATGCTCATCTGTCTTGGCTTTGCTGGCCTCACATAAAGTGTTAGGATAAAATCTGTCCCACGGGAAGGAGATTTGCTGTCACCTGCTAAATCAATTCAGAAATTATGGAATACACTTTTGATAGATGGAGACTTCCTGCTCCAGTCAGTTGTCTCCTGCCCCTCCCAACCTGTTGGCCCTAAAGATGTTCCAGCAAAGCTTCATTTTTATTTATAACTCCTGTGGTTCAGCTCTCTAATCCCACATTTAATTGCCTTCCTATTACAGATAATACAGAGAATTTACATTTCCACTAATGAACACCACTTCTGTTCTTGTTCTTGGTCTGTTGTATTTCTTGCTTCCTGTTCAGTAACTCTTAAACAAGAATTAAATGAGCTCTACTGGCCAGTAATCCAGGGCAGGTCTTTCTATACTAAAGTTCATATTTTTTTCCTACTATCACTGGTGTTACCTGTAAATTAAAAAAATAGGTAATAACTCTTCCATTTTGCCTTCCAGTTAACAGCTAGTTCCCAACTACATCACGCTCAGAGTTCCCTGAGTTTATTTCCTTCATGTTCCTTCTCCTTTCTGTCTCCATTTCTACTCCCGATAACCATCAGTGTAGGCAGTCACTGACATTTAAGTTAATCCTAAACATTATGATTTCATCAGACTGAACATATGATTGGCTCTTTAACTATTGCTGACCTGCTGCTCTTAAATAAAGGTCTCCCCTTCTCTGCAAAGGGTTAACCAACACTTTTCCTCAAGGCAAGGGGCATTGATTATATTAATTTTAAGGTGTCTTTATTGCCTCTGTAAGGACACTCAATTTATGCTATTCATTTGGTGACGGCTGCATCCTTGGACTTCAAATCTTCTTTACCTCCCACCCTGCTAAGCAATTCTTGTGATTCTTATATCCAGCCTTTTTAATCTGCTGGAGGGTGAAATTTAATTTGTTCCAAAGAGCAGTCTATAGATTTCAGAGCCCACATGGGCCAAGCTGTCTTTTGAAGATGAAAGCCAAAAGATACCCAGAGCACCTCAGGGTAATGAAAACACAGGTGATGCTTTTTTAATACCAAGCCAACTTCCCTCAGGGATTAATGATGGAGAACAAAAAATCTTGACATGAATGCCCCCTGCTACAGCACCAGTCTGGAAGAAAGTTTAAGATCAGAGATCAGAGCTGTTGCTTGGATGGCAAGCTTGAGCCAAACAATCTCCCCGTGTCTATAAAGGGATATGAAAAAGGCAAACGAAAATTACAAAAAACGAACATGTCTTCTGTTTCCCTCCCTCAGGGAGGGAAAGAAAAACAATGGAACAAACAAGAAGGCATTTCCCACAAACAATATTTTGGTGTGAGTGAAGCTCTCTCTCAGCTTTAGGCCTGTAGAGCACTAAACTAACATGTCATGAGAAATAAGGTCCTGGGACCACAGATCAGGGAGCTGTGTGAACTCTGAGCAACCTCCTTGCACATCCTGCAAATAAAGACACTGTAGCACCAGCTAATTGTCAGAAGAGCACACATTCATACAAAAAAATTGAAAACAACAAACATTCAGCAAATAAAAGACAGAAAACCCCCATGGATCTGCGGGGCAGCTCAGTGACCTGAACCCTATCAAGAGTGGTGACTCTTATGTGTCTTATGGGCAGACACTGTTCCCTTACAGTATGAACATGCTTAAACTGTGCATAAAGAAAAATAAATAAGTGAAGGGTTACAGGGAGAGGAAAATCAAAGTTTCATTGTTAATTACACAGCACAATGATAAGGGTAATTTTTCTTAAATCAAAAAATAAATTCTAGGTTCAAGTTCCCTGAAGGATATAAAATATTAGAGGGTTTTTTATGGTTGTAATCACAAACTCATTTCTCCAGCCACTACTGGCCATGTCTAATTAGGGCAAAGTATGTTAATGATACAGAGGCACAGCCCAGAGATTTCTTCAGTTGCAATATTAATTGCATTTAGGGAAAGAGGCATGAATTGTGCTTATACAAGCTAATTAGTATGGGTTTGCTAATTAATACTGGAAAGTCAAACCGCCTTTGTCTTGTCAACTGCAATTAACTGAAGACATTTAAATTTCTTTTTTTGTTGTTCCTTCAGCAGCACGCTCGCTTCTAGTTGACAAGCAATGAATCCCTGCACTGGAGCAGCAAAACCAGCCCCTCCATTCCACTGGCATCCCATTTTCCTCTAGCAGGACATTGTGCCCTGCCTTAGCACAGGGTTCCCCATCACACACACCACCCTTCATCTGCCATTGTCCCTGGGGACACAATTCCCTGAGCTCAGCCTGGGAGGAGAGAGCCCTGAATGTGCAGATGCTGTTGTATTGAGGCCACCATCCCATCAGACTCGTCCCACAAATATTATACTTTTAAATATTGCTGTGTAAAGAATGACTCATTTACCAGGGCACCAGGGATGTCCCCACTGATAGAAAGAAGTCCTTGGTTCTCCTCAGTGAGGTGCCATCAGCCAGAGCCCAACTCTTCATTCCCAGTGCCCCAGGGAGGGTGGCAGAGCCATCAAAGCTCTGCAGGGTGGCAGCAGAGATGTCACCTGCACAGAGGTTTGTCCCAAAGGTCTCATCAGACTTCACAAGAGCACCTGAGAGGTCTTTGTTCCATTTCACTCAGAGCCATAGGCCTGTTTACAGAAGAGCTGATGGAAAGCAATATCCACATCTGTCAGCACCCAGAGCAGAACAATCCCTTCAGCATTCCTGAACATCTAGCTGAGACAGGAGGCCCACAGGTGAAAGGGATGGAAAGGAAGGTGAGAGGTCACAATCCAAACCAGGCAAACAATTTTGCTGAAGTGGCAAATTTAAAGGAGTCTGAAAATCAGGTCACCCAGGTGAGACATTGCTCTGGAAGGGGGGGGGGACCTCAAAGAGCATTTTGCTGGATGGAAGGGAGAGGAGTGGGGCTGGTGGCACATAGTGGGGCTGGTGGCACATCCTCAGGAGCCCATGGCAGGGAGCTGTGGAACAGTCCCATCCAAAGGGGACAGACCTCAGTCACCATCAACACTGCAGAGGACACAAAGTGACAACAACTTCCCCTACCAGGGAGATTTGGACTGGGGATGCAGAAGAACCATCCACCAGTGAAAAGAAGGAGCTATACTATCAGGTTTTCCCTCAAAAGGGGAAAAGATGGAAAAAACCCCTCTTTTGCTCTGTGTGAATCAATTCTCCTGTATTTACGGAATAAATTCAAGCTGCTGAATAAAGCCCACACCTTACAATCTGCAATCCCTGGTCTAAAGCAGCACAGAAAACAGCCTGTTCATGGGAGCTTGATGTAAGTGTTACTGGAAGATCACAAGACTAGCAGTTTTCCACTGAGAAACCCTTGGGAATAGGCACTGAACACTGACTGTTGTTTTATCCTCTGCTGATGGCTGATGCACAACACCAATTAATGCTTTAACACTGGAAATTCCAGTTTCTCCAGCCCTCTGCTAGCCCACTTAATACAACAAATTTTTGAAGGCGAACAACTCAAAAACCAGGCTTAATGAGCCTAAAAGAAAAGCTTTGAAATGTTTAAAAAAACCCCCAAGGACATCAGAACATTTAAAACATAACAGCGAGTTTTTCCTCTGATACATCCAGCGAGCGCAACGCAAAAAATTGATTGCTTAGAATTTGAAACTGTTACAAGGCAGCACTTAATGAGATCAGATGGTAAATAGGATTAATTCAGTTTTCTTTGGAAAGTATCAGTTGCGGCCTGTGTCACCACAGAAAGCAGCTGGGCATACAAAAATGTTTGCCCACAACGTGAGACCACCGCAGAACCGGAATCAATTAACGCTCTCGTGATGGAAAATCTGATGCTGAAACAGCAAGAGACACAAATTAATAAAAAGATCCTAACAGACGTATGGCAACCCATTAATAGCACAGTAGGGGCACCTCATCCTGCCCTTCAGTGCCCTACTAGAGCTCAGCACAAGTTTAAAAAGACCCGTGTTGGCACTCTAGTTTATGATTAGGATTTTAGAGCAGATGTCTGTTTAGCACCTACTTACTAGCCAGTGCTGCAGGCCTGTTTTTATATTAGTAATAAAATTAATCACATCTACAGAAGGTCTGCATCTTGGATACTGCTCAGGTTTTCCTTGTGACTAGAAAAAGTTGCAAGAATCCCACAGTTCATCCATTAGCAAAAATATCAGTTCACGAAACGGCTTAACACTGACACCTCATTTATTCCCGAGTATAAAAAATCATATCCAAGTCATGAAACTGCACATAAACCTCCCTGCTACCTGGTTTTGTGTCCTTTTATTATTTTTGGTCCTTGAGGGAAGTGCCAATAAAATAGAGGAACCCAGCAGAAAATTAACAGATATTATAAAAAAATAGTTTGTGGTAATTCTCTTGTATCTCATCTGCCTGTCCTTTGAACACTTCAGACTGAATCAAAGGCCCCCAAAGAAAGGAGTTAATTCAGTATGAAATTAAATGCTTGCTTCTGATCTAGAACTGCTAAGGAGAAAAGGAATTGCCAAAAAAAAAGGAAGACAGGCCACCAGATCTCATCCAACACTTTTTCCAGGTGAGGAGGATGGAGACAGGGAGTGCCAAGACTGGCAGCAGCAACACAACTTTTGCAATGTTTATTTGCTGTTCATTTCTGGATATCTGGAACTGATCCACTGTTTAAATGAACTGAACTTTGCATATTACTGCTCTGTAAAACAACCAAAGGGGAAAAAAAGCAGAAATTGAACACTTACCATCTCTGCCCTTTGCTTGTGGTTTCCCACTTCTTCCAGAACCTGATTCAGCTGAGCCTTCAAGACACAGGGGGAAAAAAAATAGGAAATTAAGTCTAGGATTAATTTTGGAAGTTTAATAAGACCTTTTTTCCCCTCCCTGATCTCGCCCCCCAAAAAAAAAAAAAAATCACATATGGCACCATGATTTTCATTGCTCTGAGAAGGAATTACAAGTGTTTGGTCTTGTTCTGTCCTGTCAGCACCCCATGCCATGAGACAGTCCTGTCCCAAAGAGCCTGGAGTCTACATGCCCAACAAAAACCAGGTTTATTGCAGAGAATGCCACCAGCCCAAATTTCAATCCCATGCTCCAGCCAGAACTGTGCCTCCACTCCATTTCTGTGAAACTGCAGAAAGAGTGGTCTAAAACTCACGCAGTTTTGCCTAGCTCAACTTTGAAGAGGAGGAGGTTTAGCTCCTGAAAGGAGTGTGTGTTTCAAGCTAACTTAATAGAAATTGTTCTGTTGGACTTCTGGAGTCTGGGGTTGGGTTTGAAAGCCTTCCAAAATGCTAAGGTAAAACATCAAGAAAATCTCCCCTGTAACATAAACTTCCTCAGTTTCCATGAGAAAAGATCTCAATGCAGCATTTCTACTTTTTTTAAAGGGAAATTTGAAATGTAAAGAATCTCAAACCAGAGTAGAAATACCTTTGGTTATCCTGGCATAATCTGAGGGGAAACAGGAACTTGACTCAGGAAAGGATCTTTTACAGAGTATTGTTTATGAAAAAGGATTTTAATCCAATTGGGTATTGAGGAGATGGTTAACAGAAGCCACACATAATACATGAGTGCTATTACTTCCCACATCCTTGATTTTCTAACACTACCAGGCTGCAATCAGCCTTTCTCTTAGCAGAAAGCCCAAAAAATAGTCACTGATGACAGCTAAGATAATTTAAACAGTGTAAACAAATAAAAGAAACAAACTCAACTTTCCTACAAGCAAATATTCATGAAAAGCCTCCAGAGTCTCTCAACTTCCCACCACATAAGAAATGAGTCTTTTGTGTGCCACATCCAACCCAGAGACACAGAGCAAGCAGTTTATTACAATGAAAAGTAAAACATTCTTAGCTTTGGAGGCTAACTGCACTGAACTGCAAGCAAATAAATAAACAAATACAGTCTAAGTGTTCAGCACAACAGAAGTTCCATTTTGCAAACAAACAAGCAAACAGTCCAAAATTTCCCTGGCCCCAGAGCTCAGCGAAAACTGAAAAAGTTTCAGCTTCTTGCTGTGCAGGGCTGGGGATGATGTGACATTATTTAAGGAAGAGACACTGAAACAAGATGAAAAGGGTTTTTATACAAGCCTGGGACCTGGCACAGGAGAATGAGACACACTCATTAAACACTGCAGGAGACACCAGCCCCAACCAAAACTGCAGTGCCTGGACAAGCAAGTGAACAGGAAAAATAAATGATCACCAAGTTTGATGTGGAAACATCAGGAAACTGTAAATTCACAGACACCTGGGAAAGACTTTTCCCTACTGCTATTGAAGCAGGTACAATGACAGCAGCAGGCTGGAGCCAGGAGTTGCTTGGGGAAGAATTAGAAAACATGACCTCAGAGAGGTTATTTAGGAGAGGTGCTGGCATAAACTCTGCAAAAAACACCCCAAGACTGACTGAATGTTTTTGATTACAAACCACCCCAACAGTTCTGTGTATTTATCAGCTTTCTCTATACGAAGGTGACCTTTAGATGGGAACAACAAGCCTATTCTAAACCAGATATAAGAATTACTTAATTAGAAATTACATTAAAAATCATGTATTTTCTTACACTAGCTATCAGTACTGAATTTGAGGGTCAAGTCTCTGTTCAGCCTCCTGTTCACACAGACTCCTATGGAATCACAGAGTAACCCACACTGAAAGAGTGAGAATTCCCTCAAAGGTCAGTCCCCTGTGGTTTTGGTGGGCACCTGGCACCCAGCCTGTATCAACCCATCACATTGTGCCAAGCTCTGGTCACCCTCACAGTGTAAATACTTTTATTTATAACACCAAAGCAACAGGACTCTAGGAGCCTGTTTAACTAGATGGGCATATGAGCATTTTAAAGTATAATATCCCCATAAAACTCAGAAGAAAAGGATAGCAAAGACTCCAACACATTTTACTTCAGCCAAAGGCTGGAAAAACCTTTCAGGCAAGAGAGAAATAATACAAAGGGATGGGAAAAATTGAAAATACAAGCAGGAAATATGCCATAATTTATCTTAAATACAATATGACTTGGGGAAAATAACCATTTCAAGGTGCTGTGCCAACAGAGACACACAGAGAAACCTGGACAGCAAGTCCAAGCCAGCAGCATAACAACAGCAGATCAATATGATTTGGAGAAGCAATCAGATAAGAACTAAATCACAAAGTAGGTTTTCTTCATTGCATTTATTTCTGGGCAGCTCATCTCAAAGGGAAAGAGTCAGTAACTAGTGGGAATTCAGAGAGCAGCTACAAAACTTACTAGACTGCTGGAAGAAATGATTTATGAAGATTAAAAGATTTTTAAACATATGGTTTGACTGCAACTCTCAGAGAAGAGCAAAAGGGACGTATTTAATGCACTGAGAGCTGTTACAAGACAAAGCTGGAAACAAGGAGGCTTCCCCAGCTCACTGATGCTGTTGGATGCACTCACAGCCCAGAGTGGGGACCCTCCCACTCCCTCTCCCTGCCCACCTACTCTGACAGCTGGGGGAGCACCAGAAAAAGCCCAAATTTTCAGCAGGGTCCCCAGTGCCTGCACTTGCCAGGCTGTGATAGAGCTGATCTGGATGCTTTATCACGTCCAGTTTGTAAACATCAGCCCTATCCCAGACTTTTTATTAGCTTAAATCAAATATTGAACCTCCCTCAGCTGTTGGAGGACAGCTGCTGGAGAAGTGATTCACTGCCATATTCCTTCTAGGCCACAAGAAAATACAGAGTAATCACCAGCAGCATGACAGATGCACACATTTTTAATTATGAAGGAGAAATTAGGCTCTGAACTTATCCCCACAACTGGGTTAATCAGAGTGCTGGGGAGGAGCTGCCAGCCCCCAGAGCCAAGGAGCTGCAGAGGGCCCTGGATGGAGCCTGGCAGGTCTGCTCAGCCCCTGCTGCCATTCATTCCCCAGGCTGTGGATGGAAAAGACCTGGAAAAAACAGTGTTGTTTTGTTTCTTGGAATGTATCTTCTGAGGAATGAGCTGTTGGGTTTCTCAGCACAGCCACACGAAGACAAGGAACACACTGAGTGTTGGACAGGAGCCTTTCAGGGGTGCTGGGAAGGCACAGGGGGTCCAGCAGATGCTGGAGCAGTTTGCCAGTCCCATCTCAGAGCTCTGCTCTGGGAAAACCCATTTAGGCAGGGACAGGACAAGGGGGAATGGCTTCAAACTGGAAAAGAGTAGGTTTAGGTTAGACATTAGGAAAACAATCTTCACTGTGAGGGAGGTGAGGCCCTGGCACAGGTTACCCAGAGAAGCTGTGGCTGCCCCAGCCCTGGAAGTGTCCAAGGCCAGGCTGGATGGATCTCTGAGCAACCTCATCCAAGAAAGTATCCCTACCCACAGAAAGATGATTTTTAAGGTTCCTTCCAACCCAAACCACTCCATGATTCTCCAAGTAGCTCAGCTCTGTGTTAGGAACTTTTCAATTGATGTATCCCCCTTGGTACCTCAGGAATCTGTAGGACAGACTTCTGTGTTGAATTTTCAGGCTGTGCATAAAAGTTGACTTAAAGCTGCAAGGAAATTCTCTTTACTTAAGACACATGTTAAATTCCCACAGATCACCGAGCTCAGGGGTTAAGGAAGCTGATGTGCAAACAGATATTATGAATCAGATCTATAAATACAGTGCAATTCACCCACTGAAGGTGGCACAACCAGGTAAGGGAAAATCAAGTCGCAAAGCAGGGAAAAAAATCCTCTCAAGTACTCAGTCAATTACTTTAAGCTTTCAAAAAAGGTTTGTCAATTCAAAATATTCATCTTACATGACAACATAGTCTAATCTACTGTCAGTGGATTGTCATCCTCAAAAGAGAGTGGCAGGAAGAGAAGAACCTGTGCTCCAGCCTCACTGGGGATCTGCAGCTTGGGCTGAAAGAGGAGCAGGAACGGTTTCCAAGGAGAGGAACCAACTCAGCTCCAAGGAGACATTTCTGAATTGTTTAACTTGCTTCCCTGCATCAATAATTTGTCTTCTGTACCTTCCAAAAGTCAGCCTTCATTGACAGCACTGGAGGAGGCTGGTCAGGGAGGGTTTAATGAATGAAACCAAGGCAATCTGGTGGTGACAATGCAGCTGTTAAAGTGATTGCATCCAGAGCCCCCCAGGCCCCTCCCGGGCTGGTGGTGAGCTGGCTGCCCTGAACGATGGGCAAGCAGCTCAAATGTGAGCCCCATTCGTAGGGAAGAATTAACTACTCAGTCTCTAATGAACAGTCTTTCTCTACACAACAATACCCTCTGCTCTACAAGCAATTAGCAAATCGAAGCGCTCTCTTTGTGGACCTGCATTAATTTACTCCTCGATGTGGCACATTAAATAGCTCACAGGTACAGCACAGCAGTGGCAACAACCAGAGCCATAAAATAAAAGCTTGCTTCAAAGAGTTCGGGAAGCAAAATTAGGCGTGCTGCATACAGGGGATAAATCAAAACAACCTTCATTTGGAAACATCATTTTAGTCTTATGCTTTCATCAAAAAACATGATTATCTTAACAGTCATGTTAGTACAGCCCCGGTACTCTACGAGGGAGAGAAACAAGCAGCACATTCACTGCCTCAAATTAGAAAGAGCAATTTTTATTCTTCCTCGTCAGGGGGAAATACCTGAGGACATACACAGCTGCCTGCTCTGGGGTTGTGTTTTCACAGCTAGGAATCCCAAGTGTGAGTCCCCAGAAGGAAGGCCACTTGTTGGAAGGGCAGCATCTCTCCAGGGAAGGGGAGAAGGAAGAGGTTTTCCCCAGCAGAGCTGGAACACAGCTGCAAAAAATGGCATTTTTTTACAGCTCACTGAAGCCAAAGATACCCTTAGAAGTATTTGATATGCAACAGTTGTATGCAAATCCAAGTCAAGTGTGATAATTGGCAAATTTAGGTATAATGTTAATTAATAGCTATTTCAAATTAATTAACTTCTGAGATAAATTCTTGCTTCTCCTCTTTGAGAAAGTTAACACACGGTTTAAATTTACAAGGATATATCTGCTGCCGATCACAGAAATAGGGAATCCTGTATGTTCTAACATGCCAAATCACTCCAGTTTCCTTGTGCTGCCTGCTCCCCATTCCCTGGGTAATTTCACAGTTACTTATTTCTCTGATCACTCACACAAGAAGGCAGAAGCTGGAGCCTCTTGGCTCAAGCTGGATGGTTTGAGTGTGTGGCTAAAGTGTGATGTGACCTCTACCCTGTCCAAGTCAGAACATCTGATCTGCTGCCATAAGCTGGGGAAGAAGGAAGAAAAGACAAAAAGCACAGTATTTTCTTTTTTTATCAGATTCAGGAGACACAAAGCAAAGAAAGTGCATTGAAGCTGCAGCTGAAATACAGAAGGTAACTTGAAAACATGGCAGCACTCCCAGGACAGTTCTGATAAGAAAAGCACTGACTGCAACAATTAGAATTCAATCCAATGTAGAAACATAAGCACCACGCTGATGAGTTACATGGAACAACACAGGAATAGGATGAGAACAATTTGAAGAGAACTTTGCAGTCACTAATTACCTCTCAGCAAAGAATGAGGCTCTGGCTTGTGGGGAAAACAGAAGGAAACTTTGATTTCACAAAAGCCACAGACAGATTACTTCTGGGGGTGGCAGAGACTGAGCAAAGTAACTCATCAGCCACTTGCAGTCAGACTTCACTTTATTTGCATATTGTGATCCTGCATATTAAAATACTGTGAGAACTGAAATTAAATTTTCATTAGTGTTCAATCTGGACTCTCACCCATGGGATTCAGCTTTGAACAGTTCATGCAAGCATTTCCCTGTTTACTTTACAGTCAGACATCCATTTATCCCATGCCAGCCAACACTTGTGGCCTTCAACCCATTGCACACCATTATAGCCCAAGGGCAGCAGTGCAGGATTGTTTCTGCACCTCTGAACTCCACTACAGAATTACTCTGAACTAACTGGTCATTTCTAATTTAATGTATTTTGATGCTTTGTAATTGAAATTGCCAATCTTTCACAAAATTGCATCAGTTGAGGTCACAGTCAGGAAGACACTTTAGTACCAGCCATTGCTAAATAATTTCCTTGCTGCTTTACAGGGTCCTTTTTTGCTGTTCTCAAGAAAAGTTCTCCTGGTTATAAAATCAAATGCACGTCCTTTATAAAGTGGGAAAGAACAGCTACAAATAAACTCTGCTGCTGTCTCAAAAGCATCCAGAACACCATGTTATCTCCCAGGAGCTGCACTGGAGGTAGCAGGGGGCTCAGTCTGATGTGAAAGTGAAGAGGAAAATTCCCCAACATCGTGGGGAATTTGAATGTGTTTCAGAAATTTACATTCAGTGAAACCACACTGGCTCTGACTTGCAGAAAAGCTGCAATAGGCAAAGCAGAGACCATTACTTACTGACATAATTTATGAGGATAGGCTTGCAGCTCAATGAAAAGCATGTGTCTCAGGCCACAGCTTATGTAGTTTTCCATGTAATTTAGTCCTTAATGTTACCCCAAGCAAGGACAGGAAACACAGGAAAGGAGAATGCCTGTGAGCCAGATGTCCCACATCTCCAGGGACTTGTGCTCCTGAGCATCACAGCAAACCACAACACCCAGGGACTGAAGGCTACTGCTTTGTGCAGAGCAGCCAGTGTTTTCCACCAAAAAAACAAGAGCTGCCCCTGCTCTGAAAACGAGTTTTGTACTGGATTTGTGCAGGGAAATGCCGCCCCCCAGTGAGAGACAAAAAGCAGCGGGTTACCAAAATCAGGGAGGACTAATGCAGAGCTCTCAGGGCACTAAACAAAAAAATGAAGGTGCAAATTGAAAAATCGCCAAAGTCATTGCTATAATTACTGAAGACACAGGGAAAACATCTCTCCTAGCAAAGATATGGGCTCCTGTCAACACTCTATCAAGATTTACTGGACAAGGGGATAATGACCACACCTTTTTCTAGCTCTTGACTCTCAAGGACAGACCAATCTCTCTCCTTCTCTTTAAGAGACACAGTCACTTGTAACGTCAAGAATTCTTGACAGTAAGCTTATTGTAATGTAATAACCCCAAACTCTGCCTGGTTAGACTATGAGAAAAGGGTGTTAACAAAGTGACTGTGGAACAACTGATATGAGATGAAGACAGGATTCCAAGCAGAAATTGCCCACATCCTTATTCCTGACAAACTACCTGACCTACTAGCTTAAAGCAAGCTGCACAGTCCTGCAGCAGAAACCTGGCTCTTGTTCCCACTGTGCCGAACAACTCAGACCTGGGGGGAAGCACTAAACTCTGAAACTCTTCCTTTTCTCTCCCCCTGTAACCTAAAGAAAATACTGACTCTGTAAAACCCTTCCAAAACTTTTGAAAAAGGGTAATCTCTGAGCACAAGGTGCCACTGTCGACACAAACCTGATGGGCCACAGCACTAAAAGGATTAAGCACCATAATAAGTGCAGAAGTCCAGCAGCAACATGTTCAGAGGTGGCAGCAACCTCATCTCCCTGATCCCCAAAGCAAAGGTGACCTTCACAGCTGCAATAAAATGTAAAACTTGGGAGAAAGAGCTTGAACTTCTCTAAAATCTACTCCATCAACACTGTTCACATAATCTCTCAGGCAGAGGCTGTGGGGGAAGGAAGAGAAGCAAACTGGGAGATGGAAAATAGCAGAACCTTCTATCCAGAAAAGGATGAGTCCCTAGAGGTTGGACAGCCCTGCGTCAGGCTGAAATAGTTAAAAATGAGGCAGGTAGGCAGGAAAACAGTGGGCTCAGGTAACAAAACCATCTTAGTTCTGCAAAAACGTCTCAAAACAAGAACATTCATTTGTTGTTTTAGTCTCTGAGCTGCAGCTGAGGGTGAGGCTGAGGGGCAACACCCCAGAGACTTCTCTCTCCCCCCGTTTTCTCTTGATGTTTTAATTCAGCACCTTGCTAAGAAGGAGCACAGAGACCAAAAGATTAGCACAGCTCTGCTGGGAACAATCTACTTTTGTAATAGGTCTCCTTCCCCCCATCCTAATCAAATGGTGCTGCAGTCCCCTGGGGAGAGAATACAGTGCCAAACAAAAAAATGTGAGTTTGCAGCTGCTTCCTCAACAGCAAAGGGCAGCCTGACTGATGAAACTCTGCCAAGCCAATTGCTCCCAGCACGATGCAGTTGGCCAGCACAGCATCTCCAGGACACACGCGAGTGACTGTGGGAGGCTGATGGACTCTCCAAAGGAGTCATTCCCCATCACTGGGACACCCATCAGAGAAGCCTCTGCCACTAAAATTCTCTTTTTGGTCTCAGAAATAGTCCTGCCTCAGAGAAGCAGCTGAGTGTGAACATGTAGCAGAAGGTCCCTTGTCTTTTGCTGCTCCCCAGCAAAAGCTTTAACCCAAGATAAAATGTATTGAAGGTTAGCTGCAAATCTCTTGCAGGAGTAAACCAAATTATTAATATATCAGTGCAACTCCAAACCATTAGAAGAGCACCAGCCCACTGCACAGGGAAATAGCCAATAGGTAAAGAAATACAAAGTATCTGGAGGACACTAAAGAGAATTTAACTGTGCTGTGGTCAAATCTCTAAAGGTGAAATGAAGGGATACCAGCACCTGATCCTGAAACAGATGAAGCACATCTGGGAATCTGGTAATTCATCACTGTTTAGGTGATCTGAAAACAGGTACTGTAAGTAATTCTGGGATCTGGTGAGTACAGGGTTTTCTTCAGACCGCATTAACACTCCTAGAATTGGGAAGCAGAGCTAGAGACAAACAGAAGACACAGCAGCTAATGGGAACAGAATCCTTTGCCATTAGATGTAATAAAAGAAGCTGGTTGAAGGAGGGGGGAACAAATGTTTGTGCATCTGTTTAATTTTGTGACAAAATTTTAAGCCCAGCTCATTAATTTACTTTTATTTTTTTCGTCCTTTAATTTATCAGCAGAATGAATTCAGGCTCCAAAGCCTTCTCTTGATGAAAGCAAACATCAGTACTCAACAAATCCAGAAAAAGTAAATCTCAAAAACTAGAAGTGGTGGCAATATGACACCCAGCACCTACCAAATTGTCAACTCCTTCCTGTGCATCTTTGCCAGGACAACCTCCCTGGACCTAAATTCTCCCCATCAAGTTACCTCCAACTAGGTTTGATAGCTGGAGGGAAAGAAACAGCATTTAATTAATGAAATCTGTAAATTCGCCATCAAAAATGTTCACTCTTATCCATTCATCAGAAAAAATGCTGGAATTACATCTCTACCTAAAAAAGCCCTTCTAATTTCAGCCCGATGAGTCAGCACTGCTGCATCTCATCACTGGGAGTGATTCATTGTCACTGCACTTCTCAAAGTCAAGAATAAGGGTATTCACCCCAATTCACTGTAATCTCAGAGCTCCTCTGGACCCAGGCACTGTGTTTGCACACAGCACTGTTATAATGATTTATGTGAGTGTGTCACTTTTAATTTAAAGGGATAAAGAGTTATTGTCAGTCTACCAACCATAAAGCAACACTTTCTTTCCACTGAGGTGACAGTTGAATACCTGGAAAATGTTCCTGTTTGCCAAGAAAGGAGAGGGCTCTGCAGCCCACAGCCTTAGGGTGTCAGTGCTCCTGAAAGGAGGAGTGGATGGCCAGTGTCCTTGGAGAGGAACACTGGTACTTGGGAGAGTTAAAAAAAACAAAAGGCTTACAATAGGGTTAGAATCTGAATAAAAATTCTGACAAAAGCAGTCTGGATGGAAAGCTCTGCCCCAATTGAGGGTGAGGAAGAGGATGTGGGGTATGGATGAGAGCCCAGAAGGATGATCTGTGGTCATAGCTGGATGAAACAAAGACTATCATAAGTTAATCAGTGGCACAGCTAGAGTTTTCTTATTCAAGTCCCCTAATATCACAGTCACTTTTGATAACCTTTTATCTGCTAAAACAAGGCTGCTGAACAACTCACACTGACCTTACACCCCTGAGTGGGCCAGTGCCTTCCTTCAAGCTGCCCAAGGCTGTTGGCAGCTGGTGATAGCTCAGAAAAGATGTCTTTATTTGTGCTGAGAGCTCTGTCCTTAATGATATCTGTTATTCCCACAAACACACTCCCAACAGGAGCCTTCAGGCATGTGGGAACACCTCTTTGTGCAACCATTGTGAGCCAGCCAGAAAACAACATTGGGAAGAGAAGATCTGTGTTTAAATCAAACTTTTTTCTGTTCCAATTCTCAGCACTACTGCATAGGTTGGCCCAGCTCTAATAAAGGTCAAGGAGGGGTTTCAGCCAACACTATCCTTGGCTTGGGAAATCATAGCCAGTGTGGTTTTGGCATCCAGCAGAAGAGTGGGGAGAGAGCATAAGCCTCAGAGGGTCTCCAACAAATTTCAAACGTTCTTGGAAGTTGCTAGGTAACAGCATCCACCCCCAGGATGAGACTGTGCAATGTTTGCTCTGACAGAGCAATGCTTGCCTTGCCCTTGCCTCCTCCCTGGGAATGTGTGTGTTGAGGACCTGTCTCCTCTGCTGCCAGAGCATTTCCAGCCTCTAGTCTGGGTGCATAGTTGGATTTTGCTGAATAAAGCAAACATTCCATTTTAAACATAGCTATTATAATTAGCAGAAGCTCATTGCTCAATTCCTCTTCCAGACAGGAATTTCCAAACGTCAGTGTGCTTAGCACAGCTGATCTGTGCTGGCTGCTCTAAACACAACTGACCTGGGAGGGTCCAGAACACAGAATCAAATCCTATCTGGGCAGTGAGATGGAAAAACAAACAGGATAATTGTCCTTCTTCAGCCTGTACCTTCATTTTCCTGCACCTTCCTGCACCAAGGCCAAGGTCAGCAGAGACTCTTTGACACAGAAGGTATATTCATGTTTGAGGCCAAGCAGGAATTTCTTTGGGAATTTTATACCTGTTTTCAGCCCTCCAGATGACTCTGCCTCATCCTGCTTGTCCTGCCAAGGCATTATGGCATAAAATTACAGGGAGTAAGGGGAGAACAAAAAAGGGAGGAAAACCCCAAACTAGTACAGCTGCTGCTGCTAAAACCTGTTTGCAGAGGCTCTGGCAGATACAGAGACCAGTTTCAAACAGTATTTTCTTTCTAAATCTGTTTTGGGAAAGCAAAAAACAACCTTCATCAGAGTAACACCTCAGAGTATCCCACGGAGCCAGCAGAAGTCTGGCTGAGTTTAATTTATTAATTTATTGATTTATTTAATTATTAAGTTATTAATGTGGGTCTCGTGCAACATCTCACTTCTGGGATGGGTACAAGTGTCTCACCCACAGCTCCTGCCTCGTTTTTTTGGGATACACCAGTGTAAACCCCAGGAGGGGCTGAAGGAGATTAGCACCGTGCTGCTCAATAAAAGAAGAAAACCAAAGCTCAAAGATCACATGGACTTTGCAAGGCCACATGGACAGTCACAATTTTCAGTTATAATATTTTAACCCATCTAATTTTATACTAATTAGATTAGTACAAAATCTAATCATTTTGTACTACAAACAGATTAGAGGCAGAATTTGCCTGAAGTTTAAGGGAAAAAAAGACTGGAAGGGAAAAAACCGCAGATGTTAACAGCCTCTCTATCCAAAGACATTCCTTACACTGAAAAAGTAAAAAATCCTCCAAGATTCCAAGTGGAAGGAAGAAAAAAAAAGGTGCAAAATACCCTCAAATAAAATCAAACATCCCTGCACACCATAGTCATGCTCCTGTAACTTCTAAGAAAAGGAACAAAATCCTTCTACTTTTAACTGGGAATTTATTCAAAATAAATAAATCCCAATGGAATTTAGGCACACTGTAGAGGCTCCAGCAAAAATCATAAATAAAGCAAGCAAACGAAAAAGATCCTTTCTTGGCATGCTCTTGAAAGAAGGATTCACCACATTTCTGATTGACTGCCACTGTGGTTTAAATGAATCAGCTATAAATAGGCAGCAAATGCAAGGCAAGCACTTGAAGGGAACAGCAAGGGTTTTGTTTTTTTTTCGTTTTCTCTTGTTATTGCTTAATGGTCTGTTGGAAAGGAGGTGGCTGACGAAGTAGGAAAAATGTGGTAAAAATCTTAAAGAAACAGAAAAAAGATGGGATGTGGGAAGGAGGGATAAGGAGACATGAAGACATTCAAATGTATGAAATGTGCAAATACCTTTTTGCCTCTGGTTTTCCAGAGTGAAGGATCAGGGATGGGAACAGGCACACAGACTTGGAGCTGGGGATGCCCTGAAAGTCCCCTCACACCCACAACTTGAAGAAGGCTTTTATGTCATCAGTAACTGCAAAGCCACTGTGGGCCACCTTGGACTAATTTCTAGTCCTTCCTACATATCACATTGAACATATGAAGTGCAACGGTTAAAGAAAAGCATTGGAACTGTTTCTGCAGCCCTCTTGTGCCAAGAGCCATCCAAAACAGGAGTGGCCTCAAAACTATTAAAGTTAAGCAGCAAAAGTGAAAATAGTCGTGTCAATGAACACCAGAGCTAGAGGAATCTGAGTCAAACCCAGAGAGGATCCAGTTTCTGAAAAGCATTTTCAGGGAAATTTCTAATAAACTACTTCTTAAATATTGAATAGTCGCTTCTCAAAATAGCTGGGGCTTATTTCACAGCTCTTGTTCCAACTGTCTGCTCACTCTCCTCCTCTCTCCCACAGCCAGTCTGACTGCCCACAACATCCCCAGTCTCCAGCTTTTGGCACCCTTTTTAATTACTCCTCTTAATCTTATGCTCCTTTTTTCAAGCCTGAAGGAGGCTCTCACACAATCCAAGGAGCAGAAAACCTTCTGGTTTCCTTCCCAAGGAGTCTGACTAGCTTTAAAGACCTTCTCTACTCCTGCAAAGCATTTCCTTGTGACTCCATGGCAGACCTTGCCAGTGAGCAGCCCAGGATCTCCTCAGAGCCTCCTCCTCAGTGGGGATGGAGGCTGATCCCATGTCAGCTCTGCACAGATTTACACCTTTTTCAAAATTAATTGTTTCCTCCTGTAGGAAGGAGGAGAAAGCTACCAAAATGGCCTGAAATCCAAATTTTTAAACTTCAGCAGTTAATAACTTGCTCTACTTAAAAAATAAAAGAAAATTTTGGAAAAGGGTATGCAAGGGGTACAAGAAAAACCCCTGCAGAGACAGGATCAGAGCAAGTAAAGAACATCCTTGCACTGCACAAGCCTGGTACATATTCTGTGTTTGCCAACCCTCAGTTTAATTCTCATTGTAAGATCCTGCAGGAGAGGACAAAGTGCAGGGTTAATAAAGCCAGAGCTGAAGCCCTTTGTTTATCCACAGAACTGAGCAGCAGGAACAAAAGGGAACATTTCCATATGTTGCCCCATCAGTGCTGCTCAGTTTTGGGCTGAAAGAATTAACTCCAGAGGGAGCAGTGCAATTTTCCCTTACACCTGGTCCATTTGTTTCCCTTGGCCCTTCTGCTGAGGCTGCCAAAGATGCCAGACAGGATGGTATTTCTGAGATGTGGGTGTTTATCTTCTCTGAATGAACCAAATAGCAACTCATGTCAGGAAAGCAATCCAGCAACTCACAATTGCTTCTTGCTCCAGCAAATGCAGCCTGACAAGGCAAAAGGTGAAAGTGCCTGCTGGCCCCATTAGAAACCTTTGAGTTTCCCTGCTCCTGAATGGCTGCTGAGCAAAACTGTGCTATAGAAACATGAGAGATCTCCATTTGGCAGGGCAAGGGAAGAAGTCAGGACATATGCCAGGACAATCTCAGTTATTAGCCCCTGCCACAGAGGTGCAGGCTGTGTAGAATTGCTCCTCCAGGGCACAGTGGGATGCTCAGGGCTGGGAGCTCTGCTCCAGAGGCTCCTGGTGGCAAAGCTCTGGCATGGAGCACGAGAGCTCCCTCACATAAATATTTACAAGTAAGAATTGTCAACACTTGTTTCTTTTAAGCTTCTTTTCGTGCTTCAATTTTCTTTCTTCTTAACCTAGCATATAAACATCTACACAGATTTACCTGTGCCTAAAAGTGCCTGACCCCAGGGCAATGCCAACTCATTTGTCCCAGGCTGATGCATGTCAAAATAGTGACTCACTCTTGGTGCAAGAAGGCTACAAAGGAAGGGTATATAAATGCACATTTGCTGTAGGAGTGATTTGTGCCATGCAGCAGCCTCCAGATATTCATGAAGACTTGAGTGTGACCTTTCCTTTCCTCAGTCCCATTTGCTGGTCAGAAAAAAAAAGCATAATCCAAAGAGCAAGTGGAAGGTAACAGAAAATAATATCCACAATAATTGCAGTAATGTGTACAGTGTCAATGGGCTGTAGGAATTGGATACAAGGACTGTGGATCTCGCCTGGCCTAAATAAAAAGGTGCTCATTATCCTGAAAGGAAATGCCACTTATGAACAATAAGGTCACACTGCAGTGGGAAGATAAATGTCATTTCTCTATACAGCTGTGATGGCCTCACCTACTGTCTTCAAAAATGGACCTAAACAGCAAAGCAATAAAAAGCCTGTAGAATTAGCCTGGGACATTATTGTTTTGAGAGCATAAAATCACTCATCTAGAGCTCTTTAGACATGCTTTCCTAGGAACACTTATATATGTGTACATGAGTATTTACATTGTGCCTTTTGGGAGTAATAATACCTGAAAATAATTAACTGACACTTTCAAACATGCTTGGATGTGTTTGGCACCACGAATGTCGAAAGAATTTGAGCCTCACCATGTATTTTATAGAGCTGTACACATTCCCAGGAATTAAATCCATTTGCATAGGTAGTTTTGCACTCATCAGCCCCCCCAGGCAGCCTCTGCCAAGCACAATGAGCAGCTCTAAATAAATACCATCCGTAATGCCAACAACTCCTCTCCTTTCAGCAGCTCTGCGGGCTGCCCTGCTGCAGCTGAGAGACAATTCAGTGCACTCAGATGCACTTTAGGCACAAGGTACAGAGCAAATTTCTTGGAGAAGCAAGGACAGCATCCATCCCTTGGAGCAGGAGCAGCCTTGGGGACCTCCAGCCCAGGCTCTTTGAAGAAGAGGTGTCTCATTTCTGCAAGTGGGGGGGGCTCCTGCCCCTTCACACCCACAGGTGAATGTTGGTCACTGCTGGTGTGTTCCCACCCAGAGGGACAGGGCTTGTCACTGCAGATGTCACTCCTGCTGTCCCTGTCACCCTCCTTCATGCAAATGGTCACAGAACGCTGCAGAAACCAGCACCTGGTTTTGCCCATGGAGTCAAAGGAGCACACATTTTACCTGAGTATTTGAGATACCAAGGGGCTGACCTATCCTAAGGCTGCATTTTCACTCATAAAATGACTTCTTGTCAAAGGGAATAAACCAGAAAGTGAAGAACTCTGCCTCCATATTTTAATATAATTGAGAGTACTTAGAACAGAGTTGCCAAAGGTAGGGCTGGCTTAGCAATAATATCTGCCACAAAGATCACTGGTTTATGGCCCCTACCATCAGGTCACTTCCCAACTGCACTGCACAGCCCAGATTTTATGAAAAATTGAGAGTTTGTGGGCTCTCAGGAAATACTTCAATAATTAATACAGATACAGACACTCGTCATTTCTTTGTGTATATAAATAATGTACAGTGGTAACCTTTATACAAAGAAGCCTCAAACCCTCTCCCATTACGCATGATATTCTACTTAAAATAACCTTTGCAAAGTAATTACTCTGTTCACATTCATGGTTTCTGAATATCTCATTGGGCTTTTATACACCATTGATACCATAACATATAATCTTTCAAGCCTCTTGTTGATTTCCTTTAAAAATCACAAATATTTAGGTTTAGCAACTCTTGCAAGAATCAGCTTTGCAACGAAAATGAATTGTCTCCACAATTTTCTGAAGAGAAGTGAAGTCGATGCCACAAAAACTCACATTTGGGAGTCTGACGTGTGGAACACAGGCACAGGAACACAGAACAGATAAAAATCAATGTCCTAAGCCAGGAATCAGTTGTGTTTTTAATGTGGGCTTGAACAGAACTAGAAATCTGAGTGTACATCTGTCAGAGCTGAAGCCATTAGAGCCGTTTAAACAAAATGAAAACATAAATCACATCAATATGTCAAATCGATGTGCCATGCATTTCACAGCCATGATACTGTCACCACAGCTGGATTCATGGCACGTGTGTTCCACAGCACTGCCTGTTTTATTAAACAGCATAAATAAAATTCAAAAGAAAAATGTTACAACTTGCATTATGGGGAGATCGCGGCTTTCTCCACAACTCTGGGCTTTCAGTTTGTTTTGCTGAAAAGCTTTTACCAACATAAAAGCACATTTGACATTAACACTGCTTAAAGCAAATAGATAAATTGCAAAGCCTCTGAGAAAGTAGAATTGTTCCTTACAATTTACCTGGACCACCCCTGGACAGAGGAGATCTATATCAACAGCTTAGTTTTTATTCACAGCATGGTGAGAACTGCTATCAGCTGGGTTTTTCACTTACTCTGCTCCCAGCCTTATCCAAATATTAGTAGGCTGCTCACACTGAAGTGAGAAAGAAAAAGAGAAAAATAAAGAGAGAAATCCAGGCCCCTTCCTTTGAATTCTGTTCAAGTTTTGACTGGCAGTGGTGCTGTGCTCAAATTCACCACCTTACCCCAAACCAGGCTGAGGAAGTGGAGGTGCTGCAGCCTCTGGCCATGAGTGAACAGATGGGAGCAAACACAACTCATAACGTGGAGAAGTACTGAGGGTGAACAATTTATGGATGTTCTGAAACAAAACAACTGCAATTGGCACTTGCATTTAGGCCCCATTCGACAAACTGCTCTGCACTAGCTGAACCAGGCTTTTTAGACTAATTAGTTCCCTGAAGAAACACCTCTTCTACTACTTGTAATTAAGGCCAAAATAAAGAATCAATGGGCTTCAAAAAGAAAACCAAGACAGCAACTACTGTTGTTCTAATTGCCACAATAACCAAAGTATTAGGCACATTAAAGTGGATCTTATAATCCTTGCAAACTGCAAAGAGCGGGAGTGCTGGGATCCACAAGAGCATGGGAATAAGCTTGTGTTGGTGTTGTTTTCTCCAAGTATTTCTTCTGTTTATATGTTATAACTATTTGGTAACAGGATTTCAACAAAACTCAGTAGCTGGACCCCACAGGAATGCAGTGGGCACAACTGTGCTGAGCCTGTGTGCAGGCCCTTCAGGAAACCCTTGGAATCTTTACAGGATGTTTTTAAACAGAAAATAATAATTAAAAATATAACTCACTCTTACAGGTCACCATCGTCATGAATTAAAAGATGACACAAAAACATTTACAACTACATACTCTAAGTCTTAAACGACACAGTGATTATGCAATTATTCTCAAATGAAGCACTACAGAAATCACAGAATTCAAATCCAGTGATTATGAAAATCAACAAATCTCAACAAGTTCAGAGCATCTCAAGACTACTAGAAAAGAGCTGATAATCTCATTAATACAACTCAAAGCTAGGGAACAGGTAAAATTTCAGTGTAAAACATTATACTGATGTGTAATCTTAGCTTTTACTTTTTTTCAGGAGATATTTACTTCCTTTCTCCCCAAAACTGCTTGGTTTCCATGGGCTGTTAAAGCTTCCATTGATGTGAGAAGGTGCCTAAGTAGCAGTTCTAAGAAACAGGAGACATTATTGCCCTGAGCCTGATTGATTCACCAGTAGAGTTCAAAACAGATGAGAAGCAATGGCCTGAGAGCCCCTCTGGGAAACATAATCCAGACAAGCCCAGCTTCTAGTTTGGAGAAAAACTGGTCAGTCCTGCCCAATTCTCCCTTTCCTAAAGAGTCAGGCACCCAAAGATTTACCTGGTGGTTGAGCCAGATGAGCATGTACCACCTGCTTCAGGAAACTCTGGGCTGGAAGTGCTCTGGAGGTTGTGGCACTGCCTCCCAGGAGATCCCATCACCTCATTCCAGAAAGGGACCACATCCCTTGGAGCTGTTAGGAGACTTTACCCACTCCTGCCCAAGGCAAACCAGATGTGTGGCACAGCAGTGAATTGGCTGTAGCTGCACAAGGCACGTGGATCAGACCAGTGCTATCTCCAATCAACACACTTCCCAGCTTGGAAAAGATTCATATAGTTTGTATCTCCAAATTAAACACAGAAAGCAGTAGTCTTAATGTTGAACGTTTCTCTAACAATTCTGCAATTGTGGAAAGCAACACTGGAAAATGGTGCAAGTTCTAGAACAATTTGCCCAGCAGCCTCTCTACTGCCTCCCATTCATCCCTCCACACTGCCTGCAGCAGCGAGAGATGGATGGAGACCAACAGAAGAATGTGCTTGCACTCTTTCAAAGCCTTCCCTCTGAAAAGCTGGAAGCTATCTGTTCCTAATCCATTCCCCAAAGACACTTAATTTGCCTTTTTCTGTCTTCTGCCTCAGAGGGAAGAGACGTGTCATCACTGCTCTGCCCGTGCCCCGATTCAGCCCCTGGTCCCCAGGTGCACCTGGCAGCAGGAGGGGATTTGCACCACATTGCACAGAAGCAGCTCTTCCATTCCACGCCTTTGCTGTGGATGGGGCCACTGCTCCCACTTCAAATGCACTCCTGCTTCTTCCTCCTCCTCCACCTAAAGACATCTAATTGCAGAGCCTGTATCTCTCAGCACAGGCATGCAGGCTCTCCAGTGTAAAGCATTTTAAAGCTCTCAGCATCCCATGAAACGCTCTCCCCTGTTCTATTGTGGTAAATGTGACTCATAAGTGCACCTCAGTTATCGGTTCTTTCCAATACCTCACTAAGAAAGAACCCAATTTTAAATCTTCTGTAGGAATTTAGACACAGTTCATCTGTTTCTCATGTTTCCTATAGCCAGGGACATCTGAAGCTAATCCAAATTCCTTATGTCAAGCCTCTTTTGTGCTTGGTTATTCATAACATCACCAGAAGAGGCTACGGGAGGATTTGTTCATACCAAGAGCATTTTAAGTGGAGCATTGTTGGCAAGAAGGGAAGATCTTTCTGTTGCTGGCATCTATCAATCTGCCAGGGCTGAAGTGAGTACTTAGAGCCTGAGTACAGGAGCATTCCCACATCCTCTGAGCATCAAACCAGGACAGCAGCACGACGATATCAGCACAGTCTCACCTAGGCTGGGTGTGCTTCCTGCAGGCTTGAAGCACTCAGCCAGAGTCCACCCTGAACTCCCTGCACTGCTGACACAAGTGATTGGTCATATTTGTCATTACTGCACATCTTTACATGGCAGTGTCAAGATGTGACCCAGCAAGAGAACAGGGGGCAGAGTGTCACTGCCTGCATCTGCACCAGGAGTGTGACTTTCAGCAGGAGGTGACAGCAATGACAATTGTCTGTCCCTGCCCTTCCTGCACTTGAAGCACACGAGAGCTGCAGAGCTGGAAAAGGTTTTTCTGTCCCCTGCACTTCAATGCACAGCCAAGAGGTAAAAGTGTCCCTGAGGCTGCTGGTGTTTTTGCAGCTGGGGATATTTTTCTGAGAGCTTGTCTATAAGGCAGCCTTTCACAGGCTGGAGTTGTCTTAGTTAATGATTCACCCTATGCAAGTTGGTGACAGGATATTCTCATTCCTGAGAATGATGGAGGTTGCTTCCACTTAGCTGTGGTCCCTGGAAACTGCTGACTTAAAGCCATTCTTAAACTGTCAGAGCATCCACACACTAAAAATAGCTGTGAAAATCTCCCTGTAGTGAAAACAATGCTGGCTTGTGCAGAATATCTCCAGTGTAAGGAAGTGCCACAGACTGCTTCTCTTGATCAATTACTGCCTTTCGGGACAGATCCAAAATGAGGAATCTCCTAAAAAAAATTAAGAGCAACTGAGTTTTAGAATCTAGTTTGATCAAACAAAGTCTCAGATACACAGAGATAGGATCTGCTCCAGCATCAATTAATGTTAAGAGTCACTGTCCTTCCACAGGGCAGGGACTGTCACCTTTAACAAATCATTAAACCTCTTGGTGACTTGACTTCCTCATTTATATGATGATTATTTGCCAGGTGTTCTGCCAAAACACAGCCACTGGCAGGTGTAAAAGGGAGGGGAGGACACTAATGACTCACTGACTCCATAAGGTCACTGGGGTCTGAAGGAAGATGAAACACGTGAAATAACAGAGAACACAAGACAATCCATTCTGCAGGGCTGCCAGAGAACACGGGCCTGACCTGCTCTCCTTTAGCGAAAAAAAAAAAAAAAATGCAGAGGACCTCAGTGCTTCCTGGGAATTCTTAAAGAGAATCTTCATCTGCCAAGAGATGCCAAAGCATTTGGGTTCAAAGAGCTGTTTCAACAAGGTGTTTGAAGATGAAGTTCAGCCCCGTGACTGCTTCAGCAATCAGTGGGAACTGATGCATGGAGCATCTCAGCACCATCTCTAGAGAGAGCCTGTTTTCTCCCACGAGCCACAGACAAGATGCTACAGTAACAGCAGAAGTCTGGGCAAGTGAAACATATGCCATTCTGGAGTGGCAGGAAAGCTCCAGTGATTCCCATTTGCTCCTTATGGATGTCCAAAGTGAGCAGAGTAATCATCTCACTGCTTCTTAAAAGTTGTCATTGAGCAAAAAAAAAGGTTGGATGGCAGCAGAGAGGTAGAGAAAGTAGGCAGGAGAAACCTGAAAATTAAAACAAACTCCTCTGTGCCTGGCACAGATGGGAGGAAACGTCTCTGCAAAGTTCCCACCACCACAGAAGCCCCTTCTGCTGTGTAAAGGAGCAATCTACCTTTGAGGAGGAGAGGAAATGTGGCAAAGGAGCAACATAGACACAAAGTGTGGATCAAAGGGAAGGAAAAAAAAAAAAAAGAAGGCAAAAAAAGTGGAAAAGTGCTGATGGGGGAAGCTGAGTGAAAGACAAGGAAGAACTGTTAGCTGCTCAAATTAACATTTTAATGCATTCACCGTAAAATTTAAGCACTTTAAGCACCAGGGTGGCTGCTGAGTAAACCCCCTCCAAAAGGAGCAGACTGGTGACTTTACACCACAAAACCAGCAAGGTCCAGGTTTCACCATCAGCAGATGCATTGCAGTTATCAGGGGCAGATAATGTGACAATATTTGGTAAGTGAGTTTTGAGGTCAGCAGTAATGCCCGTGATGGAACAAAAACACAGAACATATGGCATCTCATGTGCTGAAACTGTCAGACTCACAATTAACTGATTAGAGTGCATATGGTGCTCACAGACAGGGGAAATCTCTCAATGTAAAAGATGCTGGAGACCATTGAAGGTGTCAGCATGGGTCTTCCTTGCAAATCTCTCTTCATTAAAGTTTCGCATGGAGCCAGGAGTGTTGTAATAAAATCACTATTAATGCAGTTATATTTATGATTATCTCCTTTTGTGTACCTGGATTTAACTTTTCAAACACTAAATTCCACATCAAAGCTTTTTCACAGTAGCTGCTGCATGCACAGAAGCTTTTTGTTTTGTCATATTTAGCTTGAAATTAAAAGTAATCAGAGCTAAGGTGGTAAAAGTTAACCAAGATTGGCTAGAAACAGATTAATAGAAAACCATTAATATGACCAGTATCAAAACAAAAATTCATTCTGCCATAGAAATACAGTAACATTTCTGTTAAAGCATTTATAGCAGGCTGGCCAGGGACAATCTCATTCCTTTTCCAGTTCCAAAACACACTTTTAAAAAGATGGTGAGTGACACTTCATTAACCACGTGAAATGGGCTGACACAGCCTGCTTCCTTTTCCAGCCACCATTTCAGATGACATTTTTCTTTGCAGCTCTCCATGCTTTACATTCAACACTCTGTAAAATGCTTCCTTGAACCCCTCCAGCCACATCAGCCCTGTGTAGCAGGAGGTTGGGCTGGGGACAGCCAGTTCTGGGGAAGAGAAAGCAACTGCTTGTCCATGTGTTTGCATGTCCATGCATTACAGACCCAGCTTCTCTCATCCATCATCAGTGAAGGGGATTTAAAAAGTTCCCCGTTAGCTTTTCTTTGCCTTTCAGTCCTCTGCCCCACCAGGCTCTGACAGGAGTGGTTCTTCTGCAGCATCACCTCTGGGATCAAGGCATCCAGTTTCTGGGAGGTGCCAGCAATGCAGGTGATGTCTGATGCAGGCAGTGCAGTGCTCCCAGCAAGGGCTGGGGCACAGCTCCCTGTGTGTCCCAACTCCATCCTCCCAGCAGACATCAACCCTCACACACAGCCCCCTCCAGAGCTTGCACACTCCTCTCACATTCCCTCTGCTCTTTTAAGCAGCTTCCCACTTCCATATGCACACCCAGCAAAGGACCTACCAGAGATCTCATTTCCTTAAGGAGCTAAAAGTTGTTGCCTCACCCCAAAATCTTCCCAGGTCCTCGCAGCTTCCTCCTGTCTCTAACTGGATTATCTCCATCACTCCATCTTCACCAGAGCTTCCTGACTGCTGCTGAAATGGGTGGGGAAATCTCTCTTTCCAGAGTAAGGAAAAAATCCTGTTAAGAACATCCCTTTTTCCTCCTCTGTTTTGACAGAAGTGGTAACAGATTTGGGCAAGCAGAATAAACAAGAAAAAATAAACTATTAATGGGTTCTCTTCTAGGAAGCACAGAAAGAGATTTTATTAAATTAAGTACTTAGTAGCCAAATTTTAAAAAAAGAAAAAAGGGGGGAAACACTGCGATAAAAAGCCAGAGAAGACAGACATGGCTCATAGTGCAAATGTTAAGATTTATGAACAAAGCTGAGGGACAGAACCCATAAGATGTAATGCAGGAGGGGAGGAATTTACCTCAGAGTCTTCAAGGGCTTTGTTAAACTCCAGAAGCTCCTGGACCACAGTGATACCTGGAGCCTCCCCAGCAGAGCTGGAGCACACAGGGACTGTGTCCCACTGTCTGCTGGGTGCCAGAGACCCTCTGTGGGCATCCACAGCAGCACATCCCCTGCTGACTGCTGATCTCGATTGTTTTCCACACTGCAACCATGCCAGCCTCCCAAAAAGTGTCAGCCAGGCCTTTGAAGCTCAGATCCATCACTGTCCCTCTCTGCAGTCACCCCTGGATCTGTCTGGAGTGCATTGGTTCTCTGCTGGCATGTGTGTGATGCTCCCAGGTGAGCACTGCTGGTTCTCCTGTGCCCCTCCCCAGCTCTGTGTGCTGCCTTCCCCAGCCCATCCACACCAGAGGCTCCCAGCATGCTCCAACCCTTCTGCCACACTGATTTAAACATGCTCAAGTTCCCTTTTCCTCCCCTCCTCACCCCCCTAGAGAGGCTGTTTCTCCCATATCTCCAACACCTGAGGCTCCAAGGTGCCTCATCCCAGCAGCCTGCTCTGTTTGTGAGCTGAGTCATGCAGGTGTCAACATTTCCAAACCTCGTGGGGAGGCTCAGCAGAGCTGGGAGGGTGCAGAGCATCAAGGCAGGAGTTATTAATAGCTGCCATCGACCATCTCAGCAGCTTTGATCTACTGGCAGCTGATTACAGCTGCTGTTCCTGATGATGAAGCACCAGGGGTCCTGCCTGTACCTCAATTTCCCTTTCCAGTTCTCTGATTTTTACTGGAACAAAACACTTTCCCCCAAAATTTCAAAACAGATGGGATTCAGCAGCCAACACTGCAGTCAGAAAAGCAAACATAATCAAGATGAAGCGTAAAATTTTACTTTGGGAGGAAAATATCAGGTCTTTGAATCCTGCTTCTAGCAAAGTCTTTGAAAGGCTTAGAGGTTGACATCACACACAACAAACCTCCAGAGAACACAGCTCCTTTCTGAAATTTTCCATGTACCCCTTAATCCATATCCATGAAAATAAACTTAGAATTTGTTCCCTATAAATAATTAAAGGGGTAGAACCAAATGGTTCCCACACTGTTCCGTGCTTTCATCTGAAGAAGAAAAGATAATTTGCTATTGCCTGAAGACAACACAGCACACCTGACACATTCAAGGAAACAATTCAGAAAATCCTCCTGCAACAACCCAGAGCCAGTGTTGGGAACAACTAAGGAAGCAGGATAAAATAGCCACCTATCCCTTTATGTCAGCATCATTGAATCCTGCTCTGTCTGCTAGAAAGCAATAAAGTGTTCAAAATACAAAACAGAGAAACATTCTGAGGCAGATGAATTCAGGAAAATTTCTATTTTATCTGGCGTTACCAGCTAACTTCTCTATCAGCTTGCCCAAAACTTTGCAGAATGTGTTTTCAGAGAAATAGAAAAGAAGTGGATCTATCCCAGGACACTGATCTACACCATGTTGTGCTGTTCTAAGGATTTAAAGATCACTGGAGCCAGTACTGCCTGAAACAAGTCCCCATCTCCCAACACAAGGAAAGAGCATTTTTAAAGATGCCAGAAACAACAGAGTTTTGTGCAGAGTGAGACAGTTCACCCTGTGTCATGAGCATGAACCCAAGGAGCAATTTCTACCAGTCTACTCTATTTGAGTTATAGCATCTGGATCTGTATGATGATGGAATTAAACATGAAGAAAAACCTCACATACTTATGACTATTGTAAAGCCTGATGTAATAAAACTGCCAAGCTTTAAGATTACAGATATACTCCAAATATTTCAACTCATGAGCACAAAGCCCATTCCACTAAGCACAACAGAAGAGAGGAATAATTCGGCCAATGTAGGTTAACTTTTAGCTCACCACAGTCACATTGCAGATTCCAAATTTTCATAAAGAGAAAATAAGAATTCCTTTAAGAAATACTTCTATCATTGCACAGAATGTTTTCTTTCTTAGAGAAAACCTAGTAAAAAGAACATTTAATAGTGACCAGTATTCTGGGTTTTTTCAGGCCCAATGCCAAGAAGTGAATTTAAAGCAGACACATGCTTTACTTCTTCAACCCTTAAGTAAAGCTGTTGTAAACACAAGTTGCTCACACTGTGTAGAGTAGAGCTTTGATTACACATGTGGTAGAACGAATCTCTTTGACTACACCACAGAGAAGGCCCCACACCTGCACAACCCCTTCACCACAGGGAGTGGTTGTCCCTCCAGCCGTGCAGTGCAGCACAGCACACTCAGCACACCCCAAGATGATTATTCTTGGCTTCTGCCACCTTCAGCTGCAGAGCAATAACTCGTGGCTCTGACTGATCCCAGAATTTCGGAGCGCGAACGCCGCAAATCCGGCTCCTTGCGAGAGCAGATCCCGTCACCAGCAAACTCAGTCTGAGAGGTCTCCACTCCTCCACCCCCGGGGTTAGAGCACAGCCTGGGTTACAGCAGCACAGGATGGCAGGTTTGTTACCTCCAGCTCGGTGTTGTGAGCGTGCAGCTTCTGCACCATGTCCTCGGCCTCGCGCATGCGGCGGCTCAGCTGCGGCGAATGCTCGGCCGGGGTCAGCTCGCTGTCGTACGACTCCAGGATCGCCCGCATCCCATCGCGCTCCTGCCGGGAACAACAGAAAGCCTTTTAAGGATAGAGCTACTTACTGCACCCCTGCCAGGAACAACAGCAAAACCTTTTAGGGATACAGCCCCAGACTGCATCCCTGCCAGGAACAACAGCAAAACATTCAGGGATACAACCCCTGACTGCATCCCTGCCGGGAACAACAGCAAAACCTTTTAGGGATACAGCCCCAGACTGCATCCCTGCCAGGAACAACAGCAAAACATTCAGGGATACAACCCCTGACTGCATCCCTGCCGGGAACAACAGCAAAACCTTTTAGGGATAAAGCCCCAGTCCACGCTCCAAGAGACTTCTACATCTTTACCCACCATTCTACTCAACTCTGATTGATGGATGGATTACACTCATTGTCTTCATATCAGCATCAAGGCACAGATGAACACACAGTTCTAATAAAATAAATGCTGCTGCTGTGAGAACAGAAAAATTAGACTGTCTTGTGTCTATAAAACCCCACAGCCTTTGCAGGAAAGCAACATGCAGGCACTCTAGAAAGCAGATGGCAACTGAAAACAGAGCCTGCCTTCTTCCTGGAGACACTCTTCTAATTCAACATGGCTGAATGAGTTTCCTCAGCAAAATATTTAGTGTTGTACTTGACATTTTTCCTGCCAGAGCCTCAGCAAAGAAAGAACAGAATTGTCACAACAGAAATGAAACAGATTTGACATCGAACAAAGTGGCTGAGAGCAAATATCCTCAAAATGGTATGTGACTTATCACTTGTTAGATGCCGCAACACTGTGCTTGTAACAAACATTTTTTCAGAGGTTAATGTCTGGCAGACAGTATGTGGCTCACTTCTCTATCTACTGGCAATTAGAACCAGGCATTTGCAGAGAAAGACAAACAGAAGGATCCTTCTCTCCTCCCTCTGAGCAGCTTCCCAACTATAAGGCTTAGGCTAAGAGCTAAACATAAAACTTATTGTGTGAGCTCCTGGCTGAAATATTTCTAATGCATTCCCAGCTTCAAAAGCACCTAATGCCTCCCTCCAAGGCACTGATGGAGAAGAAGAATGGGGACAAAAGGAAAAATTGAAGAAGCCAGGTATGTTTAAGGAGGTGACTAGTCAGACTGCAATATGCACACAGGGATTAAGCAGCTGATGAAGAGTTTTATCTTTTGACTGCATGGAAGAACCTTGATGCTTATGAAGCTACAGAAACAGGGTCAAAGCAGCACAAGCCCTTGGCATAAACCCAAAGAGCCAAAACTCTGAGGAAACCTGAGCAGTGCTGCCCCCCTTTCACTGCTGGAGTTCACTACCTCCTCTGCTACAGAAATGCTGGGGCACTCTGGACAAACCAGCTCCTTGCTGGGAACTCTGCCATCACAGACAAAGTAATACCAGGAGATCACTGGGCTGTACAGCTGTGCAGGTCACATCCAGCCCAGGCCAGTGCAGCACTAAACCCAGCTCAGCTGCACTGGAAAGTTTCACTTGGGGAAATCAGGAATTGTTGGGACAGAAAAAAAGATCTTTTCCCCACAGCCCTAAATGCAAAAGGCTGTATTTCAGATAGGGAAAGTGACCACTAACCACCCAGCTGAGCCTGGATACAAAGGTTATCTCCTCCTTCCAAATCTAAAGGTCAAAGACTGAACGTGGATAGCAAATGTCCATGTGGGAAGGGAAGGAACATTCAAATTCAAGGTGTGACAACAAGACTGGGGGCACTGCCAGAGGTACAGGGTGTTCAGAGCACGTCATGGACTGAAAGGTCAGCCAAGATGGGTGGGTTGGTCAGCAGGTAAAAGACCCCAAGACTGAAGGACAGCCTAGGGCTACAGGAACTGCGTTAATAAAATTATAAAGAAAAACAGGTTTTAACACAAATAGTACCAGCTCCTAGCCCAGATTTGACTGAAGAGAAATATTTTTCCAGGGAAACAGTTTTGCCACAGTTTAGAATTGTTCATCTGACAGACATGTGAAAGGAAATACTTCCACGTTGCTGAAAAAGAAGAAAACACAAATTCAGCCACACCTAACTTGTAATTAACTTATTGAGCAGAGACAGCAGGACAGGATCCCTCCATCCTCCTTTTCCCCCCTCCAGTACTCACAGACATCACCCAGTGTATTCTCCATAAGGCAAACTGCTTTTGCTGGGGAGATAAATGCCATTCCCCATTTACAGCCAAATCACTTTCTAGAGCACAGAAGAGAACATAATGACAGCATTTAGTGAAGGTATTGGTTTGAGCTTTGCATGTTGTTGCAATTAGATTTGCAATTACAGCATCCTCACTCCTTCTCTTCACTCTCTGAGCTGCTCTGCTGTCCTAATTTTCTTCTAAGCATCTTTCATCCATGTGATAATTTACCACTGCTGTGTTCTCTCCATTGAAGCAGGGGCAGGCCCAAAATCCTTGGTGTTCTTTCAAAAGCAAACAGGACCCCTGGCAACTCCCATCACAATTGGCTTCCAATTAACTGCTGAATATGAGATCATTTGAGTCATCCCCACCAAGATCCCAGCAGCTCCATGGGATGTGGAGCTATGAGGAGGACAAACTCCAGCTTTCATATGAGCATGGGAAAACTGCATGGGAGCATGACCACAACCCTACAGGCTGTCTTTCCCCTAAAATCAACTTTCCCCTTGCCCTTCAAGCATCTCTCTAAAACGAAGAGTAAACTTCTCAAGAAAATATCACACAGCAGAAGCTGTATTGGGGAAAAAAAAACAAACCAAAAAAAGTTCTGAAAAGCTGAACTAAAGGGCGACACAATTAAACACTTGATCTTGGAGTTTACTTATCTTCCTTAATTATTTCTAAATATTAATACTGTTAGTGAAATCAATTCTCAGCTTCCAACAAGTGGTCCCCAGCTCCATTTTTCAAATTTCTCCCCATCAAGAGCACTTATTGAAAGCTTTTCCCTCCCTCCTAAAGATCTTGTTAGTTTGGCAGGAAACACAAGTTCTTGTTGAGAAGTCTTCTGTCTAAAAAGATTCTCTAAAATGTAATCCTAATTTAGTAATTGCTGCAGTATTTCCTCATTCTTCACGTCCCATCAAAACCCTCCCAGGCACTTTCAGATGCCCTTTCTAACCTTATTCTAATAGAGCTGCTTTGCTGCTTCCTATCTGGAGAGTATTCATCAGAATTACTAAAAAGCAGTTCCTCTGGGAATTTCCAAAATTTACCCAGCACAGGCTAAATCTCTGCTAACTCATCATGGCCCTACCCTGGCACAATTCCAGGCGATCTTTACCTTAACCAGTTTTAAATCAACGCCCCAATAGAAATGCAGCTCATTCCAAACACGCTCTAAATGCAGAATAATAATTTTGATGTTCATTATAAACCTAGGAAATTGATGCCCTACAGCAAACCCTGGTGCTGCAGCTTGCAGCTGTGTTTGAGGAGATGTAAGTTTGAAAAAGAGGAAGGATAGTGATTTTTTTGAAAGGTTGAACAGTTTCCCTTCCTTCTGCCAGCACCAGCCCATTCATCAAATAAATATTCCTCCCACTATTGCATAAGTGACTAAGAAGAAAACACATTTTATCATTTTTAACCAGAAACTAGAGCTAATCCCTTGCAAATGTGCTATGGGAAAGAACAGGATGGCACCTCTGCAAAATGCCACCCCTGAGATGAAGCTTCTCCCCAGTCCTCCCACCAGCTGCTCTGCTCTCTCTGTGTAAAACCAAAATTTGACCTGTCTGACAAGTAGCTTGAAGCTCAAAGAAAATCCCTCTCTGCAGCATTCACACCTCAGAGTGGTTTAGAAACGGCAGGAATAGAAGTGGGGTCCTCTAGGACTTTTGGGTTAATTTTAGGGAAAGACTTGAGAAGGGTTCACATAAACACCCTCATCATCATCATCATCACAGCAACCATCACCCTCCAAGTCACTGCAGCACTGCACATCACAAGGGCAGCCCACAGACACCTGCACACTGAGCAGCATCAGAGCCACTCCAGCCTGGGTGTGGGAAGCAACTGAAGAGTAAAACACAGCCAAAAAACCATAAAAAGGTGTCTGACCTTATATACAAACATATAAGTTCAGGCCCTTCTGCTGCTGCTGGTTTAGCCCCTCTTCTAACATACACACCCCCCATTCAACACAGACTTTCTAATTAGTTGAAGAAAAGAAAAAAAAAAATCAATAAGAAAGAAATTAAAGTTACAAATCTAACTGAAGTCAGTCACACACCCAGGGAAAATGTGTTCCTGGGGTAAAGTTTATCTAGTGTCATAATTTTATTGAAATCCTATATCTTCCTATTGACTTTTATCGTTTCAAGCTGGATGCCAGAGTTATCATTATTAGAGTCTCAGCGTTGCTCGCAGGCCTGAGGTTTGAGGTGGCTTCTTTTATTTTTTTCCCCTTTATAAACAAGCTGTAATTGTCTGGTTTATTGATCAATAAATCTTTCAACTGCCTCTCCTCACCCCGCTTCTGTTCTGGTGAGTCTCCCGCACGGTTCTCGGCGAGAAAATATGGGGTTGTTGTTTTTTAAAGAACAGATTGCTTTGTCATTAGCAATGAGAGAGCAGGAATTGCGCCGGTCAGTTCCAATAATGGCTTTTTAATGACAGATTCTAGTCACAGTAAAATCTGCTTTATTTCCACACGAGTGAACTCTGACTATTAATCCACAACCCAACAGCACAGCTCGCTCGCTCTCCCTCGCTCGTGCACGGGGTTAGAGCCTGGCAGAGGAGACAGACTCTGTGCAGTGGAATCAGAATGATATTTCCCACTTGGTGCCTTTTTTTGATGGCACAGAAATATTCCAAGGATTACATCAGCTTTTTGTTTAATTAATGATAATTTCTGGGGAATGTTAACAGGCTGCTTCATTATCAGAAATCAGTGGCAGAAATTTCTTCCCCCCTCCTCTTCATCTTCAGACTTCTAAATCCAAATTACTTGTAATAAGGGAAAATTTCAAGACTGAAGAAAGATATGGAGCTGCAACATCAAACAGATGCTATTTGCAATCAGGTATAATTTAGCTAACTATTTCTCATAAAAACACAAATAAAAGAGAGAGGTGACTGTGTAACAGAGGTCTGGGCTTTCTTGCTTGAAACTTATATATAGAAGAAGGGAGATGGTAAGTGAGGCTTGACCAGATGTTAATATCAGTAAAATTAGTAGTGTAAGGCAGAGGAATATAAGCCAAAATATGGTTAGAAATAACTGAAGAATACTGAAATATATTAGATTGTGTCAGGACCTACTTACAAAATATATTCTTAGATTGCTTGATAAAATTAACCATATTAATCTCTGAGTGGGAAGAGAGCAACTGAAAACAGGACAGAAGAACAGACCCAACCTTTTAAGAGAAGGATGGATGAGAAAATACAGATTCTGGCAATCATAAATCACTTCAATATTTTGGTATCTCATAAAATACTTGAAAAAAGAAATTAACAATCAAATTGCAAGCAGCCAGAGAAGAATTAGGGACAAGAAACAATCAACTGAGCCTTAATATGAATAATATGAAAACAGTCTAATTTCCTTCTTTGACAGGTAAATTGTTTACTGAATAAAGCCAAATAATAAATGTGATAAATCTTAACTGTAGTGATGTTTTTATCAAAGAGGAGAATTACAATTCACCAGGATCTCTCTAATTTGGAGGAATGAGTTTGTATGAAGGTGATGAAACTCATGGGAACAAAGCACAGAGCCCTGAGTGCTGTGTGACAGCAGAACCACCATGAACAGGCTGCAGCACCAGAGGGAATCTGCCCCTTGCCAGAGCTGCCTGTTGGCACCCTCCTGATGGGAAACACCTGCAGGTCCTCCAGGATACAGGAGATACCCTGCACCCCACAGAAAGCATTAACCAGGGAATGGGAACAGGGATGCTGACAATTATCAGGTTGTGCCCCAGTCTGAGGGCTGCTAAGCCTTATTTTGGAAGTAAAGCTATGCACAGATCCCTCTGCCTTATGGAAACTGTAGGGGGAAAGCAACAGCAAGACCCAGGAAGCAGCTCTGTCCTGCAGGGACAGCTGGGGCTAAAGCACATTGGGTCAGGCTTTGCTCTTATGGGAGTCACATCCCTCAGCTCCCTCTTGGAGCACTGTTAATTAGCACAGGAGCTAATGGACTCTCCCAGAACAAAAACCCCAAGGGCTCTCAGCCAAACAAACCCAGCAAAAGTTAAATTACCAGAAACCTGTCAACCCCTCCTTGCCTCCAGCAGCATCTATGATCACCAGATCCCCTTCCTCTTACCACTCTCATCTGCTGTACAAATTTTCTTTAAGCCAAAATTTTCTACTCCCAAGCCTACAAATAGCTTCCTTCTCAGCTGCAGCCATTTCTCAACACTTCTCTCTGTGGCTGACCTATTTTCACATTACTTTGCAAATCAGAACTGACTGCAGACACGTATGTATACACACACCATTGACTTTCTACTCAAGACCTCAATTAAAACACCATTTACAAAAAAAAAGCCCGTTAACTTCATAAAAATAAAAACATCCAGCAGATTTCACTAGCCTCGCAGTGACAAGACCATTAGGAAACATTTTTAAAAATATCCTTAATTCTCAAATATGACTGTGTATATATCAACCCTCTGCTTGTGTTTTTGCCCCTCAAGCCAATATAAAGCTACTGCAGGAATCTGAAGATGGATTTAACCTATAAAGGAGCCTTTCAGATCTGCTGTGCCCTACAACTAAGGCTTCTCCAAGAAAAATAACATATTCCTTCTTTTAAAGTCCAAGTACCTCCATCCAGGCCTAACAGGAACAGGTGGGGAGAGGTCAGAAAAGCTGATGTACATAACCACAGGCACCCAGCAAACCAGGTTATCATTCAGGCTGACAAGTAACTTTCCTCCCAAGGCTGGAAGTCTGGAGAAAGCAACCACCCAGGGATGCTGTGGTGGGAAGAGGACACAATCAGGCAGAGAGCACGAGAGAGACCATCAAAGACTCATTTTAAGTGCCAGACCAAGGCATTCAGAGACACTCCCAGCTTCTCAACCATTCATTCTTAAATTCTGGAGAAACTCTGCAATCCCATTGCTCTTCTGGCCAACGTTCAGCTGGCAGCATTTAACACACTCCTACAAATACCTGTGTGTATCGCACATGCTCTTGTGTTCCGTAGGTTTTCCTCCTGATTTACAGCCCTCCCTTTCTAGCTCTTGTCCCTCTCCTCCAACACTTCTCTGCAGAGAGCTCAGATTGCTTTCCACCCTGGCAATGGACCAGAGCAAATAAATCCACTGTGACTCTTTTAATCCGTCTCTGATAAATCTGCTTTACTATCTTGTGGAAAATCATGCATGGTCTCTGAAAGCCCCATTTTGCTTACAGCACATCCATATGCCAGCTGACAAGCAATCATACAACTGACACTGCAGCAAATTAAATATTATCTGACTAAAATACCCCTGGGGTCCTCTTGCTTCACAGAGAGTTTAACATGTTTAGTTATGTTTCTTAGCCTCCTGCTGCTGTGAAATAATTGTATGATTTTTTTTTCTTCGTTCAGCTCCCCTCTACCGGAATGCTCACCGCTGCTGATCTCCAGAGTGAGCCTGCTTTTCTGTCTCAGTGTGTTTGGCATCTCTTCAGGTCAAAAAACCCTCTTTTTCCTATAATTTCTCATTGCTCAGGCAGTGGCAATCTTGTTGTGTGAAGCTGCCTTATTCACCTGCCTCAGCAGAGGGTCACTCCCCATCTGACACCAGTATCTGACACCCTGTGCTCAGTTCACATGTGAAAACCAGTAATTTGTTTTAAAAAAAAACAACACCAAAAACACCCCAAACCCCCTCAGCACACCTTCTTCAATCTAGCCACAAGATTTCCATCACTGCCAGGAGGAAAACATACAGCTGACAAGGGAATGGATTCATCCTTGCTGGCAATGCAAAACTAGTATGTTACTCACCTATTAAAAAAAAAAAAAAAAAAAAAAACACAAAACACAAAACAAAACCAAACAAAAGAGAGCAAAAAATAAAGTTTTTGTGACAGTGTGTGAGATTTTTATGCTGCCAGTGTCTATAGTGTATAAAAATTCACCCCTATGTTCATTCCTTATGCTCAGACTTTTTTTCCTCCAGTCTGTCTACTAAGTAACCCAGATACTGGCCTCTAAACCTCCTAACAGCCAGTTTCCTGCACTTTTAACCGCTTAAATATCAGTAACTTGGGAGAAAAGTAAACTGAACTGTGCTCAAAGCCAGTGCAAGAATGAAGGAGGAGGAATGGCCCCACCACCTGGGCTCTGCTCCTGGGGTGTTCGGCCTGAGGCAGAACTGAAGCAGGCAGGCAAAGCTCTCACATCACATTTTGAGGGGACA